>OY728130.1:2086512849-2087137849 GCA_963277665.1 Viscum album
CTTCTTGCTTAGTTATTTCATACTATGTGATGTTTGAATGCTTTACACTATGGATTGTTTACTGCTTAGTGCTTTCCTATTTACTGCTTTCTATAATTTTACCTTCCATATACTCACTGACTGTTAGACACAAATCTTTGGGTGGTTGCCTACTAGGATTTAGTCTCACACCCTATTTGGGTCATGTTTTTGGGCCCAAACAGATTATATTGTTGCAGGTATATATAAGGGAAATCACCATTCTACCTCAGGTACTTGACTAGTTGTGGAGCTAGAGAGCATGGGACCAAGCTATGGCTTGCGATGCTGAAGAGTTTATCTACTTTATTTTGCACTTTGGTTTAGAGCTATTGTATTCTATCATTGTGACTTGTTTGGATGTTTTCCTAGAAATATGTATCATGCATCATTTTATATATGTGTTCTCCAGTTTATACTTTCAGTCATTTGCTATTACTGTTGTATGCCATTATTACTGCTTCCTATCTTGTATGTATTTGTTTACTTCCACTGTGTACTCTGTCAATGAGGGTATAGTTTCCCCACTATCACACCCAAGGCCCTCACTGCTATTCAGCAGCCTCTGGCATTCGGGGAAATGCGCTTGATGCCATGTGAACAACCGGGTATAGGGCACCTCTGGGTGGCTTCTAGAACCAGGACGTTACAGATATTGTCATAAATTTTAACTATGTTCATGAGGAGAACTCCAGTCTTCAACATGAAATGAAAGCTTCCAAGAAATATTTAGAATACTTAAAAAATTTATCTACTTTAAGATTAGAATTAGAGTCTTTTCATACTCAAGTTCAAGATTTAAAAGAAAATTCTATTTCAAAATTGGATTTTGATGCATTTAAGAGAGAAATGATAGATCATTTTGGGATGCTGAAATCATATTCTATTTCTAAAATATTTTTTTTTCATATTTGAAATGGTATTTGGGAAGTCAATTTGAATTGATAAAAGGGAGTATAAATAAATCCACATCTTCAACCACTGCACCTCCAACTTAAACAGACATAATCAGAATATTTTAAGCAGCCATATTAGTAATGGATGATATTAATGAAAGGATTGAGTCACTTCATTATAATAGAGAACCTTTGTTAGTTCTGTTGGATAATCAAAATGATATTTTTGAGAAACTCACTTTAACTAAACCAGACATAAAACAACTTCTTAATATGTTTAGTGATAAACTAAATCAGTTTCTGCAAACAGAGGAGAATCTGCATGAATTGTTTTCATCAATTTGGTTGAAAATTTGTAATTAAGTCAAGATTCAATAATTTTGATAAAGAAAATGAAAGAAAATATTTTTGGAAGGTTATAATCTAAGATGGCATAATTAAAAGAAAATTTTCATGTATATCAGGCTTCACCAGAACCAAAAAATGCTCCTAATCAAAATATTTCACCTTCTACTAGACCTATTGTTTAACCTTTTTCTCAATCCAAAAAATCTATTGTATTTATACAATTTTTATAATAAATTCCGATGTTTTATTATTATGTGTTCATTTTTTCTATTTATCTACTAATCATATTTCATAAAAAACATAACCCTACATATCTATATAAATTGAAAAGAGTGTCAATAGATAGAATTGATGAATATTATCGAAAATACATAATTCACCCCTACTTTTGTCATATTTTTATTTTATGTTTATCTCTACGGTCATAACCCATGTCTTATTTATCAAAACAGTACAATATAAACATTTATTGGTTGTTATATGAAATATTTAATGTTTTTTTAATCCTTTTTATTATAATTTATTTTTGATATCTCAAAAGTGGGGATAAAATTAGGTAAACACAACATTCAATTTTTTTAACGAAATAGTTTTGTGAAATTGGAATAATGCTTCGATAAAATTAATCTTTAATGCGACAATTGATTTATTTAATATATTATTTCTTTAGTGTTTACAATTTTTTTCTTTAAATTATTTTATGGGTTTTGCAATCATCAAAAAGGAAGAGTGTTTTGGGCCTGTATTGTCGTAATAATACTCTATATAACTTATTGATTTTGATGCTCACAAATAACCTTGTTTTTTACTAATGATATTTATTTAAGTGTATTTTTGGAAATTAATATTCATTGAAATATTTATTCTTGAATTATTTTTAATTTATTAATCCACTCATGAAATTCATTAAAGTATTCAGAATTCATTTTAGTGTATTTTGGAAACACTGTTCATACCCTAAATTGATAAACGTAAGGTAAAGAATAAAACCTACACTTGGAATAGTGTGTATGGATCATGAAACCTACATTTATATTCAACCTTATTTTGGAAGAACAAAGTATGGACTCTTGTACCTACATTACTCTTGATCCTTACATTCTTACCATAGGAATGTATGGTTGAGGAACTATACACTATTAAAATGAACCTCACATTTGTTAAAGAGAAGAAAGTATGGTTTAGGTACCCTATGTAAGTAAGGAACCCTACATTTGAGAAACAAATGTATGGTTCACCAACCATACTTTTATAATCAACCTTATGATGTAAACTATATATTCAAAAAATGAATGCTACGTAATTGAACCTTATGTTTGGTATTTTTCATTTTATGAAAGAACCCTACATTTGACCATTCAATGTCAAAACTCTAAATTCATGATTTTATCTAATATTTCTACAATGGTCCTGATAGAATCAAAGATCTGTTAAAAGATCATTTATGACCAATTCAAAGGCTTGTTATAATTTATTAAAAGAATCGTATTTATCAGAGAAAATTAATCCTATTATTAAGAGAAGTTACTACTCCACTTATTGTTTTATATTTGAATATCCATGATCTATTAGGCGACTTTCATGGATCTGAAAATATGAAGCAAGTTTTCTGCTCTACATATTCTTCCAGTGCTTCTTTTTAATGTGTGGGTGATACGAGATTCAAAAAAAACTTCATACTTGTGTATATCGTTTATATATAGATCTTATGTAAGTATCAAACAACTCTTCTATTTTACAAAAGAGGATACGTTTTGAAATATCATCATATTTCAACCTCATTATGAGGTAATATTACTGCTACTATTTGTTTCTATTGAAGATCATTTTCAACCAGGATCAATTTAGATTTATTATTTATTAAATAAATTCATTTCTCAAGAAGAAGATCCATTTACTATAGTTTCTACTGAAATTGTAAAGTACAACCCGAATCATCAAAAAATCAAGATCTTTTGATTTATTGGAGTTTCAACTACCCATAATCAATTGTGGTGAAGTGTCAGATTATTATACTAATATGTGGATAACCAGTTCCACTTAAAATAACTATAAGGCTATGTTTAGATTTATTGTAAATGTGTCAAATTCATGCACCCAGTTGTGGTTTTGAAGGTCTTTTGACAAGAGGACATTTCTTGTGAAATTCATCATGCTTGACGAGAGAGCATTGGTGGAGTGTATTAGGGGATATTTGTGCCTCAAACCACTATAAAAATACTTTGGTAATTCTTTCCATTTATCAACTACTCATATTTCATACAAAAAATAGTGATGTATATCTACATTAATCACAAAGAGAGTCAAAAGCCAGAATCAGTGAATATTATCAAAAGGACATAATTCACCCCCTCTTGTGCAATCTTTGTATTATTCCAACATTATAGATTTATATTTTATTTTATTTATAATAAAAAATTTTCATATGAGAAGGATTATTATACGGATTTAGATTCTAATTGGGAAAAAATGTAGATAATTATATTAAATTTACAACGATTCTTTTATTTATTACTCCTTCATCTAAGTTTCCTATAACTATTTATAAAGGATAGTCTTTAATGTTTCTTGGTGTTATAGGAAACACACTTTCTGGTTCACTAGTGTATATTATTATTAGATTTGGTTTAATACAATCAAGTTAAAATCATCACCCTTATGTCATGAGAGAGAGGTTTAGGTCTCATATTTTTGACTGAATCATTTTAATCACCAATTTGAGTCATTTTGTGACCAAAAAGATCACTTTAATTAAATTTCATAGGATCTAATTCTTCAACAATCCTTGAAATTCTATTGAAAACTCAATAAGATTTAGAAGTTATACAAGAGATAGGGAAGATACCTTAATCAGCCTTTGGATCAAACATTCCAAGATTATCCTTAGTGTTCAAGATGTAAACCTTGAATCCAAATACTTTGAAGTATCTTAACTTGGGTTTTCTGTTATTCTACAATTCAAAGGGTGTTTTCTTTAAGATACTTGTTATAAATACTCTATTAATTATCTAACACAATGTGTTAAAAGCTTCATCCAAAAAGTGAGTGGGCATGTTATATTCACATTATATAGTTCGGGAAATTTCTTGAAGAGTCATATTTCCCATTTTGAAAACACAATTCTATTGAAGTGTTCTAGGGATAGATAATGTAAGTTTAATTAATTTCTTAGAGCAGTAAAAATTAAAATCATGGATCTCAAACTCACCCCCATTTTAACTTCTTAAAGACACGATTTTGAAATCCTTTTCATTTTACACAAGTTTAAAAAAATCAATAAAATTATAACATGATTCACTTTTAATTCTTAAAAATTAAACCCATATAAATATTATAAAATCATAAATTAACACATAAAAAATGACTTAGAAAAAGAATTGCAGTTCTTACTGGTCTGAAAAAATATATATGGATAAGCTCAAGAGGTATATATGTAGAAACTTATTTAATTGATTTGGAAAATGACTTATGTTTATTTACCATTTGGCATGCATCACATAGTTACTTTCTATCCAATCTAAGACCAGGAAAGTCATAAATCAAATGATATTTGAAAATTTTATCAAGGAATGAACATTGTAGTGTCCAAGACTTCTATTCCAAATCCATGTTTCATCAATTTCATAATTTAATCAATTTACATTTTGTATACACAATGAATTTATATCTAATATGTAAACATTGTTTGTTCTAGGTGATTTAAACTTGATACATTTTTTTTAAAAAATAATCTATAATTATTTGAAAAATCAATAGAATAACCATCATCATAAAGTTAATTAATACCTATCAGGTTATGATTCCAGACTTCAACATAAATTAATTTATTGATAAGGATATATTTTGGATTTCTGACTAAACCAATGATAACTAACTTTCATTTTTTATTATCTCCAAACATGACATATCCTCTATCTAATTTGGATAGAGAATGAAAATTATAGTAATATACACTCATATTACTTGAAAAACCACTGTCTATGAACCATTCTGGATTACAATTTATATGATCAGTTTCCTACAATGATAGGTTAAATAATATATTTTTTGGTACCCAAATTATTTTGGATTTAGATATGTTATCTACAAGAGATCTATGCATCTAGACATGATTTTTTTTTCAGAAAACATTGGAGTTGGTTTGAAAAATATTTTGAAAGAATTATTTTTAATTCCACTGACTTTACTATTTTTTAAATTATAAATATTAGAAAAATGTCATAGTTCACCACAATGAAAACAAGTAACTTTAGGAAGATATTTATTTTTTGAGCAGGTCCCAAAAGATTTTATGTAAAGATTATATTTTTCACCTTGGCTTCCAATTCCAAAATTTTATTTTCTATGTTTATTTTTCCCAAGAATTATATTTAAATAGTCTTATACTTTGGTAAAAACACTTGAATCATATTTTAAATTTTGAACCTCCTTATTTAGGTTTTCAATTATTTTGGTTTATTCAACATTCAATACAACAAATATTTCCAGATGATATTTCAATTCTAAAATCTGATTATTCATATTTTCTTCCTCATAAAAAATTTTATTATAAGAATTTTGAATTGATTTTATTTATTTTTTATTTTTCATAAATTTGTACTTGATTCCAAACATTGTGAAATATTCATTTAATTATTCATATGAAATTTTTTTATTTTCTAATTCATGTTCATTCTCATAAGAGAAGTAGGACTATACCTCATCCGATTGGGCCATAAAACATATATTGGCCTTTTGATTTATAACTTCAACTTATGATTCTGATTACATGACTTAATTATAATCTTCAAAAGCACTCTTAGTGGCCTTCATAACTTTCTTAGACTTCTTATATACATTATTATTGAACAATTTCATTTCTGTCTTTTTTCCATATTTGATTTTCAGATAGTCAGGCTTGATGTGTCCTATCTTTTTTCATTAATAGAATCTGAACTCTTTAGATTTTTCACCATGACTTCCATGCTTATTGAAGGGTCTTCTGAATCCTCTTCTCTTATTATATACTTTTTTTGAACTTTTTTTCAAATTGATAAATCTTATCATTTGATTTAGAATTGTTTGAGGATTATTATTCTTTAGATACTTTCGAAACTTGTGTACTAATGTTGTTTCAGTTATCTTTATAAGTATAAACTTTGAAGGAAATATTTTACTTTTTTATCATTATAGGATCTTCATTTGCAGTTTCCATTTCATCTTCATACATTATAAGGGTTTTAATGAGATGTTTTATTTTTAAATATTTCACCTATTTATATTTTCTAATAGCTATTGAGATTTAACTCCACTTTTGTGGTAAAAATCTAAGATCTTTTAATGCTTGTTCATGATTAGTAATATGTGTTCCTAGAGCAGAAATGTTATTAATGATCTAATTAAGTCTCCTAATCAGTTGGTTAATTCTCTCTCCTTCAAATATTTTTAAAGTATTAAACTTAATCTTTGATGAGTCATATCTAAGAGATTTCACATTATCAGTTCCTTCATGTGCTAATGCTATAGTAGTCCACATTTAATGTTCTATATGACATTGAGAGATTCTATTTAATTCATATGGTCATAACCTCTAGATGATAAAATTCATAGCCTTGGAATTTATATCAATTTTTTCTTCAAATTCTACATCCCAGGTTTCCAGTTCTGACCTGGGAATTTCATAAGGATTAACCTCTTTGATATAGACTTTCATAACAAGATTCTTTAGATAGATGATCATATGAGATTTATAGAAACCTTAGTTTTCACCATTGAAGTACATAGCTTTAAACATTGACATACATTATCAGTTATCAGCCATAAAATCCATTAAAATATTGATCTTTGGACTTCAACCTTTGATAGTTGTGAATTAGAGAGTCACTCTCTATGATACCAATTATTGTCCCAGATAATGACTAACTAGATGTTTCAAGAGGGGGGGGGGGGATGAATTGAGTTCTTAAATGTTTATTCAAGAAAAATATAAACACCCTCTTCAAGGTATGTATGTTTAGTTTTCTTAATTAAGAGTATATCAAGTGTAAATGAAAAAATATATATAGTAAATTGATTATAGAGATTAATAGTGGTTCTGGGAACAAAAATACCCTTGTTCACTCCATCAATGTGCTACTACATGAGTTTGATGATTTTCACTAAACAACAATTTTACTAAGAGCTCCCAACTAAGTACAAGCAGTTTCCACTTAGTATAAAGTTCTAAGATCTTTCAAATAGGATCTCCCTTTACAAGACCTATCCATGGTCTTACACACTCTTATACTGAGTGAAAACTGAGTAGATTGAGATATAAGATTTGAGAAATGTTTGTAGTGAATAGTTGCAAGAATAAACTGACATTATATAAAGGTTCATCCTAATAAAAGATAAAATTAAAGTGTATCTTGGGATAATATTCAGTGAAACTGATGGAGTAGATAAGATTGTCACTATACATATTGATTTCCAATATGTACGATATTTGGTGTTAAAAAAGGGTAACACAACTTTACTTGCTTCTTTTTTTCTATTAAAATTGTTATATTTGTGTTGTTTCTCACTGTTCCTTATAAATGATATTTTAACTTGAGCACGTGATCACTCTAACAGTCAAATGAGCAATTTAGTAGTCCTGTTAAGACATGAAACAAAGAGTATGTATCTGGTCTTTCTAAATATATAATTTCTTTTTCTACTGTGATGTCAGAGATTTTATCATTATCTAAATTTTTATATTCATGTTAAGTCTTGTGTAGTCTAATATTTCATTAAATATATAATATTATTTTGATGTACTCAAAAATTATGAAATGAATTTTCAAGATATTAGTAAAGTAATCATGATGTTCTGCACTATCATATCTTCGTAGGATATCATCTGAAAATATTTTTCATCATCAGATATCTTTTCATACGATAAAAAGGATTGTATTCATAAGACAATAAGTCTTCAAAAAAATTAAATTAAATTGAATAAGATAAATATTTACTGACATAGTATTCACTTTTATTTAAATTCTTCTGGCTACAAATATTCTTCTCAAAAGAATAAAGTCATTCCATGTTTCCATTTTTAACGAGAAGTATTTATTGAGTGACTTAGTAAAATATCATAAGATAAAGTCTTATATTTTTATTTCTATTTCTTATTAACTAAAAATTTTCCTTAAATATTGTAATAAATATTTATTTCATAAGATAAATACTTGAACACATAGCGTAAGATGAATATAATCTGAAACACTTAACAAACTTGATAGAATATAAGTATAGATTTTTTGAATCATCAAAACAAATAAAGTAGAGATGTATTAGAACAATAAACTTTAGAATATAGGTTATTATATAATTATTTTATAAAAATTAATAAATGGGTTTTACGAATAAAAAAACAAAAATGTTCATTGATGAACGTTACCTCTTCTTCAGGTAACTCCTTTTGGTTTTCACCAAAGGAATTACTTGGTTAGATTTATGCCCAAATTAAGGACTATTGGATGAGTGGATGGATGTTTAGAAGTGATTTAGGTATGTATTTTCAAATACAAATGGATTTAGAGGTGTGAAAATAGGAGGAGATCTTGTGACCTTTTATAAGTTGGGGTGAATGGAAAACTTGTAAATTTTTGAAAGAGGGAATTACACCCACGTTTTTTCCATGGAAAGTGGATAAAATAATGAAATAAATAAATAATAGAATATATAAGGTCTAAAGTTTTCCATAAAATGGGTTCTTGAAAAGTTTCTATTTCATTTTTCTCTTTATGCTTAAAGTTTAGTCACTTGGTTAGTTCATTTTCACCTTAATCACTATTATTAATTTCCATTGATTTCACTGATATTTTTGGTAAAAAAATAAGTTGAACTTAATATAAATTATAAATTATTCTGAATCTAAATATGGAATCAGTTTTTCCAAATTAAATTCACATAATTAAAAAGAATTATTTTAATATAAACCCCACAGATGCAGCGAGACAAAAAGTTTTTTATAAGAGTATTTTTTTATAGAAAACATTGATTCTATATTAGCTATATGATTAATAATATTAATTTTATAAAAATAAATTAATATTTATTGTTTTATATTCTATAAATTTTATTTTTAACATTCCCCATTAGGTATTATTTTAATTAATTAAAAATAATAAACATTATTCATTTTAAAAGAGTTTCTAGAAAAAAACCCATTTTAAACCCAAAAAAAAACTTATATTAAAAACCAATATAATACGGATTAAATATTAATTAAGTGGATCAAATATAATTAGAAAACTACTTATTTTAATTTAAAACATATTCAAAACATATTTGGAATCTTTAATTACATAATTTATTAAAAATAAAACTTTTTATAAAAATAATTTTTTTTATAAAAATAATTTTTTTTATAAAAATAAGAATTTTTATAAGACATATCGCTTACTTGAAATTTGAACATTATATTGGTAATAAAAGGTTGTAAATTTGAAAATACTTTTTTTTGTAAACCCAAATCACAAGAAGGTTTACTAAAACAACTTCTTGATATAATTGAATGTTACATACGAGGGTTAAACGTAAGTAGGTCTCTATATAGAAGAGCATTGGTGAAAAGTGAAGATATGGTCATGGAAGAAAAACATAAATCCCAAATAAGGATATAGAGTGACTGATATCATCAATAAATATAAAGTTATTGATCAATAAAAATTTAACAATCACAAAATTATAAAAAAAGAGGTGTATAAAAGGTCATTGATATCATTAGAGATGATGGTAATAAGAAAAAATTTTGTTTTCAGGATCTATTTATAAGATATTAGGAATTATTTTACCATCTAAGAATATAAGGTAACATACTTACTTGATAAATTTCTATTTCATAAGAATAATTTCATCCATTTTTTGGGATTTTATTAGTTTCCAATTCACCCCTTACTCTAAGAAATGAATTTCCATAAATGATTTTTTTATATTTGAAGGACTAAAATTTACTTTTAATGGATAATAAGATCTATAAAAGTGTGACAAGTCTTTCCATCTATCTCTAAAATTTTTCCAAAATCAATATGGTTAGAAAAAATTATGTTATATAATAAATTAATCACTGAACCTAAAAATTAACACCACCGGTTTATCATTAATATTTATTTTTGTCAAAATGTTTAGATAAAAAAAACTTTATATTAACCCTAATGGTTATCAATACCTTTAAAAATATGTCTATAAAAGGTATTATTACTAAAATAAATTTCCAATAAAGAATATAATTATAAAAACTCAATAAATGTATTATAAAGTAATTTCAGTAATTTAAACATCAAAATAAGTGTTCCTAAGTCACTAATATTATGATCAACTATAAAAAAATATTGAGCTACATGGAGATATCACTACTTCACGAGATGGAAAAACAACAACTATAGTGGTAGAAACTGATTTTCCACCAATTTTTTCTTCTGATCATGATGATTTCCACCATGAGTAAGTAACTTCAAATACACGTTAGCATAATGTCCCAAATCATTGTAGATAAAGCATATTATTGTTCACAAGATATTTATTATCTCATTATTGGATTGTTCAGATCTCTTTTCCTTGTAGTCACAAACCTTGTGACCAAACTTACCACTCTGGTAACACTTTCTAGATCCCAACATACATTCCCCAAACTGTATTTTACCTAACTTGGAAGAAGTTTTGGTCTTACCACCATAATTCTTAGTTGGGTTATTCTCTATTTTCATCCACCTTGACCGTTTCTTACTCTTGTCACATCGTGGCACATATGTGTTGGAAAAATCCATCTCAAATTTCTCATTACCATGAAAAACTTTCTCATAAAAGTTAATTTCTCATGCATCCAAATATATTTTTAATCATGGTTTTAACCATAAGTAAAATATATTAATGTTAATATCATTATCTCAAATAAAATCCAACACATACCTAGCCAATCTTTTGAAGTTTTCTTCATATGCGGCAAAAAATTATTCATATTTTTTTTCTCAATTCCAGGAATAGTTTCTCCATCCTAAGCCAAAAAACCTTAGGGAAATATCTATCAAGGAAAATATTTTTAAATGTGTCCCATTCCATATCATAAATATCATATCTCTATCTTGTATTCTTAACCAATTACCACCATCAATAAACTTTACCTTCAAAATGATAGAAGGAAAGAGTTACCTTTTGAAATTTTGAACATCCCATGAATTAAAATATATTATATAGGGAATTAATTCATCCTTAGGATACCACTGGTCCAGATAATCCATTGAAAGATGGGGAATTTTTCCTTATGAAATTATCCACTATAGACATGTTCCTTCATAGTAGATAGGGTTCCTCTCTAGCATGGATACAACCACCATTTATAGCATATGTCAATTGTTCCATCACTGCAACATAATATTTTTTTCCAATTCCAACCATCTAGAGATGATGATTTGGAAGGATATTCTCTTCTTGGTTCCTTCTGAAAATAACATCCGTATTTCCTTTGTGGAAAACCATTCTGAATAGAAATAGTTTAGTTTAATCAACATTGTAATCTTCAAATTCAATATCATTTCAAATTAAACATAATGTAAAATATTCTAATGAAATAATATTAACACTATCATAAAATCTAAAGTTGTCTAAACCATCCTTCTATACCAATATAACATCTCAGCCTAGGTTCCATGCACTGGTTCCCTAAGCAGGTCGGTCACATGACCCCAGGAGCGTCTCCCCATATGCCAGAGGCTGCCGACTAGTAGTGAGGGTCTAATATCAATTATGGGGAGACTATAACCTCTTTTATCATAGTAACACACCAACAAAAAATAATAAAACAATAATAAAATCAAAAAACCATAACCATAACAATACCAATATCTCAAGATGACTAAAACTAGAAATACAATATCGAACTAAATAGTAGATATGCCATGCCAATGTATGTGTCAATTGTAAAAATGAAAACTCACAGTTAAAGACACTGAAAACTCCCAAGTGGACCTCAAACATGTCTGGTTCCCTTGTCCATGATCCATCCAAAATCAGCCATCTAACACTGGGAACTTTCCCTTAACCTGTCTTGCCGTCATAAAATGTATTTGGGTACTGATCAGGTAGCCTGAGTAGGGTGTGGATACAAATTTGTAGGCCACCACAAACAACATATAAAACAATATCCATTCAAATAATAATTTATACTGCTGTATAAATAAATAATTAAAATGAATATGTAAACAATTATCCCATTATCAATTAATCTTTATTTTACCATATAAACCCCTAGGTTCCCAAGGGAACCCATACCTCAACACCTACATCGGCTCATACCAGAGTCTGAACTATCCCCATGAGATATCATATACCGGAATTCCATATTTACCATTAAAAATTTCAATATCACATATTAATTACATTGTTACTATTTATTATCACAATGTCACATATGAATACCATTATTACGAATCATTTTCTCAATATCACATATAAATACCATTGTTACCATCCATTATCTCTATATCACACATGAATTACACTGTTACCATTAATTGGCTCAAAATTACATATGAATTTCATGGTTACCATTCATTATCACAATATCACATATTAATTCCATTGTCACCATTTATTATCACAATATCACACTTGAATGTCATTTTTACCATTTATTATCTCAATATCACGTATGAATTCCATTTTTACCATTCATTATCTCAATATCTCTTAATTAATTCAAGAATTAATTATTCAATATCCACAATCTCATTATCTAATAATTAATTAAAGAATTAATTATTCACAATTCACAATGAAACATTCCAATAATTAACATAATAATTAATTATCCCCAATTTCAAAATTCTACATTCTGAAAAAAATTCAAAAATTAATTATCTCAATTTCAAAATTCCATTATTCTATCAAATACCCAATCTCTCAATTAACTAATTGACCACATTAAGTAATTAAATTTAAGAAATCTAGTTACTAAAAGAACCCTATAAATTATACAATCACATACACATAATTGATATCAAGACTATGAGATCATAATAATAGACCACCTAACTCAATTCGTTGATGATCAATCTCCCAATAGAAACTCCCAATTTCAATGGAATAACGACGTAGAACAAGATCCAGATATAAAACAGAAATAAAAGATCAAATAAATCAAGATCTCTTAAATATATATCTTTATCCACAATCCTAGATCTAGGTTAACAATAATAGATCTAGATCTAACCCAAAATAATTAGAAAAACCCACCAAAAGAATAGGAGAAGAATGATAAACCAATCGGGAAGAAACCACATACCAATAATGGTGAAGATCTACCAACTAGGCTTCAAATTGCAAAGAATGAAGGTCATATAGCCTTCGAATTCTTCTTAAGAGGATCTGAAATTGTGAGAAATCAAATATGGGTTGATCTAGGGAGTTCAGGGGGTATTATAAGGGGGTTTAATAATTTTTTTAATAAAATTTAGGGGATTAAAACCCCATACACATGGTTTACTAATTAGGGAGCACAGTTTCCCCTAGCCATGCACCTTAACCATGCACCTCTTCTAGAGGGTTCATGGTTTCTCCTTTTAGGGTGCACAATTTTAAAAACCATGAACTATCCATAAAATACCCCTCTCTCTAGGGTTTCACAGCATGCTGGGACATGGAGAATTGTTAGGGAAAAACATGCACCAACCATGAACTTCCCTCTTTCTTCCACTTTTCTCAAATTTTTACCCAAAAATACCCCAAGGTAAAACCAAAATGAAATGTACTCAACATAAGGAAAAAAGTATACCTTTAAACAAGTCTGATACATCTATATAAAAGGTTGGGGTTTTTCAATCTCCCCACCTTATAATAGCTCATCCTCGAGCTACACTCCCAATAATCTCTAAGATTCCAAGTCAAAAAAGTCAGGCCACTGATCCCTCATATCCAGTTATCTCTCCCTTCTTTCCTCCTACATAAGCCCATGTTTCCAAAATACAAGAACTATTATCATGGTATTTCCCCTCAACATTTTGTCACTGTGATCCAACACACGTGTTAGATGCTCCTCAAAGGACACATCTATATAAAGCTCAATATTATCAACTTCGATCACATGAGAAGGGTCAGGGTGATACTTCCATAGTTGTGACACATGGAAAGAATCATTCATAGCACTGTATCTCTATGGAATATCCCATTGGTATACCACCATTCCAATTCTATCCACAACCTGAAACAGTCCAATGAACCCAGTCGTTAACATACCCTATCTTTGTATCCTTTGGTGAACTAATATAGGTGACACCTGAAGGAATACACGATCACCCTCTATAAAATCTAGGGGTCATCAACGTTTATCAGAATATGACTTATGTCTACTCGGATCCCTTTCCATATGATTTTGAATCAACTATACCTGCTCTGATGTCTGCTTCATGAGACTTAGTCCCAATAACTCAGACTCACCTTCCTCCATCTTGACTAGAGGTGATCTGCATGGACTTCTATAAAGAGCCTTGTATGGTTCCATATGTATTGTTTCGTAATAACTATTGTTATAGGAAAACTCCACTAGTTCCAGGTGCTTCTCACAAGTCCCACCAAGGTCATGAAAACATTCTCTTAACATATCCTCAAGCATTTATATAGTACACTCTGATTGCGAATCTTTCTATGGGTGGAAATTCATACATAACAAAACCTGTATACCAAGATCCTTCTTTAAGCACTACTAGAATCATGAAGTAAAATGTGATTCATGGTATAAAACAATAGTCTATGGAACCCCATGCAGATCTAATATCTTCTGAACATACAGTTCTCCGAATTGATCCACTGAAAAAGTCTTCTGTATAAGAAAGAAATGTGCTACTTTCGTCAGTCGATCTATAATAACCCAAAGAGTGTCATTATTTTGAGGCATCCTTTAGCGACCCACCAAAAATTACATATTCATGTCATCCCAGTTTGATTTCAGAATAGGAAGTGGTTGCAAAAAACTATCAGGTCATTGATGCTAAACCTTTACTTGCTAACAGGTTTAGCACCGTGTCGTGAAACCTACTATCTCCTTTTTCATGCCTAAATAGAAAAAATATAGATGTAGGTCATGGTACATTTTGGTCACACCTAGATGTAACACCCACTTTAAGGTATGGAAATCACACATTAGTTCCTCCCACATGCTCATAGGCACAACAACTCGATTCCTGATATAGACGATCTCATCCTCATCTATTCTACAATCAGAAGGTGAATCCCCACCTTCAAATATTTCCCTCAAGGTCAAAAATTCTATATCCTAATACATTCTATATATGATATATCTCAAAAGTATATACTCCACTAAAACTAAAACTAGATTCATCTTTTCCTAACTCTCATGAACCACAATGTTCATCTCAACCAGTAAATCCATCATCTTCTACTCAGCACTATACTCATGAAAAACCTAACTTTGAGTTTTCCTAATCAAATCATCAACCACACTATTTCACTTTCTGAGCATATATACTAGATCAAAATTTAATGAATACATATACTCAACCCACCTTCACTACCGATGATTCAAATCTCTTTGTTAAAAGATGATTTCAAACTCTTGTGATCTGTATACATAGTAAACTTTTCACCCAATAGATAATGTCTCCAACACTTCAAGGAATAAACCACTATAGCTAACACGAGGTCATGAATAGGGTAATTCCATTCATGTGGCCTCAAATTATGATACCCATATGCTAAAACCTGATCTCCTTACATCATTACAGCTCTAATCCCTATTCTCGAAGTGTTGGAATACACTGTATACTCCTCACCTGGATCAGGTAGGATCAAGATCAGTGCTAATGTCAACTGCTTCTTCATCTCCTGGAAATAATTCTCACATTATACTAACCAATCAAACTTTTCCAACATTTTTTCAATCCTAAAATAAGTGCTATAAAATTTGAATTTTTTTTAATAAACCTACGATAATATCCAGCTAACACGAGAAATATTTGGATATCAAAAAAAATTCTTGGGCTACTCCTATGAAACCACTACCTACACCTTCTATGGGTCCACTAACACACCTTCCTCTGAGATGATGTTATCTAAGAAGAGTACCTGGTCAATTCAAAGCTGACGGTTAGATCGTTTGGTGTATAACTAATTCTCTATATTCTTACTCAGAATGATGTCAATATGTTTGACATGATCATCATGAGTCTTAGAATACCCCAATATGTCATAAAAAAAACTACCACAAACTAATCCAGGTATAGATGGAAGATTCTATTCATCAATTCCATAAAGACTTCTGATTCATTCTTCAAATCAAATGAAATTACATCAAAATTTTATAGGACATACCTTCTTCTGAAATCACTCCAAGGTTTATCATAAGTATGAAATTTCAACTACCGATACCATGATCTTAAATCAATCTTAGAGAAAACACAAGTTCCTCTCATCTGAAAAAATAGATCATAGATACATGGAAGAGGATACAAGTTCTTTACTGTCATCTCATTCATCTTTAGGTAGTCAACACAAAAGCATAGATTTTCATCAAACTTCTTAGAAAAAAGACTGAAGAGACCCAAGGTGACATACTAGGTCAGATAAACCCCTTATCCTTCAACTCTTCTAGCTAATTATTGAGATCTTGATGATCTATCAGTGACATTATTTATGGTGGAATATAAACTAGATCAACCCCCAACATGATCTCAATAGTAAATTCCATATCTCTCTAAGGTGGTGTCCCTAAGAAATATTCAAGAAACACATCCTGAAACGGATCCACTACTGGTTGAAAGACACTATTCTTGACTTCTACATCATCCAGCCATAGACTAGACCCCTAGGATATGATCTCTCCCAGTTGATGAGTAATTAGCCCTACTCAGGATGCCTAGATATCCCACTATCCACAATGAATGTAATGGCCACCCTTAGGAGATGTTAAAGTCACTCTCCTTTGATAACAATCTATGAGGGATCTATATGCTACTAACCAGTCCATACCCATAATTAGTTTAAAGCCTGTCATGTCAAGTATGTAAATATACGATAGAAAACGATACTCCCCAACCTCAAGAGAACACCCCTTGCACAAGTAGATATCTCTAGATCGTACTCTCAATGGTGTATCTATTGTCAATACCCCTCTCATGAAATCTACCACCAGGCTCAATCCATTACAAGTTATACTAAAATAAAGGAATGAGAGGCACTGATATAAAATAAAATACTAGTTAGAATAGAGGCTATAGGAATAGTACATATCATTATCGATGGTCCAACCTCGTTATCCACATGTGTAGGATAAATTTTATGCAACTGTCTATCACCTCTTCCCTATTATTTAGACCGACTCCTCTGACCTACACCACTCTACTGATACACGTGATATTTCCTAGAAGAACCTCACCCACTACCTCTACCACCTCAGCCCATAGAAATCCAGCTACCAATCTAATATAGAGTTGAAGATCCCATTTCTGCACCCTAGTTCTGTCTAGATCCACCCTCACTACCCATCTATCATTGGTTATTGTATAACTTCTTTAGACGACCCATCCTACATAATATTGGTACTCCACTGGTGGTCAGGGGTAGTGTTTGCGATAGCGGCCGGATCCACCGCACTGGTTACAGGAAACCTGGGTAAGGTGTTGAGAAATTTATCCTTCCCCATGACCACTCTTACTACTATCATGACTAAAACCCTCATAGCGTTGCTTCCTACTCTCATAAGACGTACCTTCTAATTGTCCAGAATAAACCACCTTCCCCACACTAGAAGAGTCCTTTAGGTTCCCCTCACCTATGAGATCCCAATCCACTAACTCAACATACTTATTTAACAGAAAGAGGTTAAACTGGTAATTAATCTCACATTTAAGTCAATCCTAATTTTTTTAATAGCTATCTCATCCCCTTATAACACTACAAAAAATCATTGTGGGGCTGTAAAGATACCAAAATAGTCTATCATGGATATTATCCTTTGAGTAAACTGCATGAACTCAACTAATCTCTACAACCTCAGCATCTTTGGATAAAAATTGTCCAAAAACATATCCAAGAAGTCCTTCCATAACATACCATCAGCCTGTCCAGTCCAAGCCTGAACATGAAACCAGTGATTCACTGATTATCGTAGCATATAAGTAGACAACTTAACCCTATTTTTAGATGGAGTCTATAAATGGTCAGGTATATTCTGGATGGACTCAATCCAAAACTATACTACCTCAGGTATTCCCTCTCCAATAAAATTCAGAGGGTGTTGTAACTAAAACTCCCACGTAAGGTCAGACATACTCTTTACAACCCACTCCAAATATCTTTCCATAAACTTCACAAGGCGAGAAAATTTCACCCAGAACTACTCTCCCACTTCCTCACCCAACATTATCAATGCCTCAAGTTACACTACTGGTAGATCATCTCTAGCCATATCCTCATGTAGTCCTCTCAACAGGCATCATTGTGGAGGAATACATCTACAATTCCAAAAATACTTCTCAAGAAACATGACACCACTTTATCAAATTTATGTAATAGGAAAAGACAACTGGGCACATTGATTCTTTTTACCCATACCCCATCACACGGTTAAAACCAAGGCGCTATCACTACCCTTAACCATCCTACATCTAGGTCATGGTTAACAAATGGTAAACTCATTCTCATATTAATAATTCTTTTTAGCACCAATTTATTCTCATCCTACAAAAATTTACAATCTTTATCAATTTTATATTAGGCACATTTACATTTCAATTTCACAAGAAAGAAAAAACAGTTCAAGTTCAACAACATACCCAAAACCCATTTTCCCATGCATGCCTAAAATGATGCATGCCACAATAATCTTGAGTGCATAAAATGATGCATAAAAACTCAACTCTCATTCCACACTATACTACAAGTCAAATATCAACAAATCCACGAAATAAGAATCATATCACACCAAAAGTGCATCACCCAAGGTGAAATAATATTTAACTGTAATGAAAAATAGCAATAACAACCATACCACCCTAGGTACTTGGGTTATCTCCCATACATGGTTAGATACTCCATGAATTATCTCATAACCAAGTTCTGACTCTTCCTAGTCTCTTGTCTATCTTTCCTAAATAGTAATAAAAAAGAAAAATAAATAAAACAGGGTATTGAAACCACTTTGTAACATTATGGACTAGGTTCCACATACCAGTTCCCCAAGCCGGTCAGTCACATGACATCAAGAATGCCTCCTAATATACCAGAGGATGAAACAATCAGTGAGGGTCTAATATCAATTATGAGGAAACTATAATATCTTTTATCAGATTAATACACCATCGGAAAATAAGAAAACAATAACAGAATCGTATAACCATAACTAGAACAATACCAATAAATTAAGATGAATAAAACTAAAAATACAATATCAAATTGAATAATAGATTTACCATTCCAATGTATGTGTCAAGTGTAAAAAAGAAAAATCAAAAGTAAAGACACTGAAAAATCCTAAGCAGGTCTTGAACCACATCCAATTTCCTAATCCATTCTCTATCCCAAATCATCCATCTAATAGAGGGACCTTTCCATTAACCTATCATGAAATCATGAAATCCATTCAGTAAATAATCAGATAGCTTGAGTAGGGTGTTATTACAACTTAGTAGGCCACCACTAATGACGTACAAAACAATATCTATTCAAATAATAGTGTATGTAGTTGTATAAAGAAATAATTACAATGCTTAAGTAAATAGTTATCACATTATCAATTAATCTTTATTGAACCAGAGTCTAAACTATCCTTAGGAGATATCATATACCTGAATGAAATAGTTACCATTAAATGTTTTAATATCACATATTAATTCCATTGTTGCCATTCATTATCACAACATCGCATATAAATGCCATTGTTACTATTAATTATCTCAATATCACATATGAATTCCATTGTTACCATCCATTATCTATATATAACATATTAATTCCATTGTTACCATTCAATGTCTCAACATCACATATAAATTCCATGGTTACCATTCATTATCACAATATCATATATGAAATCCATTGTTACCATTCATTATCACAATATCACATATAAATGTCATTTTTACCATTTATTATGTCAATATCATATATGAATTCCATTATTACCATTCATTATCTCAAAATCATTTAATTAATTAATTTAAAAATTAATTAATCATGTAAACTCTATTAATTAATTTAGTAATTAATTAATCTTCTCAATTATATCAATTAATTCAATAATTAATTAATTTTCTCAACTCTATTAATTAATCCAACAATTAATTAATCTTACCAACTCTATTAATTAATTCAACAATTAATTAACTCTAATTCAACAGTCCCAATATAAAAATAATTAATTTATAAATTAATTATTCAACTCACGATATCAATATCCTTTAATTATTTCAACAATTAATTATTCAATATCCATAATCTCAATATCTCATAATAATTAAACAATTAATTATTCTCAATTCATAATTAAAAATTCCGATAATTAACTCAACAATTAATTGTCCCCAATTTAAAAATTCCATATTATGATAATTAATCCAGCAATTAGTTATCCCAATTTCACAATTCCACATTCTAATAATTATTTCAACAATTAATTATCCCAATTTCATAATTCCATTATTCCATAAAATCCCTAATATGTTAATTAACTAATTGACCACATTAATTAATTAAATTTTGGACTTCCAATTGCTAAATGAGCCCTATAAATTCAATAATCACATAAACATAATTGATATCAAGACTATAGGATTATAATAATAGAAACTTACCTCAATTTTTTGATGATTAATCACTTAATGGAAACTTCTGATTTCAGTGGAATAATGATGTAGAAAGAGATCCAGATATAAAACCTAAATCCAAGATCAAATAAATCAAGATCACTTAAATCTATATCGAGACCCACAATCCTAGATCTAGGTTCACAATACTAGATCTATATCTAACCTAAAACAAGAATAACAACCCACCAAAATAATGGGAGAATAATGGGAAACCAATCGGGAAGAAACCACCTACCCAAAGAGGTGCATATCTACCAACCAAGTTTCAAATTTCCAATAAAGGTGGTCGGATAGCCTTGGAATCCATCTGGAAGGATCTAGAATCAAGAAAAATAAATAATGGGTTGATCTAGGGAATTTTGGGGTATTATATGGGGGTTTTTATTTTTTTAATAAAATGCAGGGGATTAAAATGTCACACGTGCGGTTTGCTTCTTGAGGTGCATGGTGTCCCCTAACCCTACGACTTAGTTGTGTGCCTCTTCTGGGGGGGGGGGGTGCAAAGTTTCTCCTTTTAGGGTGCATAATTTTACAAATTATGCAACATTCGTATAAAACCCATCTATCCAGGGTTTCAGGGTTTTCTGGACTATGGTGCATGGTTAGGGAAAACCATGTTCCAACCGTGTACTACCATATTTCATCCATTTTTCTCAATTTTTTACCCAAAACAACCCCAAGTTAAAATCCAAATGAAAATTACTCAACATAAGAAAAAAGAGTACCTGTAAAAAATCCTGGAAAATCTCCATAAAATGTTAGGGTTTTACAACCAAATATAATAATTCAGACTTAAGCATTACACATTCTTGATTTTTAAAATAAATAAAAATTTATTTTCATGGAAAATCTCCATGAATTTAAAATTGACTTCTTCCTTTCCCTTACACATCCATAAAATCTTGTAAAAATATTTTAAAAACATGGGATGAACACAAAAAGCTCAGTAAAGGATAAAATAAATGAAACCGTTTGTTCAATAAAAACATAAAGACCCATAAAATATTTAAATTTACGTCAATGTTTTTTTAGAGAAAGAAATACAACATTTTCACAAGAAAAAAACACATTTTTCTCAAATAAATCCATTAAAACCCATATTAAGCAATTAAAACCCCTTTTTGGTGACTTAGAATATCATATATATAAAACCCTTTCAAACTCCATTTAATTGGAATAACCATGTGTCCGACTTCCAAAATTGTAATTACCAAATGCATTATAGATCTATAATGGGGTTCACCCTCTGTATAAGATATATCAGGATCACTCATGATCTATAATTTGGCTTAACCCTTCATATAAGCTATTTCGGGCTCACCCATTTCTCATGAGCTATAATAGGGATCAACCCTTCATATAAGCTATATCGGGCTCACCCATGAGCTATAATGGGGCTCAAAACCTCGTATAAGATTTATTGGGATATCTAGTTTCATATAATTCTCAATTACCATATCATGAATAAAACAATTTCAACATAAAACCCTTTGAATAAAATACTTTAAACCCATATGAAAAACACATTCGGAAAATAAAATACCATTTTCTTTTGAAAACCAATTTTCAATATTGAAACACCATTTTTTGAAAACCCATTTTTAATACCAAAATAACAAAAAAAATAGATGTTGGGTTTTGCATTTAAGAAAACATGTAAACTTTCAAATGAATCTATAAATTAAATAACAGTCATGATATCGGAAAATTCATTATCATCGTGTATGTTAAGAACAGAATATCCCATTTGACCATTGTCAAAACATTCCATGCAAGACACGTAAAAAGATTATTTTTGAAAATATTTTAGATACATAAAATATAATTTATAAATTTTTTATTTCCATAAACTCATTTTAAAAACATTAACATAGAAAAATAATGGAGTTTTAGGGAAAACATTAAATGTGTATTTTCAAAGGAAAGGTCCCTTAATACTTGGGAAACGCTCAAATCATAAAAACCATTAAATAATAACTCAAAAAAATTTAAATATCATGATAATATATAAATTAATGATAAAACATGTCAAATGGTCTATATATACACCTTATAAAATAATAAAGGTTAATAACATCAAGATATGCCTCAACGGAAGGATATTGAGATGAAGTCCCTAACCTTGTATCTGATTCATCACGTGTGTCTTTATCTTCACAAATAATAAACTTATGTTAGTTATTTAATTTTTTGAGAACCATTTTAAATATTTTTATTACTTTTATTTCACTTTTTACCATGTTATATAAATATAATTAGTTAATTAACTTTAAGTCGTAAGCTTTGACCATATTAAGCTTATGTGTCAAAAAACGACTTTGGTGGGTCAACTATGGTCAAAGGGGTTATTATTTAAACATATACAGAATAATAATCATGAAATAAATATAATATTTATATATCAATTATAATTTTACAATCAATAATGAATTATTGTTATGAAAACTGAACCAACGTTGCGATCATGGGGACGACAGGCTGTACATACGCATGAGTAATATTTCCATTTTTACAATGATTATTATGGAAAGAAGTTAAATGAAATTTATCTTTATATAATTATAATTATATCATAAATACCATGATATTTAATTATATATAATTATATATATATTATTATTGTGATTTAAAAGGAATCACATCGTTTTGAGGAGGCAGCAGTCCAAACGTCCATGAACGACGTTATCTATTTTTTAGTGTGTGAAAAGGTAAGAATAAAATTATATAGTATATATAAAAAAATATAATTATATCATGAATATCATAATTATGTAAATAATATCATAATTATTTAATTTTTATTATATATATTCACTATAGTTTCCCTTATTACCTTCCATGTAACACATTAGTGAAAAATGCTTCACATCGCTTCGCGAGACGACCATCCGTTGTACACACAAGCGATGTTATCATATCCACCACATAAAGAAATATAAGAGGGATTATATGATATAAGGAATATGGAGGTATGTTTATTTTATAAATATCATAAAAATAATATATAAACAGTATATCAATCATTATTCCCAACCATGATAGGTGGTATGGAAAAACGAACGACACTGGTTTGCGAGGCGGTAATCTGCCTTACACATTAATGATGATTTCACCTCCCATTTGATGGAAGTGTGTGTGGGTGTAGGTCATACCCTAAAAATAAAAATATATAACTATATTTAGGATATTTAGGTTATTATATAATCATGGTATAGAAAAATAAAGGGGTTTGAGGAAGAAATAAACCAAAAATGTTTGTTGATGAACATTACCTCTTCTTGAGGTAACACATTTTGGTTTGCACCATATGATTTACATGATTATATTTATGCCCAAATAAAGGATTATAGGATTATGGGAGAAAATTTTAGATATTATTTGTGGAGAAATTGGATGATCTAGAGGAATTGAGAGGTTTGAAGAAAAGAGGATAGGTGGTGTCCTTTTATAAGTGGGGGAGAATGGAAACCTTGTAAATTTTTGAAATAGGGAATTACACCAACATTTTTTCCATGTCAAGTGGATAAAATAATGAAACAAACTCTATAATATAAGATATAATTTCTAAATATGGCTATAAAATGGTTTATTCTAAAGTTTCTAGGTTATTTGACCCCTTATGTTTAAAGTTCAGTCACTTTGTTAACTCATTTTCCCCTTAATCACTGTGATTAATTTTAATTGATTTTTATAATATTTTTGGTCAAAAACTAAGTTAAACTTAATAGAAACTATAAATTATACTTACTAAAAATAAATAATCATTTTTTATAAATTTAATTAAAATAATTAGAAAGTTTTAATTTAATATTAATCCTATAGATGCGGCGAGACAACGAGTTTTTAATAAGAGTGTTTTTTAGAAGACAATGATTTTATATTAACTCTATGAATAATAATAATAATAATTTTATGAAAATAAATTAATATTTAATGATATATAATCCATAAATTTTATTTAAAACATTCCAAATTTGGTATTATTTTAATTAATTTAAAAGGATAAACATTATGTTATTTAAAATAGTTTTTATAAACACCCATTTTTGAACCGAAAAACAAAGTTATATTAAAATCCAATATAAAGGTTAATAAAAATTAATTAAGTGGATTAAATATAAATAAAAAAAATACTTATTTTACTTTAAAACATATTCAAAACATATTGGGAGTCTTAATTTACTTAATTTTTTAAAATGAAAAGACACTATACAAATCTGTATTTCTCATTATTCACGAAAAAATCAATTTTTTCTAAAAAATAAAAAAACTTAAACCAAATTTAAATTTGATATTAATATTCCAAAAATAAAGTATATTTTTTAAATTAAATTTCATAAAATTTTAAATAATTAGTTTTAAAATATGCGTGCCATAGAAATGTGATAAAATTGTTTTTTTTTTGAAAAATGTAAAATTTAAATGTAAAATTGGGTTTATTTTTATATCATATCTAGAAAGTACATATGATGAATGTTAAATATTAGATTGAATATATTATAAATAAATTTTATTAATATATTCCAAAAGTGTTATTTTTTTAATTTATTTCATAAATCACAGTTGTGCATATTAAAAATAGTTTTTTCAGAAAAAGATTTCTTTTATTTTCCAAAGGGTTTTATTTTATTTTATAATTATTTGGTCATAGAAGAGTTAATTATATATAAATGTTTAATAAATATAATAACAATTCAATTAATACTATCCATACCCTCCATTCCAATCGCTAGGTGATAACTATCATGTTAAATAATAATAATAATAATAATAATAATAGTATATTGTTGTTAGTTAAAACTTAGTCTTGCATGTTGTAAAAGCTATTAAAAAAAGTCATTGTTGCATGTATCATAAGATAAAATGAGTGTTTCATGTAACAAAAGATAAACTCAATGTTTCATTTCCTTTACACTATTTAATATAATTTTCTTCTTTTAAAAACTCAGGGTGTTAGTGAGGTGGACCAGAGATGATGTTTACATGCCATGGGAAGTGGTTTTGGAAAAGATATCACTACTAAAAAACATGACTTTAAGATTGCTAAAATTGGACTTTATCATCACTATAAAAGAAATGACAATATGATCATGATTAAAATACATATGCCTTTATCAACACTAATAAAGGACCCCATTTATTAGTGATTTTATTTAGCGCTAATAAAGGGGTCCTTTATCAAGGATTTTAAAAGAGCTGATAAATGTGTCCTTTATCAGTGCATTTAGTAGCACCAATAAAGGGTCATGTTGCAATGTGCTGTAAAAACACACTGTAGTAACACAAATTTCACCACACTAGAAACAACACTATAAAGCAGAAAATTATGGTACAAATATAGATTAAAAAAAATAAAAATTTACAACAAAAATACATGAAAAAATACTGTATTATATAAATTTCAAACATTGGATTATAAAATTACATGAGTAAGTACAAATTATCACATACATTCAAAAACATCCATGTTAATTTGTCTTTTTCCCCTAACCCTAACTCATGTTATTTCCAAAGAAACCACCCCTACTCGAGTAAAATAATGCACCTATATAAGAAAATAATTCATATGTTAGTAATAATATAAATAAATAAATTAAATAGAAATTTTTAATTTTAACCTAAACTTTGAGCCTTTCCAGGAACACTATGTATCAGATTGAGTTGCAATTGATTATTTCACATCACACCATTTCTTATTCATCTTCAAGAATTATATCTATAAAAATTTACTAAATAAGTATAAGATAAAAATGATAAGGAAATTAATTAAGTAATAGTATATATAATGATGAGAAAACAATCTAGGATCGTTTTTCCGGTTTTGGAAATGTGATGCACATTTTAAACTAAAATAGCACTTATATATTGAAAACACACACTTAGAGTCACCATGCATTAGATTGAGTTTGTACTGATTCCTACACATCCCAAATGACTTACGGATAATTTTAATAAAGTATTAAAACAATATTAATGTGTTTTATCAGTTTTGAGTATGTCACTTTTGTTTTTTTACTAAAATGTCATTTTAAATTGGAAACACACACATGAGTCAAACTGGTTATATCTTGTGTCAGTTTGATGTGATATTAATTCCTAAATTTAAAAAATGACTTATGAATAATTTTCCTAAATTATATATACAATACTATTGATATTTCTTGGTTTTTTAATGAGTGACAATATTTGAATTAAAATGTAAATTTTAAAGTGATAATGGAAATTTGAGTCATATTAGGAACATCATGTATAAGATTTAGGTGTGGATGATTTATAAACATCCCAAATGACTTATGGATCATTTTCCAAAAGTACCAAAATAATAAAAATATGTTTTAATGGTTTTGAGTATCTCACTTTTCTTTAATACTAAAATTAATGTCAATTTTAAATAAAAAGATGCACTTGGAGTCAAACCGGTCACACCGTGCGTCTACTTGAGGCGAGGATGATTAATAAATGTCCCAAATGACTTATGGATAATTTTTATAAAGTATAAAAACAATATGAATGTGTTTACTCATTTTTGAGTACGTTATTTGTCTTTTTTACTAAAATATCATTTTAAACCAAAAACATGCACTTTGAGTCACACCTGTCACAACGTTTTTTTGTTTGACATGAGACTGATTCCTAAATTTAAAAAATTACTTATGAAGTTTTTTTTATAAATTATAAATACAATACAATATTTTTTTCTTGGTTTTTAATGAATGAAACTTTTTGAACTAAAAGTTCAATTTTAAACTATTAATGGATACTTTGAGTCATACTGGGCACATCATGTATTTAATTGACGTTTAGTTGATTCAGGCACATCCCAAATGACTTATGGTTTTTTAATAAATTATTAAAGTACTCCAAATGCGTTTTCTAGGTTTTGAGTACCTCACTTGTCATTTTTACTAAAATTAATGTCAATTTTAAATAAAAAGATGCACTTAGAGTCCTACCGGTCACACCATGCGTTAGATTGAGGTGGAGATGATTCCATCATGTTCCAAATGACTTATGGGTCTGTTTCATAAAGAATGAAAACAATATTAATATTTTTTCTTTTTTTAGAGTACATCTCTTTTCATTTTTATTAAAATGGAATTTTAAACCATAAACATACAATTTGAATCATACTAGTCATATTATATGTCACTTTTACCTGATAGTGATCCTTAACTGTCAGAAATGACTTATGAATCATTGTAATAAATTATCAAGAAAATCAGATTGTGTTTGCTCAATTTTTAGTGAGTGAAACATTTTTAACTAAAATGTAAATTTTAAACTGATAACGGACGCTTTGGGTCATACTGGGAACATCATATATCATATTGAAGTTTGGATGATTAATACACATCAAAAATGACTTATTTATCATTTTTCTATGGTATCAAAACAATCTGAATGTGTTTTATTGGTTTTGAGTATGTCAATTTTCTTTTTTGATAAAATTAATGTCAATTTTAAATAAAAGGATTCACTGGGAGTCATACTATTCACACCATGCATCAAATTAAGGTGTGTCTAATTCATACACATCCAAAAGGAATTATGGATATATTTAATACAATGTCAAAACAATACAAATGTGTTTTCTAAGTTTTGAGTATGTTATTTGTCTTTTTTACTAGAATGTAATTTTAAATTAGAAACACACACTTTGAGTAATACCAGTCACATATTATGTCGGTTTGATGTGAGGTTGATTCCTTCATGTTAAAAATGAATTATGAATCATTTTTGTAGCACCCTATACATTTTATGGTATGTTTTTGTTAAATAGATTATATTCATCACTGTGTTCCTTCAAAACAACACTAGTTTATTTAGGATGTAGTCAAAACCTAGCCATTAAATATAAATTTCCCACTTCTATGTTTTGAATTTCAAAAAATGGCCATCTAGAGTTGTGATCAGTAAGTTATTTGGAGTCTGATAGAACAAACTTAATTTTTGGTGAATAGTAACATACCCTTATGAATAGTAATATGAATAGTAATATAAACAGTAATATTCCCCTTGAATAGTAAATAATAATATTATTTTATTTTCTTAAGGTAATATGATAATGGAATCATAATTATTTTTCCAATGTCACATAAAACTAATTGCACTTCAAGATTATTATTTTTCGAATTAACTATGACTTTATTTAAAAATTAAATTAATAATATTTAGAAAATTATTTTTGAAAAATGGATTTCACTTTTGAATTATACACGTCGAAAAATGGTTGGGGTGAATTTTTGGGATTTTTTTGAAATTCTAGAATTTTTGATGAATAGTGAAATACGATAAAATACCGTATATACAAATTATCAGTAAAATACACTATTTATGACATAATAAGTGATTCAAGGCCACTTGGTTCGAACTCACATTCCATTATTACTATTTTAGGTCACATGAACTAAGACTATTCATAATCATGGGCAAAAAAATTATAATAATGATTAAAATAATGAAAAATACCCTCTCTCCTCCACTATAAAACCCCCCTCACCACTCTCTCTTCTCTTCACTCCTCAAAGCCTTGAAGATCCTCAAAGTTCTACCCAAATACCCTTCCCTAATCACTCCCCACGTCCATGAAGCTCTTGGTTTTTCCAAAATACCAAAATCCCTTCCCTTAAGGAGGTTCTCGAAGAAGTTATTTCAAGAGGTAAAACACCTTCCTTTTTCTTTTAGTTTCATTTGAATTTATCTTCATTTGTTATCCTCTCATAACCTATTCTATCCAAATGACCATGATAACTCCAGTATTATCTACATACTGGATTTATATCATGTGAATGGAAGAACCATCATCAATATTCTTACTCCCTCCCTTTTATTTTTATAAACAAAATCAATGTCCATGAGGTTCCAATTTATAACCTTCGTGGACGACAAAGTTTTGTTCTTAAATAGTTATTTCATTACTGGTCATGAAACCATAATTATGGTTGAACCAGGTCATAACATATGTATTTTATCTTGATTAATGTTCTGGAATCTTTTCACGTACATAATATGGAATAATAATACGAAACAAGTTTATTGAGCACAAAACTGGGAAGCCAAATTCAAGCATTTATATTTTTTTAACTCATCAAATGATTAATCCTCTTGGTATATAACCAAAATAATTATAAGATCATTTATATTTATTTAATTTCACTAATAATATATATTAACAATTTTTTATGTTTAACCATATTTCAAACCAACTTCCATTCATGAATACAAGTAAACAAATCCTGAAACCAAGTAAGAAAATGCTTCCAAAACAATAAGATTTAATATCTTAAACCCATATAAAAGGCCATTAATGAACTTAATAAGGTTATATCATATCAATTACATGTTTATTAGGTTTTTGAATTATTAATTAATTAATCTAAATTTTGTTATTCAAGTCATTAAGAACAATCAAGAACACACTAGAGAAAAAGGTAAGGGGTTACCTATCTCACTTTCATTTTTGTAAGATTTTCAATGTTCGCCACTTATTTATTGTATGTGGTATATTTGTACTGTAATTTGATATATAATAACATTATTACCTTTATATTCATGTTATTCAATGATTCATTTGATGCTCATTATGTTCTGGTCATATGATTCGACTGATTACATTGTGGTAAGGGACTTTGTCTCAACTACCTTTTTTGTTGTGACTAACTTTGTATTGTGCACCTAATAATCATTATGTGGTGTACCTAATGCCCATTTGAGATCAATTTTCATTTGAAATTATGTTTATATTAAATATCCATAATCTCATATCATGGATATGTTTATTGTGTAAACCGTATACCATTTTACATACGGTGTTTATTTGGAAAGTTATTTTAATTATGGAAGTATTGATAAATATGTATACTCTACTATATACGGATATTGATCAGGAATATTTCTATTGTATTGAATCAATTTATAAATAATTCTTTGGACATGCAGTGGAGGGTGGAGCCCTCTATAGCTCCTCGATTCATCGGTAGGTCTCCTGAGACAAAACAGTTTGGCGACAAACCCTTCGAGTTTGTTTCCAAAAATCAGACAGGTTTCTACCCAAAGAACTAAATCGTTTTTACTGTATTATGGTTTTATGTGCCAGATACATGATGTACAATTAATAATAATTCTCTTTATTCATTATCAGTTATTATTATTGTCAATGAGGTTTTCACTATGAAAAAATCTATGGATGGAGTTTCATTTTCAGTTTATTAATGGCATTAGTTGTTCATTTATTCACTATACCATATTGATTATGTCAGATTTATTGTGATTCAATTATTATTTAACTCATGATTCTGATATTTTTTACCCTTATTGAGCATTTTATCTCACACCTTTCATTGTGTACCTTCGACTGGGGATGAAGAGAAGGTCTTCTTTTGAGTACCTGTGGATGCAGTTTTGAGTTTTTTGTTATGTGTTGTATTTTGTAACATTTTCCAATGTAATTCGAGTTACATCTATGTATCTAGTTTCTTCAAGACTATTTAACTAATTGTTACTTTGGGATTTTCATTCCTTCTAACCATGCCAATATCACAAGTAATGCACCGGCTCCAGCCTAGAGGGGTCAGGGTGTTACAGTTGGTATCAGAGGAAGTTTAGTAGAAAATTTGGAAACTAGAGTAGGAGATGTATAGTAGGGAACAAATCCCTAAGGTAGTATTTGAGGATTAACATACAAGAACGTCCTAGTATTTTGTTAAGGAATATATTATGTGGATATTTTAAGCAATACATCCCTGTCTGGATATGAGTAGGTAGAGGCGGCTCGAGCACAGATGTATCTAGGGGTAAAACCCAAAACACCGCTTTGAGCTAGAATCGAACGGAAACTGGTGAACGACAATGGGACTTGTTGCACTCTTGGTTACGACACTCCTGGGGGATATGCTTAGGATAATTTATATTTTCTTTACAAGCCATTATGAAGGAGTTAATGTAAATTTTTCCTCTGAGGAACCTTGTTTATAAGATTAGATATGCATATAATTTCAATCTATATTGAGTGCTTCTCTATTTGAGATTCATACAATAATCTAGTGTATCCCATTATTTATAAATGGCGTCTAATGGAAGAATAGGAATCAATACTCGTGGGAAAGTTAGGTATCTCCCTACTAAGCAAGTCAACACAATCAACATTGGAGCATATCAAATCATGACCATATTGAGACTACTTACTCAAGTTGTAACAAATAACCATTCAACACCTGTGTTGGATCGTTACATGTGGAAGAAGCCCCCATATTTAAGTGGGACTACTAATATAGTGGTTGCTTAGCAATGGATCAAGTCCCTTGAAAAGATATTCATGGTGTTAAGATGTAATGAAAATGAAAAGGTAGTACTGGCAGTATATTGTCTCAAGGGCGACACTGATCAGTGATGGTCTCTGATTAAAAATACCACGGAGGAAGAAGAGATAGAGGATATGGAATGGATGAATTTTAAGGAAATATTCTTTGAAAAATATTTCCCTCATGAGAAACAAACTGAAATGAAAAGGAAATTCCTTGTCTTGAAACAAAGGGAAGAAGAAAATGTTGCAGAGTATGAGGCTACCTTCACAAGTCTAGCCAGGTATGATGTGGATTACGTACGTGACTCAGCATAAAAGATTGATCATTTATTTGAAGGTATTAATCCAAGTCTTCGAAGGGCACTAGCTTCTCAATCATTTTCATTATATGATGAAATTGTATCAAGTGCCATCAAAACAGAGACGAAATTTGCAAGATCAAATTTTTTCAAAGGAAGCCAAGATAAGAAGCAGCATTCTAAAAATAAAGAAAAAGGGGAAGCACCAAAGAAGATAAAGGGAATAAATTGTTTCCCATTATGTGAGAATTGTGGAAATAATCATCCCAGGAAATACTTGAAAGGCAAGGGAGTCTGCTATAACTGTGGAGAAAAGGGTCATCGATCTGATGAATGCAAGGGGAAGAAACAATTCAATGATGTTCAATGCTACAAATGCAGAGAGATGGGACACTATGCAAATGAGTGTCCTAAGCGCCAAGGAAACATGCCTCTAAAAAATCCAAGAGATAAAGGGAGAGCCTATGTGATTACAACCACATAGGTTGATGTTCCTAGTGACATGGTGGCATGCACTTTAATTGTTTTCTCAAACTTAGCCAACACTTTATTTGATTTTGGATTATCACATTCATTTATATCCTATTAGTTTGCCAAGAAAATTAGATGTGTCCAATTTGATTTAAGAAAGGATTTGTCAGTCAAAACTCCCATGGGATGTATCATTGCAACAAAGCATGTCGACTAGTCCCCCTCCAAACACCAAAACGTGATTTAGTTGGTAGCCTTATCATCATACCCATGACTGAATTTGATATAATTCTCGGTATGGATTGGATAAAAAATTATGATGTGAGGATTTATTGCAAGAAAAAGGAAGTTACAATGTTTGGAAATGGTGTATAATCCCTTGTCTTTAGGGAAGAAACTTCTCCACCTGATTCTTATCTAGAACCACCCTAGTAGCTCTATTGAATGCAAAACAGGGAGAGGAATATAAACCAATATCTATGTGAGAGGAAATAAATCTTCAAATTTAAGATGTGAACATAGTGAAATAGTACATTGATGTATTTCCAGAGGATTTACCTGGACATCCTCCAGAGTAGGAAATTGAGTTTTCCATTGATTTAATTCCTGGTGCAAGACCTATATCAAAGACCCCATATAGAATAGCCACTGTGGAGCTAGTGGAGCTGAAGAAACAACTAGAATAGTTGAGTGACAAAGGATTTATTCGACCTAGTGTTTCTCCATGGGGAGCCCCGGTCTTCTTTGTAAAGAATAAAGATGGATTCATGAGGCTATGCATTGATTATAGAGAAATCAATGCTATTACAATAAATAATAAGTATCATCTACCCCAGATTGATGATTTATTTGACCAAATTCATGGATCTCAATACTTTTCAAATATTGGCCTTCGATCCGGATATCATCAACTGAGTGTGAGGAAGGAAGTTATTCCGAAGATAGCATTTCGAACCAGGTATGGGAATTATGAGTTTACAGTGATGCATTTTGGACTGAAAAATGAACCATCTATTTTCATGGATTTAATGAATAGAGTTGTCAAGGAATATATTGATAACTTTTTTGTGATATTCATCAATTATATCCTTGTATAATCAAAAATATATGAAGACTATGAAGGTCACTTGCGATTAATTATGGGAACTCTTAGAAGAAATCAATTATATGGGAAGTTTAGCAAGTGCGAATTATGGCTTCAGTCAGTTTCTTTTCTTGGACATATGGTCTTGAAGGATGGAATCCTAGTTCATCCTACGAAGACAAAGTCAATCCAATATTGGCCCACGCCAACAAACCTAACTGAGGTATACAATTTTATTGGATTAACAGGTTATTATCGGCGTTTTGTGCAGAATTTTGCCCGACTGGCTAACCTGCTAATGAATCTCACATGAAAAGGGGTTAAATTTGTTTGGACAAAAGATGGTGAAGAATTGTTCTAAGAAATAAAGAGAATATTAGTCAATGATCCTATATTGACTCTACCATCGGGGAATGACAGGTTTGTTATTTATAGTGATGCTTCAAAGAAAGGACTTGGTTGTGTCCTTATGAAAAATGATAGGGTTATTACTTATGCATCACGACAGCTAAAAATTCATGTGAAAAACTATCCTTCTCATGATCTTGAGTTAGATGTTGTAATCATTGCTTTGAAGATATGGAGACATTATCTCTATGGTGAAAAATGAGAGATTTATACTGATCACAAGAGTTTGAAGAATATTTTGTCACAGAAAGAACTCAACATGAGGCAAATTATATGGCTTGAACTACTCAAGGATTATGATTGAAAAATACACTACCACCCAGGAAAGGTGAATAAGGTGGTAGATGCATTAAGCAGGAAAGATCCTGGCCTTATGACTCAAATGAGGATCGAAAGGGATCCTATTTTCATGGATCTACTGAAGATAGATATGGGAATTGCTAAGGAAGGGAAAACATATTTTCTCCTTCAAATGATTGCTAAACCATAATTATTAGAGAAAATAAAAATCTCTCAATCTAATGATGAGAGTCTGCACAAGAAAATTAATGCTGTCAAGGATGGAAGACAGAGTGACTTCGTGTGTGAAGATGGAATTTTGAAATTTGGGAAGAGACTTTGTGTTCCCAATATTCCTGATCTAAAAAGGGAATTGTTGGATGCTGCTCATAGTTCCAATTTCTCTATACACCCTGGTAGCACTAAGATGTATAGATATTTGAAGGAGAATTTTTGGTGGGACACCATGAAGAGGGAGATTGCTGATTTTGTGTCAAGAAGTATGGCTTGTCAACAAGTGAAAGCTGGAAGGCAACAGCCTGGAGGAGTATTGCAACCTCTTCCCATATCTAAGTGTAAATGAGATAATATCACGATAGAATTTGTCATGGGACTACCAAAGACTCATAGAAGGAACAATGCAATATGGGTCATTGTTGATCATCTTACCACGTCAGCACATTTTCTTCCTATAAGAGAAGATCTACCACTTGAACGTCTAGCAAGACTATATATTAATGAATTTGTGAGAATTCATGGAGTTCCCCTATCAATTGTTTCTGATTGTGATCCATGTTTTACATCAAGGTTTTGGAAAAGTCTCCAAAAGGCTTGGAATACTGAGCTTCATATGAGTACTAGATATCACCCTCAAACTGACGGACAATCTGAAAGGACTATTCAAACTCTGGAAGACATCATGAGATCATGCTCTCTTGACTTCCAAGGTATGTGGGATCAATACTTTCCTTTGGTGGAATTTTCCTACAATAATAGTTTCCATTCTAGTATTCAAATGTTTCCATATGAAGCATTATATGGAAAGAGATGTCGAACTCCAACTTGTTGGGACGAAGTTGGTGAAAGGAAAATTATAGGCCCAAAACATATTGAAGAGATCACGACAAATGTGAAGAAAATACAAGCCCATATTAAAGCATCCCAAAGTATGCAGAAGAGTTATGCTGACAACTGGAGAAAGGACTTGGAATTTCAAGTGGGAGATCATGTATTTATGAAAGTATCTCCCTGGAAGGGCGTCTTAAGGTTCGGTAAGAAAGGGAAAATGAGCCCTAGGTACATCGGACCATTTGAAATCTTGGGAAGAATCAGAGCTGTAGCTTACCGTTTAGCGATGTTACCAAATCTCTCTAGAGTTCATGATGTGTTCCACGTATCATTGTTAAAGAAATACATGCCAAACCCAACGCATGTACTCACATATGAAGGAATAGAATTGGAACCAGATTTGTCTTACTATAAAAATCCCATCAAGATTCTTGACACAAGGGAGAAGGTATTGAGAAATCTAACAAATCATCTAGAAAAGTTTCTTTGGAGAAACTAGAATATGGAAGAAGCAACATGGGAACTAGAGGATTTCATGACGAAGAACCACCCACATCTTTTTGGTGGGCTATGTACATAAAATTTCGAGGAAGAAATTTCCAAAGGAGGGAATAATGTAGCACCCCAAACATTTTATGGTATGTTTTTGTTAAATAAATTCTATTCATCAATGTGTTTCTTCAAAAAAAAACTAGGTTATTTATGATATAGTAAAACCTATCCATTAAATATAAATTTTCCACTTCTCTATTTTGAATTTCGAAAAATGGTCATCTAGAGTTGTGATCAGTATGCCATTTGGAGTCTAATAAAACAAACTTAATTTTTGGTGAATAGTAACATACCCTTATGAATAGTAATATGAATAGTAATATTCCCCTTGAATAATAAATAATAATATTATTTTATTTTCTTAAGGAAATATGATAATCGGATCTTAATTAATTTTTCAATGTCACATAAAACTAATTGCACTTCAAGATTGTTATTTTTCGAATTAACTATGACCTTATTTAAAAATTAAATTAATAATATTTAGAAAATTATTTTTGAAAAATATATTTAACTTTTTAATCCTACACATTGAAAAATAGTAGGGTTGAATTTTTGGGATTTTTCTGAAATTCTAGAATTTTTGAGGAATAGTGAAATACGATAAAATACTGTATATACAAATTATTAGTAAAATACACTATTTATGACATCATAAGTTATTTAAGGCCACTTGGTTCGAACTCACATAACATTATTACTATTTTAGGTCACATGAACTAAGACTATTCATAATCTTGGGCAAAAATATTATAATAATGATTAAAATAATGAAAATACCCCCTCTCCTCCACTATAAAACCCCCTCACAACTCCCTCTTATCTTCATTCCTCTAAGCCTTGAATATCCTCAAAGTTCTTCCCAAATACCCTTCCCTAGTAACTCCCCAATGCCATTAAGCTCTTGGTCTTTCCAAAATACCAAAATCCCTTCCCTTAAAGAGGTTCTCAAAGAAGTTATTTCAAGAGGAAAAACACCTTTCTTTTTCTTTTAGTTTCATTTGAATTTATCTTCATTTGTTATCCTCTCCTCACCTATTCTGTCCAAATGATCATGATAACTCCAGTATCATATAAATACTAGATTTATATCATGTTAATATAAGAACCATCGTCAATAGTCTTACTCCCTCCCTTTTATTTTTTATAAACGAAATCAATGTCCATGAGGTTCAAATTTATAACCTTCATGGACGATGAAGTTTGGTTCTTCAATAGTTCTTTCATTACTGGTCATGAAACCATAATTATGGTTGAACCAGGTCAGGAAATATGTATTTTATCTTGATTAATGTTCTGTAATATTTTCACGTACATAATATGGAATAATAATATGAAACAATTTTATTGAGCACAAAACTGCCAAACCAAATTCAAGTGTTTATTTTTTTTAACTCATCAAATGAGTCATCCTTATGGTAAATAACCAGAATCATTATAAGATCTTTTATATCTATTTAATGTCACTAATAATGTATATTAAAAATTCTGGATGTTTAACCATATTTCAAACCAACTTCTATTCATGAATACAAGTAAACAAATCATGAAACCAAGTAAGAAAATGCTTCCAAAACAATAAGATTTAATCTCTTAAACCCATCAATGAGGACATTAATGAACTTAATAAGGTTATATCATATCAATTAAATGTTTATTAGGTTCTGTAATTATTAATTAATTAATGTAAAATTGATTATTCAGGTCATTAATAACAATCAAAAACACACTAGAGAAAAAGGTAAGGGGTTTCTCATCTCACTTTCATTTCTATGAGATTTTAAATGTTCGCCACTTATTTCTTGTATGTGGTATCTGTGTACTTACATTTGATATATAATAACATGATTCAATTTATATTCATGTTATTCGATTATACATTTGATTCTCATTAAGTTTAGGTCATATGATTCGACTGATTACATTGTGGTAAGGGACTTTGTCTCAACTACCTTTTCATTGTGACTAACTTTGTATTGTGCACCTAATAATCCTTATGTGGTGTACCTACTGACCATTTGAGATCAATTTTCATTTGAAATTATTTTCATATTAAATATCCATACTCTCATATCATGGATATATTTATTGTGTAAACCGTATACAATTTTACATACGATGTTGATTTGGAAAGTTATTTTAATTATGGAAGTATTGATAAATTTGTATACTCTACTCTATACGGATATTGATAAGGAATATTGATATTGTATTGAATCAATTTATAAATAATGATTTGGACATTCAGTTGAGGGTGGGGCCTGCTATAGACCCTTGATGCATCGTTAGGTCTCATGAGACAAAACAGTTTGGCGAGAAACCCTTTGAGTTTGTTTCCAAAAATCAGACGGGTTTCTACCCACATAACTAAACCATTTTTATGGTATTATGGTTTCATGTTCCAGATACATGACATAAAATTAATAAGCATTCTCTTTATTCATTATCAGTTATTATTATTGTCCATTAGGTTTTCACTATGACAAAATCTATGGATGCAGTTTCATTTTTAGTTTATTAATGGAATTAGTTGTTCATTTATTAACTATTCCATATTGATTATGTCAGATTGATTGTGATTCACTTATTATTGTAATAATACTTCCGCTATTTTTAACCCTTAATGAGAGTTTGAGCTCACCCCTTCCATTTTTTACCTTCGACAGGTGATGAAGAGAAGGACTTCTTTTGAGTTCCTGTGGATGCGGTTTTGAGTTTTTTGTTATGTATTGTACTTTGTACCCTTTCCCAATGTAATTTGAGTTATATCTATGTATCTAGTTTTTTCAAGACTACTGAAATAATAATTCCTTTTTGATTTTCATTCCTTCTAACCATGCCAATATCACAAGTAATGAACCGGCTCTAGCCTAGAGGGGTCGTGGTGTTGTAATTTTTATAAATTATCAATATAATTAGAGCGTGTTTTCTTAATTTTCCATGAGTGTCACTTTTTGAACTAAAATGTCAATTTTAAACTGATAACAGACACATTGAGTAATATTAGGAACATCAGGTATCAGATTTAGGTGATTATGATTCTTACACATCAAAAATTAATTATGCATCATTGTACAAAATTATCAAAATAATAATAATGTGTTTTCTCAGTTTTGAGTATGTCACTTGTCTTTTTTACTAAAATTAATGTCAATTTTAAATAAAAAGATTAACTTTGAGTCATACCGGTCATAAAATGAATAGTATTATAGTTATGAGGAAACCTACATGCATCAAATGACTTATGGATCATTTTTATAAAGTATTAAAACAATTTGAATGAATTTTAATGGTTTTGGGTACGTCACTTGTCTTTTTTTACTAAAATTTCATTTTAAATAAAAAACATGTACTTTGAGTCATATTTGTCACATTGTGTGTAGTTTTGATGTGGGAATGATTTCTACACATAAAAATAATGAATTTTCAATCCTGTTCTTCAAATATCAAGACTATCAGAGTGCATTTTCTCGGTTTTCAGGGAGTGAAAATTTCTGAACTAAAATGTCAATTTTAAATCGATAACGGAAACTTTGAGTCATATCGGGAAAATAATGTATTAGATTAATGTTAAACTATTCCTACATAAAAAAAATTAATTATGGATCATTTTATTAAAGTATTAAATGAGTACAAATATTTTTTTTCTTGATTTTGAGTACTTCATTTTTCTTTTTTACTAAAATTAATGTCAATTTAAAAAAAGACACACTTAGAGTCATACTAGACACACCGTACATCAAATTGTGGTGATGATGATGATTATATGTCCTAAATTAATTATGGATCATTTTACTAAAGTATAAAAACAATCCTAATAATTTTGATCAGTTTTGAGTATGCCACTTTTCTTTTTTACTAAAATGTCATTTTTAACCAAAAACACACATTTTGCATCATAGCGGTCACATCATGCGTTATTTTTACATGAAATTTATTATTACACATGAAAACTGAATTATGAATCATTTTAATAAATTGTAAATAAAATACCATAACATTTTCTTGGTTTTCATTGAGTGACACATTTTGAACTAAAGTATCAATTTTAAACTGATAACAAGCACTTTGAGTTATACTGGGCACATCATGTATCATATTAAGGTGTTTATAATTAATAAATGTAAAAAATGAATTATGGATCATTTTTATAATGTATTAAAACAATCCTAATTCATTTTCTTAGTTTTGAGTATGCTAGTTGTAATTTTTACTAAAATTAATGCCAATTTTAAATAAAAAGACACACTTGGAGTCTGTCTGGTCACACCGTACATCGTATTGAGGTGAGACTGATTCATAAATTTTTTAAATGACCTATAGGTAGTTATAATAAAGTAACAAAAAAATTATAATGTATTTTTTCAATTTTGATTACGTCACTTGTTTTTTTACAAAAATATCATTTTTAATTGGAAACAGGAACTTTGAGTTATACCGGTTATATCATGTATCAGTTTAATGTGAGACTAATTCATACACATCAAAAAAGAATTAAAAATCATTTTACTAAATTATCAAGACAATCCAAGTCTGTTTTCTTGTTTTTTAGTGAGTGACACTTTTTGAACTAAAATATTAATTTTAAACTGATAACAGACACATTGAGTCATACTAGAAACATTGTGTATCAGATTGAGGCACGTATGATTCCTACACATTAAAAATAACTTATGGATCATTTTTGATAGTATAAAACAAATTATAATGAGTTTCATTGGTTTTGAGTACATGACTTGTCCTTTTTACTAATATTAATGTCAATTTTAAATAAAAATATTCACTTGAAGTCATAAAGGTCACACCATGCTTTAGATTTAGGGTAAGCTGATTCAAACACATAAAAAATGTCTTATATATTGTTTTCCTAAAGTATCAAAAAAAAATATTAATGTTCTTTATAAATTTTCAATACTTCACTTGTGTTGTATTCTATAATGTAATTTTAAACTGGAAACATGCAATTTGAGTCATACTAATCACATCGGGTGTTGATTTGACATGAGATTGATTCCTACACATCAAAAATAACTTATTAATAATTTTATTAAATTATCAAGGAAATTTGAGCACAATGTTTTAGTATGTCACTTGTATTTTTTCTAAAAATAATATCAATTTTAAATAAAAAGATAGAGTTGGTCTCATACTGGGCACATTGTGAATCCGATTAAGGTACGACTAACTACTACGCATCAAAAATGAATTATATATTTTTTCCTAAATAAAAAATAAAATATTAATTAATTTTATTATTTTTGAGTATGCGATGTGTGTTTTGAAATAAAATATAATTTATAAACTAAAAACATAAAGTCCAAGTCATGCTGAGAAAACTATGTATCATGTTGAGGTACAGATGATTTAGTATCAGATATGTTTTTTTATTTAAACTATATACAAAATCTAGAAAAGAGACAACATGTTCAATTATGATGGAAGAGAAACTCCATGTTCCCTGAAACACTTCACGTTTTAGGCAGCATGGGGTTTCCTCTTTCATAAGAAAATAACATGTTCTCTCTTTTCTAGATTATTGCAGATAGTTGAAAGAAAAATATGAATTCCAAAAATATCTATACAAAATAATTATTAGACAAAAATTATAAAAATTCAACTTACAAATATTAGGTAAAATGTTGAAAAATTGATTAAATAAGTAGTTGGAATTCACCTTTTCAGGATGGTTGTATACATTCTTCACCAATTTCATTGTTTTCATTATTTCAATTGAATCCTCGAAGTACAATATCTCATGAGCATGTGAAGTTTTGAACAAACCACCCTAACTCAAACCAAAGAATCCACCTATATAAGAAAACAATTCTTATGTTAGTAATACTAAAAAGAAATAAATTAAAAATAAATATGAAACAATGCATTAATTCTATGGACAATGGTTTTACTGTAAAAGCATCATGATTGGAAAGCCCATGAAATAGAAGAATTTTTGAAATAAGTAGCAGGAATTCAAATTTTCATGATGGTTGTTCACATTCTTGACCCATTTCCTTGTCTTCATTATCTCAGTTACAACCTCAAAGTACAATCTCTAACGGGCATGAGTAGTTTCAAAAAATCCACCCCAAATTGAACAATATAATCCTACTGTATAATAAAAAAAATATTATGTTATTAATAATAAAAATAAATAAATTGAATATAAATATGAAACAATATATTACTTATATGAACAATGATATTACCGTGAAAACATCATGATTGGAATTCCTATGCAAGAGAAGAATTTTTTGAAATAAGTAGTATAAATTCACCTTTTCATGATCATAGTAAAGGAAAAACTCATCATCATAGATGAAATCATTTCTTTATGACCATTATGAAAATTAAAAAAATAAGTATTAAATAAAAATGATAAGGAAATTAACTAAAAAAAAGATAAAATTATTATAAAATAATCTAAAAGCTGATTTTTTCTATTTATATATCTTTGTGAACCATTATGTATTTTCATAAGACACTAAAATCCATTATAAATTTTTTACCCCTTTTTGACGCATTAAACGTATGTATATCCCTTTATATCATCCAAATGACCCTACAATCTAGCGCATCCATTAAGACTTCCTAGATTTTACTATAGATCATTATAACATTTTCAATATTCTGGGTAATGATAAACTATAACATAACATCATCATTATTTGTTCATCATAATGGGAATATATTATCATGTATTTTTTATTGATAATGTTGATAAGTTTTTTTATTAATGAGATAAGAACATGGATCATTTTACATAATGAATGTGCACAAGCATATTAGTAACGAACCAGTACACACATTTTTTTTTATAGTGATCCAATGAATAATTTTCTATATGAATAATAAATATAGTTTAAACACCTCTACTCATGTAATGATTGTGAGATTTTATATGACATAATGGAGGGATGATTTATTTTCACAAAATGTTCATTCAAAAAATCAGTTTTATTTAATCCTTTTCACTAATTTAAACTTTATGTGTTACATGTATGGATTTCACAAGAATTTTTGATATTATATAATTCATCTAATTTATGATTTAATAGCCCAAATAATTACACCACCCACTAAAGTGAAACCACTATATTGTTCTTTTTTAAAATTTTAAGATTCAGTCAAAGAAATTTTATATTTATTTATTTATTAGAGGTTTTGGATCAAGATACTAGCTTATTTTTCAAAGGGATCTTCGTTTGGATTTTTGTTTCTTCATGATTTCATTGGAGGTAGGTTTTTCAATTTTATGTATTTCATCATAAAGAAGTTTATTTTCATTTTATTCCATGTTTCCTTTGACACCATCCCTCATTAATGAACATGATCTCTCAATGATGGTTGTCCTCTAATAGTTATCACATACACCTGCTGGATTTAGTGGTTGATTACACAAATATTTGTTCAATTATTTGATTTGTATTATATACCTTCTTGTTGATTGTATTGGTGTTGTATGACTATCAAGTGACTATTGGATCCACTACTTAATACATGTATGGTTTCTATATGGTAGCTATATGTCAACTTTTTATAATGTTTCATTATTGGTTTTATTTACATTTATCTTCTTTACAACTAAAAATTAAAAGCTCTTAAATGCCTATGAGTGCTATTTATCCTCAAGAAAATGAAAGGATTATTGACATAAAATAAGGAAATTATCTTCTATTTATGTTTGTATTCATCCATGCATTCATCCACTCATGTTTTATTAATGAGATTACACTTATATATTTTCTAAAATTTGTTTTTAAGTTACATATATTATGGATTTTATTGATTATTAATCCTTGCGTTTATAGTGGAAATTTCTATATTAGAATATTGAACAGTTGCTTATTCTGGTTATTCTATACTACAAAGACCCTTTATTTGTAGTGAAGAGAAGCCATGGGAAAGAAAATGCATCTGTTTTTTTGTTTTTGATTAGTTTGTTCTCAGTGAGGGGTTTCTTTCAAAATTCATTAAAATTTTATAATACATGGAAAGTGTTAATAGAAATTATAGCCTATGAAAATCTATTTTAAAAAATAAGTTGTGTTTGTTTTGTTTCTGAAAAAATTCCTCCACTTAAATTCATGTAAAAATCACTTAAACAAGTGGTGAAAAACATTTTTTCAATAAGGAACCTAGAACACTTGAAAATGGATATTATCTTAAGTGACAAGTGTTGTGTGCACTTTTCAACAATTTTTCTAAGACACAAACTTGGTATGATCCCCATTTTAATCCACTACCTAACAATTTTATTGTTTATAAGAGAACACTTCATATCACCCTCTGACTTAGTATCTGCCTTTTCCTCCTCCTGCACCTCGGTCTCCGACTCCACCTCCACCTCCTCCTACACCTCCATATTCAGCATTGCACAAAATTTTCATTGTTTATAGGACAATGCTTCTAAAAATATTTATTTTCTTTATTATACTTCTCCTTGAGAAACATATCAAAAATAATATATAATCATTATGATACCAATGCTTTAAACCCTATATATATCTCTAAAGTTATAGGCCATGCTAGATCATAAACATAGAAGGTAATCACATAAATTTGTTGTCGAAAAATATTCTGACACCATGAACACTGCCAACTCATCTCTAAACAAATTTACTTCTTCTTTTGAGTATGAAGGTTGTCATCAATATTGACAGTATTGAGAAAATATAGATAAAAAACAATTAATAAATATTTTTAATGAAATTTTAATTACCTTTTGAAATTAAATCTTTAAGGATGCTTGTCTTTTCGTGGTTTATGATCTCTATTATAAATTTCCAAACATAATATCCACAACTGTTGCCATTATTTTGCTTCAAAAACTCTAGAAACGTTGACCAAACTAAGTAAATTGTTTTGAAATATGTTTCAATAGTTATTATTTCTATATATAACTTATTTTTTTTTCATTTTAAGTAATCCATAGGATTTTTATTTTCATTCACTGACTCAATTCCATAAAGTAGCCTATATTTAGAGACCACCGTATCATAAAAAGGTTCTTGTTAAAACAAAAAATGAATCATATAATTCAAATTTTATCTATAAAATGTTGATTGTAGTGTATTAAAAATTCACAATACTCATCATGTGTGGTCAGTTTTTTAGATATCCATGCATTGGATCCAAAAAATAAATATTTGGGGTATCCATATTGACTGTGATCAACATCCATTGCTTCCTAAAAAACAAAAACAAATAAGTAATTAAACAAATTATGTGATTAGATTGTAGAGTTTTACCCCTACATTGTAGGAATCAAAAAGATTCTATCGTTTATTATTTGTTTGTCAAACTAATCATATAGATCATCTTTCTTTTTATCAATTTCTTCTTTCTCGAAAAAAGTTTTTTTTTGTGTAGAAATGATACAAAAATTAATGAATCCAAATTATGCTTTGCAAAATTTTACCCTTTCATGACCCGTCCCCCAGGGCCCATGCCGTGACTATCCCAAGCCCACCTTCCATAGGCCAGGGGCTGACGACTAGCACCAAAGGCGTAATTCCATAAAACTGGGAAGGCATTGCCTTTAAAACCTGTAAACACACACACATCCAAGTGCACAATAGGATTCGAAACACCAAGTAAATTTTATAACAAAAGAGTGTTGAAGGTAAAAGGGGCTGGAATACAATCCCAATAGTAAATTACAAGAAACTGAAAGTTCAAGTACAACTGAAGAAAAAAGAAAACAGCTAATGGGTCATCCTCCGAGGTTCGTACCTGAAGGGTAGGTATAGATCGCATCTTCAACACTCCTCTTCTGTCCATCTCCTCCGTGTACCGACACATCGTAAGGTCCACCTCCAGGTACCGTCCAGACCTGGTACTCTCGTCCTCATTTAGTGTTGTCTGTCATCTGTACCAAACACAACGAAGTGCGGGAAAAGTGATGTGATGCCCGAAACTTGGAGGATTACACTCTCCAATTAAGAACACGTTCTCCAATGAAGAACGCTCCGCCAACTAAGAACACCAACCTCCTTTGACCTTATTCCTTGGGAATACTTCCGACGTGGGACGTACTCATCCACGGTGAACTGACATCCGTACTTCTTCCCATGCCAACGTCAATGAACAAGGTAGGGGGTTTATTTGTGATATAATACTTACCTTGTTTTATTTTTTGGTTTGGGAAAGAATTATTGCTTGATCCAAATGCTACCACCCTAAACGCGGAGGGTGCGAGCCAAACCAATATGGCCCGACCCCTCCACTATTCTTCTTTGTGGTGTTCTTCAGAATGAATGAAGCTGATAAAGATGACGAGGGTGACAAAGGCAACGACACCACCACCCATGGCCACTGCAACCCATGCTGCCCCGTGGCACCCTAGCCTACTGGCCGAACCTACCCCGCGCTCGCCGGCCACCTCGCCCAGCCGCGCTGCCCGCCCAGCCACGCCACCCGCCGGCCGTCGGACGTCGGCCGCCACCTCCTCCACCCCCCAGCCGTGTTATCCGCTGGCCGAGCCGCCCCGTCTCACGTCACCCACCGGCCTTCCGAAACAGCCCGCGCGCCTCGCGGCGCCCTGGCCAGACCAGACCGCACCCCTCGTGGTTCCCTGGCCAAACTAGCCTGTGCCCCTCACGGCGCCTCGGCCGAGCCGGACCGCCCCCTAGTGGCGCCCAAGCCGAACAGGCCCGCGCCACTCGCGGCAGTCCGACCGAACAGGCTCGTGCCCCTCACGGCACCTCGGGCCGAGCTGCCTCGAGCCGCGCCCCCCGCAGACCTATGAGCCTAACCGGCCCCACACGCCAGGACAAGCCTGCCTCGCGGTGCCCTTCGGGATGATCCGCCCACACGGCGCCCTCGGGCCGAACCACCCTTGTGTCGACCCGCAGCCGGTCCGCTCCCTCACGGCTCTCCGCGGCCCCTCACGGCCTACTGGGCTGGGGCCAACAGGCTGGGCCAGACCCAATGGGTCATGCCAGGTCGACCCGAACCGGGTCAGCCCAGACTGGGTTGGTCCGGGTCAGACCGAACCTGGGCCCACTACAACCCATTTACGCTCCTTCGGCCATATCTTTGGCACCAGATTTCCGTTTGGAGAACCATCAGCGGCGCTGGAAATCTTGGAGCGAAATGGTCTCTTTGAGTATACTCCACTAGAGTTTTGGTTTGAGTTGGGAAACAGTCAGGTTGGATCAAGCACGAATCCAACCGGGCCCCCGGGACTAAATGGCTAATAACTCACAGAACGGGCGTCTGATTGATGCACCGTCTGTTATGTTGAGACCCCTAGGACATGAAGGACCTTTGTGATACTTATTCATGGAACTTCGTGACAGTTGGATTATTGACCAGTAGCTCGTGGAGCGGATCCTCCCGGAGACAAGCAGGCGTAGTGCGGATACCTAGTAGCTGGCTGAGACCAGATGACTGCTGATTGTTTTGACTCAGAGTGACTCTACCATCCACGTGGGGAGTGCCTTGGTGTCACGGAAGACCCATAGTTGGGAGCACCTTGGTATCGCGGAAGACCCACGATACTCGACATGAGGAGTACCTTGGCAGACCCACGGTGGGGAGCACACTTGGTTACGCGGCAGAACCATGGTGGGGAGCACTCTTGGTGACACGGAAGATCCATAATACTCGACAGGAGGAGTACCTCAGTAGTCCAAGGTTAGTGGGAAGTGCACTTAGTGTCGCGACATACCCAATGTACTCGATAGAGGAGGAGTTTTCCAGCAGCCGAGGTTTCGACAATGTGACTGGGGATGTTACTTTATACTACCCCTAGAATAAAATCCTGGTTTGAGATGAGTTATTTTTTCTATGTTTTTCCTCACGATTGAGATGGATCACTTGATAACTTAGGTATATGTATGGTCATATACCTAAGTAAGGTTAACTGTTGATTTCATACTTTGTGGTTTATCCTTGTTGGATTTTGTGAGACCTTAAGGGTCTCGAGGTCCCTACCAAGTATCGTTATACTCATCCCTGCATGGGCTATGCCCGCACTTCATTGTGTTAGATGCAGACGATGGACAACGCTGACTGAGGCCGAGAGTACCAGGACTAGACGGTGCCCGGAGGTGGACCATACGGTGTGTCGGTACGCGGAGGGTACGAATGGAAGAGGAGTGTTGTGGAGGCGATATGTACCTACCCTTTAGGTAGGAACCTCAGTGGACGGCCCATCAGGTGACTTTTCCTTTTCTTTAGTTGTTTTGTTTCAAATTATTACCTGTACTTTACTGTTGGACTTGTATTCTGGCCCCTTTTACTTTCAGCACTCTTTTGTTATACAGTTTTACATGGTGTTTCGTATCTTGCTGTGTGCTTGGTTACATGTGCTTGCAGGTTATGAAGGAAATGCCTTCCTAGTTTTAGGGAATATGCCTTGGTTCTAGTCGCCAGCCCCTATCCTATAGAAGGTGGGCTTGGGGTTAGTCATGACACAAGCCCCAGGGGACGGGTCGTGACATACCATTATATAGTAGTGATATAAATTACTATATAAAATATGAATACTTATTGTCTTTAATGAACATATTACATCACTATTTGGATAGACGTATTATGAAAATGTACCTTAGGTATGTATTCACAAATGAGACTCCCAGCCATTCAAACTTAAGAATATCATTTATACTCTCAAGAAAAAATTCATATATAATGAAAGTTCCAAATATTTATTCTTAATGTGGAATATAAGACATATTTTTATCTTTAAATATGATCTCTTCATGAAGTTTTAATAATAATAAATTTTGATGTGGAACTGGCGGGGAGAAGGTACTCTCGAAGTATCCTTTTTTATTTCTTGGTCAATTCACTAGATTGTCCGGATTCAAACTTTAGCTTCCCATGAATTTAACAATATTTAATATGATACCTCACTTTAGACATTTTTTCATCAAATGTTACAGGTTTTTTATAACAATATTTTTAATGACAAACCTCATTTATCTTTACAATATTAGATGACCATTATATAAATGTTCTAATAACATCATTGACCTTCGTAATATCTGGATCATCATGTGGAATTGGAAACATAGCGGTTGGATCTTGAGCTTCCTCAATCAACACTCTCATGTGAAATGTTGGGATTTATTTATTGTGTATCTTGTGTCCCAAGATATTATACACCTTACCCCTCACAACAAGGTGGTGTGTGGGTGTTGTCAGACATACAACTTTACTCTACATAATTTTAGTAATATAAAGTTATCATAACTTGTTTAATTCACATTTAAGAGAAAGAGTAATAAAAAAATTGATTTCCTAGGGTAAGGTATGTGGTTTATTAGAATTATTATGCTTAAATCTAGAAGTTTCATTTGGTTCTCCATGTGCTGATCTTTCTTCTACTTTCGGTTCACTTTAATCCTTTCTCATTTATTGGTCTTATCAACTCGATGATACAATAGCATCTTTAAAATCATGTACTTTTGTCTGAAATTATTTCATCATATTATATTTATATTCTTGTGGTTTTATATTCTTGAAATATATTTGAGTATACAATTCAAAACCTAATCCTCTAATGTGACTATATTGTTCAAACTACTTAAATGCTACTAAAAGCAGTTTTTCTTCCGCTATGGACATTATTGATTCTTGTGTCTAAACTGTATAAAAAATATATGAATATCAATTGATATTTTTATGTAATACTCCTATAAATCATAATAAATTACTATTATGTAATACTTACACATGTTTTCTATACTTCTTTTTTGTTTTAATCAAGTAATTTACCCTCTTTATTTATGTAAGCCTCCTTCCACATCACACTATGTGGTATGAAAGTGGTTTTAGATTTTGATTCATAAAAATTCACAGAAAAATAGAAAAATATGTTGTTTCATATAACATAAAAATATTATTTCTGATTTAAAATATCTACCAATTTATACTATAGTGAAGCGTATCCCATCCTTTCTTTGTGATATGGGTACATTGGTTTTGATGCATGTTATTTATTTTCATAACTCTTTTTATTTTTCATAAATTAATTTTTTTAATCAAATTGGATAAAATAATTAAAGTAAAATAATATATTTTCGACTAAAATGCACCTGAAATGATTTCTCATCATGATGACTAATGAAATCATTCCATGTTTCATGCTTTATAATGTGTGCATAACAAACTGGTGGGTGGAGGTTTACTTTCCCCTTAGCACCCCTATGATGTAACTTGGTAAGAAGAGTCCTAAAACCTCTATGGGATTTTTTAGTGTCCATTAATACATATTACTTAGATAAATATTCTAAAAAATGAGATCTGCAAGGAATAATTAAAATTAAATCAAAATTTCATTATATAAATTTTCAGTAAAATATAGATAAATATATCATAACATTACCATTATATCTTTATAATGGATTTCCCTAGTTACATGCTGAACATGGCACCAAAAATATATATCAATCGGTACATTCATCCTCATTGTAACCCAAACATAACTAATAAAAATTTACTTGATGGTGTTAATAGGTTGACCGTGTTGATTCCAACCAACCTGAAATTTTATACCCTTATTTATTTCCTTGATAATTTTATTCTACAGTGTGATGCTATGTCATTATTTTTTTATCTTGTTGATCCCCTAAGGATTCTATTGTTTTAGCATCAATATCCCATTATTCCCCGAAATTGGTAACATCCTATTGTGCAGAAGACTTTTTTTGCATAAATTGTCAAATATTTAACTTAGATTACATTAATATAGTTGATAAAAGATAATATTATGAGGAAAATAATTTTATATTAAAAAATATTTAACCTTCTCATTAAATTTTCTTTTTTAAAGGATGAAGGGATTTGGATCCTCTATCAAGAATCCAAATCCCCTCTTTATGGTCCCCTGTAACGTTCAAGACATTGTATACATTTGGATTGACATGAACTGATTATGACCTCCCAATGAAAGTGTCATCCTTGATTGAATTTTCATCTAACCTAACATTTATTTTAGTTTCTATTCAGGAAATCGACCAATTCTTATTTTCTGGATTTGAGATATAATATACTTACACTGCTTGTGATTCTATTATGAAAGGCTCACACTTTTCCCCTTCCACACTGAAATTAACCTTCATGAAACCCATTTCATCAACTTTCACTGCACTCCAATTGTCAACCCATTTGTAACAAAAAATCATAACTTGAAATGTTGTATAATCCAACTCATATATCTATTCAATAATGTCAAAATATGACATATTTGTATAAATTGAATTTCTATCCTTGTAACCAGATATGTCCATCACTTCCACCACAAGAATAACTCCACTATTTTGTATCACACTACATTCACTGTTCTCTTTTTTATTGAACTTATAACCATTGATTACAAAATCAGTGTTAGATATAAAATTTGAATCTGGAACCCTAGGAATCCATCAACGTCATTTTGAAATTGATTTTGGATTTTTATATAATTACTTATAAATTTTGATTTTGGAACTATCCTATAAACTTTTGATAATGTGAATTTGATATCCATACTCCATCCCTTGAGGAATTCATATCTATAAGAATTGATTTGTGGGATTCAATGTATGAATCAACATCTTCACTATTATTTAAAATGTAAAGGTGCACTTGCTCCTGCTCTGTGATGGTAATTGTAACAACATCTTTTCCGGAAATCCCTTCGACTATAAGGCTCCAACTGTGACAAGACTTTGGGAGATCGATGATGTCAAAATCTAATAGTTAATTATTATATAATTTAATATATTATTCAAAAATATTTTATTCTGCAATAAAACCTTCTGGCCAACTTCGATTCATGACATATCCTTTAAAAATATCTATATACAGTTCAATGGGATATATCCATATATAATAGAGAATACCACATATTTGAACCTCTATAACCAAGTGAACCATCATGTGGAATATTATATCATATAATTATAATGGTAAAAATATATCTAATTAATTTAATATGATTAAAAAAATCCTTATTCTTGATTGAAAACTTCAGCGGGTCTTTAACTTTACTGCACATGGCTTTGAAAAAGAAGCTAATTATAGTTAATGTATGTCATACATTTATAAGAAGAATATAAAGGAAAGAAACGAGCATAAAATCTCGAATCAAAAAATGATTGTCATGTGATTTTGGTCCCTGTAAATTCAAATTAGTCATTGACACAACATTCTTGATAATTGATTAATACCCCTCTAGAACTTTTACACCATTAATGAAAATAAAAAATTAAAATTTTCCTATCTGGATAGAGTGCAAGATACCAGAGGAAGAAAAGTATGCCCTTTACCATTAATTGGTGCCAAATCATCCCTTATCCCCATGTCAATCATGTCCAACCTAGTGTTGATTCCGTATTTCATTTTTCTAGGAACATTTAGTAAAGTTCCAATAACATTATCATATACATTTTTTTTCTACATGCATAAAATCAAAAAAATGTCTAACATAAATAAAATTCCAATATGATAATTCAAAGAAAACCAATCTATTCTTACAACCTGATTTTATAATATTTTTTGAAATTTTTTTACCAAAAAATGTTAATATCTTTTACTTTATTGAACATTTGATCAACCGTTAGTGAAAATGACATTGTGCCATGTTTGGTATTCCCATCGAATGCTGTTGTATAGAATTTGTATTTATGTTGTTGAGGTAAAAAAATTTAAATGTCCTAAAAACAAAATATTTTAAGAATGTCTCAATTAAACTGAGTGTGTTCATTCTTCAAAAATAGGACACACCAAAATTCCTATAATTTTATTGCTTGAAAAATTAACATAAGTAGGAATGTCATTTATCATCCGACAAAACATGGACCTCATTATGAATTATGAACTTCTATGAGAATTATAGATTGTAACACCTATATCCCACATCAATTTTATGTCTTTGATCAGTGGATCTAAATAGGCATCAATATCATTACTGGGTTTCTTTGGTCTAGAAATAAGCAGAGACAACATAATGTATATGTGATTCATGATTAACCATTGTGTAAAGTTATAATTTAACAACATTATGGGCCATGTTCTATGAGTAATACTCTATACATTAAAAGGATTTATTCCATCTGTAGATAACACAAGATGAATTTTTTTTGCTCGTTTTTAAGTTTAGGATAATTGTAATCAATTTTCTTTTACCAAGGCGAATATGCTGGATGACATAGGTTTCCATATTTAATTATTATATCTTTATTCCAAGTCAACCAACTCATGTTTTTGAAAATATATATAGTATTCCAAAACATGGAATGATATGAAAGTACCATAAAACTATTTAAGTACTTGATTCATTTTTCTTTTATCGATCTATGACGCAGTTAGGGTTTTTTATGAGTGATTCATGGTCCTTGTGAAACAATATTAAATCATTTGGACAAGAATGCAATTTTAGGAGATCATACCCATTAACTGTATCATTCATTTAGCATCATATGTTTGACATGGAAGTTTATTTTATTTCAGTATCATATCATTTAGGAGACCATGTAGTTCTGTAATGTTGGTGTTTCTCCATCATCTACCATATTTAAAATTATATAACTTCAATACAGATGAAAATGATGTGTATTTAGTAAAATCAATATACAATGGTCTCTTAGCATAGATATTTAACTTCTCAAATAACTTTGGACAATCACAAAGGTCATATTCAATTTATATTTTCATTTCTTCCTTACGATCTAGATCATCATTTACACTAGTATTCATATCAAATGGTCCATAAACCACAATATCATCCCAATTAGTTTTCACGTTTAGTTTTTCCCTGTGTTTAGTTCAAAATTTATAGCTCTTGTCTATTTCATGATAAATCAAATATTCTTCCAACTCTTCTGAACTAATTTATCCTAAATAAAAACAACATAAAAACAAAAAAATAATATGAGAAGGGTCGTATGAATGATCTATTGCAAACTTGAAGAACTATTTAACACAATCTTCACACTCTTTTGTAAAACAATTAGCTTACATCCATTTTTTATTCATATACATCCTATTAGTTTCATAAAATATTTATTTTGTACAAAAAATAAATAAATACACACAAGATATTAATTTTAAAAGGCGAAGTTATAGATAATTCTAATAAGGGGAACCCAACATGTTATTGTTTTAAACAATATCAGTATTCTTGGAAGGAAATGGGTAATTTAATTTAAGAAAATAATTACTCCACTATGGTTGGTGTTAGCCTCTAAATTCATCCAAAATGATCCCTAATACTTAGAATGGGATGACTACTGCTCAGAGTAGTACAAACGATACAGGTTAATGTCTATAAGAGATGGGGGCTGAGTCTCAAGCAACAAAATGCAATAATAACTATTCAGGAGATAATGATGTCCACAATGATAGTTGTCTCCTTAAATATTTTTAAATCACTACATCTTAATTTAAAATTTCAAATCTCACCTCAAACCACTTTCAGAATTCAAAAGTCTATTTTTGAATTTTTAAAACCCCACTTAGAAACCATTTTTTTAAAATTCCACATGAAAATCAACCAATTTTTTTTTTCAAAACACTTAATGGGAGAAAAACCCCTTTTCTGTAAAAACTATTATTATTAAGTGATTTTTTTTAAATCATATTTAAAAACCAGTAATAATAAATTAAAAATTTAAAACCATTTCCATGGAATATACTAAAGGTAACCTCTATATCATGGTACTTAGTGGAGTCCTTTGAAGGGATTTTTGATTTCACATTTATATATATCACAATAGATGTTGAAGATAAAGTCATAATACTATTAGTTCAATAATAAAAAATTACTTATACATGTGATATTATATAGAAATCCAAAAAATGTCAAGTGACCCCCACACTAACATGGAATAACCATTTTTAACTACATTCCCCCAACTTTTACACTAAAGACACATGAAAATTTTCATGTAATGGATTTTTCATATGATAGTATTACAAGAGAATTAATTGGTAGAAAAAATTATAATCATAAATTTTTATGAGGATGATAAGATAAAGTTTGATTTGTGTCAATACCTTCAAATATATTTCATTTCCATAGAATCATGGGTGTATACAAAATGGGAAATGGAGTTTGGTTCATAAAACTACATTGGAAAAATATATAATTACGTGAAGTAAAAAAATAAGATAAAATAGGTAATATAACATTCATAATTGATTCAAATTATTATATAATACCAAATATAACATTTTATAATCATATAAATTATTATTTTTAAAACATTTTTAACAAAATAATCAAAAAATTAAATTTAATGGAAATTAACTGGAATCTTTAAATTTTATATGGTGCAGCCCTTGAAAAGTTTATAAAGAGAGAGAATATATGATTCCTTATGGATAAATGATTATGGGGGTGATATTAAAATATAATATTATTCATGAAATCATGTTAATAATTATTTTCAAACACTTTTAGAAAACAAAATTTTGTTCAGAATGAAAAAAGAGGATTATAAATTCTTTACATTTCCATGGTTATTCTTTTGGTAAAGAGAATAATGAGAATAAATAAATGATATCTCATAAAAAATATGTGAAATGGATGATAATATAACAGATGTATAATTATATAATCAAATTCAAATGATTTTTAAGACATACTATAATAATATAAAATAATATAGAAAGAATGGAGGAGATGAGACCCTTACTTCAATAAGGTAATAGATCAAGAAATTGGATTGATGAGGGGGCATGAATAAAATATCATATAAAATAAACTAAATGTATGATGATATAATAAAAATATAACCATATCAACTTATTAAAAGAAATTTTAAAATATAATAGAACAAAGTAGCTTTAATTTGAAATGAATTGGGAAAGATTAGGAATCCCTATATCAGCATAGTAGTGGCTTAGAAAAACTAAATTATGATAGTGAATTAATAATACCTAATGAAAAATAAATTACTATATATTTAATGTACTTGATTATAATTATATTAAAACAATTTCAGGGAGGGGTATAAATACAATGAAAATCCAACTCTACTGCAACATGAAATCACTCTGTGAGACTCGAACCCAAGACCTCACTAAGACCCTGCAGAATCGCTACCAACTGAGATGGACCTTTGGGGATTTATTATAATGATATCATCTAATTAAATTTGATTTTGTTGATGATTTTAATAAAATAACTACTCTAGGAAAAGTAAGGGATATGAATATGAACCCTTAACTTTCATGAAATTCTTGGCTTAAATTAGTTGTTCTAACCACAAAAAATCTTCATTATTGAATAGAAATACAAGGGAAAATATATTTGATAGATCAATAGAGGGATAAATCGATCATAATATTTTAAAAAATGAGAGTAGGGGTTGTTTATTTATATATGTGGAGAGTGGAATCCAATGTAATTAATTGTTCAGTATTTTATAATTTCATTATCTCACGTGATCCACTCTACCCATAGTACCCAATTACCTCTGTTAATACTCCACTAGAATTTTTAGTAAAAGTATAATTAAAAGAGAACAAAATTGGTAAATTAAATTATTTATAGATATGTATCATCTCATATTTATAGTATGTTATCATATTTCACCAATTTATTACCATATTTTATTATTTTTTCAAAAAAATACAAATTTCACCCCTTATCTAATTTTAAAATCCTGATTCAAAATAGATATATTATTATTCAAATAATAAAACTATTATTATAATTACTAAACTAACCAAATATGATACTCATATTATCACAATAACCCTTGAAATATTACACATTAATTTCTTATATAAAATAAAAAACACTACAAAAAATATCATTTCAGGGAAAAATATGTTACAATACTGTTAATGAAATGTTTTAAAGCATCCAACCTTGCACATATAATATTTTATTAGTTTATAATCATGATAAAAATATATTGAAATTAAATGAAATAATAATTAATTAAATAAATTTATCATAAAATATAATTTTTGTGTAAAAACAATATTTAACAGTTCATTTTATCATGTATTGCATATGAAATTACATATAACACTAAATATATATAAAAAATAATAATAGATTACTTTTTAATATCATTATTATAAAATGTTAAGAATTAAATTCCAAAGAATTCATTACTAAAAAAAGTACATTATGAAATTAGAAACATAAATATGTGTGACATAGTTTATAAAAGAATCATGAATTTAGTAAAAGTTTTTTTGGGGGGAGCATCACTTTTGCACCCTGAGACTAATCCCATAAGGGAATAGAATGTGAGGCATGTGACTTTAGCATGACTTAATGAGATCAACTTTCCTCGATTGTGGTGAGGTGATACACCTATGCCTTGCGGCACCTCTCATCAAAACATGTGCCTCAATGCACTGTTGATAATAAGGCCCAAATAGAATTCATAAACAACCTCAAATAATTTTTGAAACACCAAATTACTTTATGAAAACCATCATAAATATTTCATTAGATAAAAATATAATTTATCATTTTAGTACAGATAAAAAAGGCCAAATCCACAAGATTCCAATTGGAAATCAATTATAATCCCTTCAAAACCTTGATCAACAAGCATATTTAAATCTAATTAAATCAAAATAACAATTATAATTTTAGAGAAACTAATTTCAAACAACCAAGAACATGAAACAAATTTTGAAACATATAAAGCATAAATAAACCTAACTAAGAATATCGTAGATAACAAAAAACCTTGAGCAATAGTTAGTGGAAGGATTGTAGAAGAAGGGAAAATAGAGATGGAACCATCGTGGAAAAAAGTTAATGAATAACAAGAGATAATGAACAAAAAACCACAAAAAGATATTCCCAAACAAGAAATCAATGAGTGAGTAGGAGGAGAAAATAACATACCTTGTATTAAATCTTTGATTCATCTAAGATAAAGTAGATATATCTCTAAAGATTAGATTCTTTCAAGCCTTGTATTTGTTCGAGCCTTGATTCATTTGAGCCTTGATTCGTTTGAGACTTGGATTCGAGCATTGGATTTCTTCAAGCCTTGATTTGAGCTTCGATTCAACGAAGAGGAGAGTCGATAGAAGGAGGGTTCCCTAGAAAGCATGAGGTATTGAAATGATACAGTCAAAGTTAGGGTTCTTTAAATAGACTTGGGACACTTTTATCAACGCTTTCAAAAAAGTGCTGATAAAGACACATTTTATTAGTGCTAAATTAATAAGCACTGATAAATCATTATCTTTATTAACACTAAAGAATCACTGAGAAAAGACATCTTTATATGTGCTAAAACTTTAGCACTGATAAAAAATTTATAATTATTATTATAAATATTTTTTTATAAATATATTTATATATTTATATATTTATTTATTACAATTTTATAATTATTTAAATATATACCTATTTATTTATAAATATATGAATAATTTTTTTAAAAATTATATATTTTTTATAATTATAAATATATAATTTTATAAAAATAGTAAACATACATTTATAAATATATTTTTAAATATATTTTAATTATTTATTTATAATTATAAATATATTTATATCATTATATATATTTATATAATTATATATATATAATAAATATATATAAATATAAATATAGTAAATATATTTATTATTTAAATATATTTTTTATATTTTTTATAATAATATAAATATATAATTATTTATGTATAATTATATAAATACTTTTAAAAAAAAAGTAATATTTATATATTTATATATTTATATCATTACATATATTTATATAATTATATATATATATAATAAATATATATATAAAATATAAATATAAATATAAATATAAATATAAATATAAATATAAATATAAATATAAATATAAATATAAATATAAATATAAATATAAATAAAAATAAAAATAAAAATAAAAATAAAAATAAAAATAAAAATAAAAATAAAAATAAAAATAAAAATAAAAATAAAAATAAAAATAAAAATAAAAATAAAAATAAAAATAAAAATAAATATAAATATAAATATAAATATAAATATAAATATAAATATAAATATAAATATAAATATAAATATAAATATAAATATAAATATAAAAATAGTAAATATATTCACTATTTAAATTAATTTATTATAATTTTATAATTATTTAATTTTATATAATTATATATTTATAATAAAATATATAATATTTTTAAAAAATAATATTTATTTATTTATTAATATAATATTAAAATTTATAAATACATTAAATATACTTTTATAAATATATTTATTTATAAATATGTATTTACAAATATATTTTTAACATTATTAATGAATTTATAATATTAAATACATTTATGTTAAAAATGAGTGAAATTGAATCACTAAAAATGAGTACACATTAAAAATATTGAAAAAATGGATAAATTTTATTAAATAAATATAAATTGTTTAAAAAATATGGATACATATTGATATAAAGATGAATAAAAATTGAAAATATTAAAACATAATAAATAAATAAATATAAATAAATAATTGAAAACGATTAAATTCCCCAAAAAATAAAAAATAAAAAATAAAGAAAATATTTAAAATGAATTAATACCTAACTGTAATAATATTAAAAATAAATTGATAAAATTTACAGATTAAAAACATAATATATTAAATGTATCATGTTATAATAAAATTGTAAAATTTATACTGAAATTTTAATAATTTATATAAATATTAGGTGTATGTGCTTCTATATAAGATTTCATTAATTACATAAATATTTTCATGTGTGCATTATATTTAAAAATGCATCAATTACATATATGTATGTGAAATAAATTTAACATATGTTTGATATATGTTAAAATGAAAAATAAAATGACATTAAATTATATCCATTACTCGATGCAACTAATCGGTATCTTTAAATATATATTAATTTTTAATTATAAAGAATTCTTTAACTAATTATATGACTTATTTAATGTAAAGCTTGAATATTTTTTATTATATAAATCATATTTTAGAAAATACTATATACATTCATATATATATATATATATGTGAATATATTTCTATATTAAATGTATTGAAAAATATTTATATATAAAACCATTAAAAATGAATAAGACATTAATATGTTTTTAATTATTATATTTTATTCATTTTATATATTTATATTTTATATATATTATTTATTACTATTTATAATTAATATATATATATATATATTTATATATATATTAAACTCGTTCATTTGTATTAATAATGGTTTCATTAATAATTTATTTAATAGTTCTTTAATTAATTCATTTTTAATTTTTTTAATTATTAAAATATATTCAGTTTTTTGTTTAATTATTAAAATTGATTTTTTTATTTTTTTGTTTAATTATTACAATTTATTCATTTACTATATCTATAATATATACTATTTATTAATATTTCTAATATACATATATATATGTGTATATTTAATTTATTCATTTTTATCAATAATTTTTTAATTAATAAAATGTTAAATATATTGTTTTTAATTTACTCTTATTTAATTTTTAATTATATAATTATTTTATTTTATTTATTTTTCATATCAATATATTTAATATATACTATTTATTAGTATTTATAATTTATATATGTGTATATTAAATTTATTCATTTTTATCAATAAACTTTTATGTAATTTTTTTTAATTTACTCTTTTTTAATTTTTATTTGTTTAATTATTTTATTTTATTGGGGAACTTTATCAATGATAAAAAAGAACTAATAAAGGTAACTTTATCTGTACTAAAAGAAGCACTGATAAAGGTTCCCCTTTATTAGTGCTAAAAATAAAGCGCTGGTAAAGGGTACCTTTTATGAGTGCTAAAAAAGAGCAGTTAATGGACAATGCTATTAAAGGCTTGTTTTTTAGTAGTGTATGTCATCATATGTTTTTTTATATGGTTTTCCACAATTTATGGTAAAAGCTTTCATTGAACGGGGTTTATTAATTGGATATTTTGTGTAGATTAGGATCGAGAGTGTATTGGGAGTGGACCACACCCTATTGCTCGAGGCTTTAGTGAGAAGATGACACATGGAGAATTTTTAGGTATTATGTCTATTTAAATTAAATTGAATAATTAATTATAATGTCTTATAATTAATAATGTGTGCCACTTAGCATGAGACAGGTGCCTATGAGTGTGGAAAATTCCTAATTGGATTAGATGAGGATCGACTGAGCTCATTGAGGGGATAACCCCGATATTGATTTAGGTGGCCTCTATAATAAAAACTCATATGAATATCTATTTATGATCATTCATACTTGCATAATGTATGGGTCTTAGGTACAATGTTTAGGGAGTAAGAGTGCCTAGGGTAGATGGAATATAAGGGATTTCAACCTCTAATTCTTATAATAATTTCTCATTAACACTTAGGTAAATAGAGAACACCCGACGAATATGTTGCCAAGGGGTGTGGGGTTTGGTTCAGTTTATTCAAGGCCTTGATTAGGTCTCAGGGTATGAATGAGATAAGAGATGAACTAGGTTGGGATCTTAGGGATAGTTGGAAGTCATGAGTGGCTCGATGTCTGAGTGGTGATGGGTGAGACAGTTGTATGTCTCGCGAGTGATGAGGAACTCCCCCCTATGGTCAGAAGAAAGTCTAGACATGCATTTATATCTAGATGTTTCCTTTTGTATTTCACGTAGGATGATGGAGAGGGTTTTCTTTCGGGTGATGGGTTGAGGGATCTCCCTCAAGATAGTTGGGTCAGGACTCAAGTGTTGATTTTGGTAATCTTTGGGACTTGACATCAGAATTCCAAGGGTTATTAGAGCAAGATGGATTGGGATGAACCATGGGGAGTGGGACTGGGATTTTTGAAGATTTGGAATGATTTTATAGGACTGTGGGGTCTAATTCATAGGAGCCTATGTGATGTGGTGTCACTATAGGATGATGGTGTTAAGTTGGTATCAATGATCATAGACCATTATAGGTATGAAAGACCCAATGGGTTCCATGACAAGAAGGTTGGGTCTTGTTACAATGAGAGGATATTTTTTGAGTGACTAGAAACTTGGGATCAACTAGTGAGAAGTGTGGTGGCATTTAGCCCTCCATCCTTGCACATTATTAATTGAAATTGCATTAAAAGTCTTGGGTTAGTATACTTATGTGACCTTCCGAGGGTCTATATGGATGGGTCTATGTTCTTGGATCTCCTTACCATCTGTGATAATGGTTTAATGTGACTGGTTGGACATGCCCAGTGTCTATGGAGATGTGTCGGTGTGCTTGTGTGACCTCTCTAAGTGCACAAGTATGGGTTAGTTCACTTGAACTGACCTCCCTAGAGTATATGGAGATGAGTCTTTTTAAACGATGTAGATCTTCCCAAGAGTTTCTTGGTTCAATTTCTACCATGGAGGTAGGGTCATGGTATAATATGAGACACACTGATAGAACTTGTGAGGAGTGATTTTGTAATGGGTCAAGATATGAATGTATGACTATGCTTAGTGTCTACAGTTATTGGGTTGAGGTTTGGATACCACCCTAACCTGATTATTTGGATATGGGATGGTAATATGTTTTGGCATCATGAGGTTATCATTGGATTCTAGCATGGTGCCAAAGCATGTATGGCTAGGTGTCAGGGTGTCTTAGTTAACCCCCAATGACTTAACGAGTATTCATACCTCATCGAGTCATGAGGTGTCCTAATTATCACACAATGACTCAAATAGAAAACTTATTTATTTGTTTTTTATTTTCTTCATGAAAACCTGGGTGAATATAATGGTTTATATTAGGGGCGTTTGGTGATAACCTACAAAGTTATATGCACACACCTTGTACGAGCATCTTGATGGATGTGCAGACCTTACGTATTCTTTTTTAGGTTAGAGAACATGATGTGAAGTGGATCAAGCTGGGATAACTTGAGGGTATTTAAGGACTAGGATGAGGCCTGATGATGGTTGTAGGTCAATCATGCATGTGTTATATTTTTTTTATTTGGGATTAACCCAGTGGGTGATAATTTTGTTATTTTGTATGAAAAAATACCATGTGATATTTGATGCATTTATTTATTATTCAGAATCTAATGTGGGTTTTGTTTGGTTATTTATTTCTATTTAGTACTATGGTATCTAGGGAATAGTGTAATGACATAAACATTTATAAATAAAATTCCCTTTTTAAATGAGTAAATTCATTATTATGAAAGGAAATTATATAAAACACATGCACTACTTTGGTTATTTTAGACCATTATAAGTTATACCATTTTATATTTAACTGACCATTAAGCATCATGACTGAGGATAATATACCCATTATATAATTATAGTATGATTAATATATATATATATATATAAGGTTATGATAAATCCATTTTATATAGAAAAAGAAAGGGATGGACTCGACCAGTAGGATCATACCCTATAAAGCCCATTTATCATAGATTATAAGAAAGATAACATCACTGGAATTTTACCTTGACCAAGCCTAATCCAAGATTTAATAGATAAATTATGAGAAATTTTTTTATGAGAGAAGTTCAAGCTCATCAAGATCACAATCCAAACTGTGTTCACCAAACCACCCCAAGAAAATATCACCATCACATACCTTACTCTTAAAGAATTCATTGGTGTAATAAAAGGCTATGTATCTAGACCTTAATAGTATAGTTTTTTATATTTTTATTTTTAATAAAATAATTATTATATTTATCATTTATTACTTTAAAATTATTAAATAATTAGTTTAATAAAAAATATATTTTAATATGATGAAACAAAAATTATATTTTTTGGAAATATATAGTTTTAATCAAGAAACTCCTTTTAATAAATTAAATATTTTTTTTAAAATAAATGATACATTAATAAAATATTATTATTAAATAATATTTCTTATATATAAATGATAATATAATTTTATGATATTAAATGTAATTTTTATAAGGGTTAGAAAACCTTTATTGTAAAAAAACTAATATTTTTCTATAAATGGATATTTTTTGATTTAAAAGCATAAATTATCATATTTTGAGAATTTTTTTTATAAAATAAATACTATTTTTTAAATCATCATGTTGAAATTATCTAATGGTGAATTTTTCATAATTTCTTTAGATTGTTAAATTTTTGGGTAAAAATTAAATAGAGTATAATTACATGGTATGTATTATGACATCATAAAAGACCAAAAGTGATGTAATAAATAATCTAAAGAGTATACAAGACCCAAATATTATTTCACCTTTAAAATAATTTGTATTTTAAGTTATTTTATTAATTTTATAAACCCTTAATAAATTCTACAAAACCTGTATTATATTTTATGGTTTTAAAATTAAATCATTATAAACATGACTCACTTACAAATCACCAAGGGGATTATTTTAAGGATTTATATTATTAGATTTATAAAATAATAAAATAAAATAATCTTTGGTATAAATCATGGGAAAAAACCATGGGATGGTTTGTGAAGGATTAATTTATCATCCAGAGTCCAAAACTTGAGTTTAGAAATTAATAAAGAATTCTACCATCTTTTTACCTAAACACCCATACAAATTACAATTAAACCTAATTAAAAACAATTATATCATGAATTTACTCTACACTTATCTATCTAGATCCATTAAAAGGTGTTACAAATATCTTAATAATCCCCTATCAATCTTTTAGAAGCCTCTTCTCAAGGTAAGGGACTCTCTCCTCTTCTTTATTTTAAGTACTTTTATTGTACTAATCCCCTTTTAATTTGCAATTTTCCTTGTTATAATATGTTTTTACACATAAATTTAACGTCATTAGGATTTCCATTTAATTATATAAATACTTTAACTCTCATTTACCCCTTCCATAAACCTTTATATACACTCATTATGCTTCCAAAAGCATCTTACAATTTTCCATGAAAAACATTTCATAGTGAATAACCATCCCCATTTATACTCAATGGTATTCAAATATATGTAACTATATTTTATTTATTGGGGAATTATTATTATTTAAACCACACCCCTTAATCAAGGGATTAAAATTGATAAAATTTATTCTTATCTTGTATGATTTATGTGGAACACTAATGCCTGTATATGATATGAATATGATAGGTGCGCCTAGAAATATATAGAACTCCCTTACATTAAGTAATGTTTTTATGTCATGATATTCCATGAATAGTGAATGATAGGTTATCATAATCACACTTTGTTATGATTTATTGGTGGTTAGCCTTGACTTATGCTTATGATGTCATGTTTTAAGTTGTTTCCACATTCCCATGTTGCCTTTATGTTATCATCTTTTATCATGATTTGATATTCATGTTTATGATTATCACTCATCTTATGTTACATTGATATTACTATTGAATCAAATTTATTAATTTTATCATGTTATAATTTGATTATTCCCTTACTCAGATTTATAGTTCACCCCTTTCTTATATACGTCCCCAGGTTATCCCATGCAATTATAGAAGATCACGGAAATTTAACAGAATGTTATGAAGTTTTAGTTTAAGTCTGTATATATTTGATTTAAGTTTCTTTTATATACACATAATTACCTAAATACATTATGCATCACAATATTCTAGGGCTGTATTAAGTGTATCATTATGAAAAAAATCATGAAATAAAGTGTATGAGAAATATGAGTAGTCATAGTTGGTATCAGAGAAATGTTTAGTTATTTTTGGGGATTAGGATTTGAAAACTCTATTGAAAGACTTATGGATAATACTAAACATTATAAAAAATCCCTAAATTTTAGTTAAGTATACATTAAGTGGTTTCCAATAAAATACATCCCTATATAGATACCAAAAGTGGATATGGATTTGGCACAGTTTTACCTAGGGGTAATAACCTTGAAAAATGGAATATTGAGTTGGACTCGATCATCACTTGGTTCACAAAAATGAGGCCTTACTACACACATAGTTTGAAACTTCTGAGAGATATTATTTTGTAAATTTTAAAGCTCATTACAAACCATTGTTAATGGGACAAAAATACCCATAAGACTTTATGTTAGGAAATAAATCATAGATAAATTAGTTTAAAATATTGAAATTCATTGGTTAAGGAGTATATTTTATTTATGAGTTATACCTTTAGTGATCATGGTTTTCCATTTATGTGATTAATAGTTTAAAAAATTTTCATTCCTAATTTTCCCTTTATTTTTATTCAATGGATATAAATAATAGGAATCAATTGAACAACTAATGTGATAAAAAATGTGTTAATTTTTTAAATAAGATTCCAACCCTTATGGGAGTAGGTGTATGGAACTTAATGGAAATAATTTCTCAATAAAATCATGTCTTGATTAGAAACTTGAATCTAGGGGAAAACCCACACCCCCTAATAAGGAAAAAGTGACAATTAAGACCTTTATTCTACAAAGGACTATATGCTTTAGTTGATCTTCTGATCCCTTAATCATTAAACAATGGATCAAATCCATTGAAATTATCTTCTCCGTCCTTCGATTATATAAGCAGGACCAGTTCATGCTAGTTGTTTATCATATGGAAGTATAAGATGATCAATGGTGGATATTGATAAAAAATATGAAGCATGAGGAAGAGATCAAAATGATAGTATGGAAGGAATTCTAGATTTTTTTTCGATAAATATTTTCCTCACACTATGCGATTTAAAATAGAGGGGTATTTACTTTTCCTCAAGAAAATAATGATGAGTCCATTAGGAATTATGAGGAAAACTTCATTGCACTTACATGATATGCCTCCAAAATTTTTATTTCTATTGAAATTAAAGTTGACCATTTATTTTGTGGGCTCAAATAGAGTCTATGAAAAGTATTAAAGATTTAGGACTTTAAAATATACATGGAAATTGTATGATGTTTCCTAAAAATTGAAATGGAGATCAATTAATCTGAAGGGTCTCATGATTCTAAAGATAATAAGTGAAGAATTTATTTTAATTTTTATGGTATGATTGAAAAGTCATGTGGGTGAAAGAAAGTCCAATATCCCACTTTTAAAAAGTGTGGGAAGAAGAATCCTAAAAAATTATTGAAGGGGAATGAAAATGATTTAGGTGGGGGATGGAAGGGAACCTAACTAGTGATTATTGAAAGGAGAAACCCACCAATGTGATGGAAGAAAAGGAATGCTCTAGTCAACCCCCAAAATATTGTACAATGTTTCAACTTTAAGGTATAAAGAATCTATGAGAATAAATGCACTATGCCAAGGGTTGTTGACGAAAATTTATGTTAACTCTATATAAGGAAATATAATCCAATCCTAGAATAGCATTGAATACTAATAAAGGGAGTATCATAAGGTTTTATCAGAAATTTAACCCACATTTTTTATGGATTGATGAATTCTTCGATTAACTATTTAGTACCTAGTACTTCTCTAAGATGGGTCTTCAGTCAAGATATTTTTAAGTAAATGTGAATAAGTAGAATATCCCTAATAAAAATTTTCATACAAGGTATGGGAAATTTGAATTCATAGTGATTCCATTTTTACTAACTAATCCTCCTAAAACCTCCAGGGGATTAATTAATAGAGTCTTTAGGGATTACCTTGAAAAATTTGTGGTTGTTTTTAGAGATGATATTATTATCTACTATAACAATAATGAGGATCATGAGGGCTATCTGAATGTTGTACTGAAGAACTTGTGTAAAGAAAAATTGTAAGAAAATTATTTTAAATATAATTTTTGGTTGTATAAAGTAACATTTTTGGTGAATTTTATCACAAAAAAGGGATGTATATAGACCCTTCAAAAATAGAGGTAATTAAAGGATGGTCTAAACCAACCTCTATAAAATAATTCCTTATTTCCTTGGATTAGATGGGTATACTCATCAATTTTTGAGAAACTTCTAATGATTTTCAATACCACTAAGCAAGATAACTCATAAGGGGTGAAGTTTTTCTAAAATGATGAATGTGAATAAATATTTAAAGAGATTAATAGGAGTCAAATCACAACACTTGTTCACACATTACCTACCAGTGGGGAAGTATTTGTGATCTATAATGATGTTTCCTAAAAAGTAATGGGTTGTGTAGATGGGGAAGATGAAAAAGTGATGCTCTATTCCTCCCTTATATTAAATATCCATGAGTATAACTACCCAACTCATGATATAGAATTGGCTGTAGTGATCTTTATACTGAAGATCTGGAGACATTATCTCTATGGGGAGAAGTATGGAATATATACAAATCCTAAAATAATAAAGTATATATTCACACAAAATTATCTCAATATTCACTAAATAAGGTATTTAGATCTGATCAAGTATTATTATTGTTCAATCCATTAACATCCTAGGAAGGTGAATAAAGTGGAATATGATCTACGTAGAAAAGATCCTATAACCCTTTCCATGATTAGAATTTAAAGGGATCCAATATTCTTGGGACTATAGAGGATGGAATATGGAATAATAAAAGGATATTAATCCTAAACTTCTCAAATAACGGCTCAACCATATATTATTTAGGGGATAAAGGAGGATTATAAAGATGATAAGGTGATACAGAAAAAGGTAGTTAATATTCTAGAGTTCATATTTACTAAATATGGAGTTATAAGGTTTGGATCCCAAATATGTATCCCATAAATACAAGAACTGAAGAGGAAACTTATGGATGATGCAAATAGATCATCAATCTATATTAATCTATGAATCTATAAGATGTATAAATAATTGAAACAAAAAATTATGGAGGTATAGCATGAAGAGGGATATTGTAGAATTTTTATCATGATTCTTGGTATGGAAACATGTCAAGGATAAATGAAAGATTTATAAGTTATAATGAAACCATTTACCATACCAATATGTGAATGGGAAAACATAACCAAGGATTTTATCATAGGATTCTCAGATACCCCAAAAGGAAATAATGCTATCTGGGTGGTAGTCAACTACCTCACCAAGTTAGTGAATTTCATTTCAATCACAAAATATTTATCTATTGACCAAATTTCAATGATATATATAAGTGAATTGTCAATACATCATAAAGTTAAACTCTCTATTACATCCGATTAGGATCCAAGGAATACCTTGAGGTTTTGGAGAATCTTTTAGTAAGAATTGGATACAGAACTGAGCTTCATCAATGCTTATCTCCCTCATATAGATGGTCAGTCTGAAAGAACCATTAAAACTCTTGAGGATATTTGGATATCATATTCAATGGATTTATAAATATATTGATATCAATAACTACTATTAGTAGAGTTCTCATATAACAATAGTTTCCACTATAACATTAAAATGAAACCTTATGAGGCTCTTTATAGGAAGGGGATTCAGAATTTAATAATCTGGGATAAAGTTGGAGAGTAGAAACTTATGGGACCTCATCTTTTCTAGGAGATAATATATAAGGTTTAAACCATTGAACATAATATGAAATAAAGATAATGTTGATAGAAAAAATATATATAAAATCATTGAAGTGAGCTGGAGTTTGAGGATGGATATAAAGTGTACATTTATATATCGATGTGGAAGAAAGTAATGTGGTTTGGGAAGAAAGGAAAGCTTAGTCCAGGATATATCGACCCCTTTGAGATCCTTTATAATTTTAGAGTAGTATCCTATTTACAAGAATTCCCACCAAACCTATCTGAAGTAAATGATATGTTCCATGTATCATTCTTGAGGAAGTACATACCATAACCCTCACATGTAATAAATCCAGATCTAGTACCATTGGAAAATAATCTTTTATATGAGGAGAAGATAGTGATAATCTTAGATCATAGAGATAAAATTCTACAAAAAAAGACAAATCACCTAGTTAAAGTGTAGTGGTGGAACCACAAGTTTGAGGAAGTTAATTGGGAACTAGAAGAGGTGATAAAATAAAAGTACTCTCATCTGTTTTAGTGTATGAATGAAATTTGAAGGGTGAAATTTATAAAGGTGAAATAATTTAATAACCTCAACATTTATAAATAAAATTCCCATTTTAAATGAGTATATTTCTTATTAATAGATGAAATTATAGAAAACACATGCAATGATTTGGTTATTTTGGACCATTATAAGTTATACTTTATTATGTTTAAAATTTCTTTAAGAATTATAACCATTGAATGTATAGATTTTATAAGTTGATCATATGATTTGTATATATTTAGGGTTAGATAATTCCATTTGACACAGACAAAAGAAATGATAACTTTGACCAGTATGATCATACCCTATAAAGCCCATTTATTAGAGATTATGAGGGAGATAAAATTACTAATATTTTACCTTGAAAAAGCCTTAGATGAGATTAAAAATTTAAATCACTAGAGAAACTATTTATGGGAGATATTTAAGATCATTGATATCACAATCCAAACAATGTTTGTCTAAACAGCTTAAGAAAATCTCACCATCACACACATTACACTTAGAGCATTAAATAGTATAATAAATGGATATGTATATAGAACTTAACAATATATCATTTAGTAAAATAATGATTATATTTATATTTTATTATTTAATAATGATTAAATCATAAGTTTGATAAAAATTATAATTTGATATGATGAAATAGAAATTGTATTACTGATAAAATATAGTTTTAATCAACACACTATTTTTTTTAATTTAATATTTTTTGGAAATAAAATGTATTTTAATAAAATTTTATTATTAAATAATATTTATTAAATATAAATGATAATTTAATTTTTTTAAGTCAAATTTAATTTTCATAAGGGCCAGAAAACAGTTATTATTAAAAAAATATTTTTTTTTGATAAATGGAGATTTTTTATTTAAAAGTTTAAATTATAATATTTAGAGAATTATTTTCATAAAATTAATATTAATTTTTAGATATTCACATTTAAATTCTCTAATGATGATTTTTATTTATATTTTTTTGCGATGTTTTCTGTGTAAAAATTAAGTACGGTATAATTATATTCTATATATTCTGTCATCATAAAATTAATAAATTTATGTAATAAATAATAAAAATTGTATCCATGATCCAAATATTTTTTCCCATTTAAAATAATATGTTTTTGAAGTTACCTAATTATTTTTATAAACACTTATTTAATCCTCAAAAATATATATTATATTTTAAGGTTTTAAAATTAATTCTTCATACACATGACTCACTTCTTCATCACCAAGGGTATTATTTTATAAAGATTAGTTATTTTAATTATAAATTAATTAAATAAAATCCTCTTTGAAAAAAACCATTGGAAAAAACCATGGTATGGCTTTTATTTTGGATTAATTTATCATATAGAGTCTAAAACCTATGTTTAGAAATTAATAAAGAAATATCCTTTATTTTTCTCTAAAACCCACCAAACCTCCCATTCCTCTTCTCTAAAAACCCTTAAATCATGCATTTACTCTTCCATTACCTCTATATATCCCTCTCATGGTGTTAACAAGATCTTATGAATCCATTTCCATGATTTTAGACATGACCTCTAAAGGTAAGGGACTCTCTCTTCTTCTTTTTATTTTAAGTAATTTATTTGTACTAATCCCCTTTTTTATTTCCAATTATCCATGTTGTAATGTGTTTTTAAACATCCATTTACTATCCTTATGGGTTTCATGTAATTATATACCTCATTTCATGATCACATAACCCTTTCATAAACTTTTATATATTCCTGTTATACTTCCAAAATTATCCTATGATTTTCTATGACAAACATTTGCATAGTGAATACCCATCCCCATTTCCACTAAATTGTATTCAACTAGATAAAACTATATTAAAATCATTTATATATTAAATGTATGTAACCCAAAATCCTTAATAATGAGATTAAAATTTATTAAAGACATTTGTATCTTGTATGATTTAGGTGGAACACATATTCGTGTACATGATATGAATGTGACGGTGGGCCTAGAATTATATACCCCTCAAATGAATTTGGTAATATTTTTTATCACATGATATGAAATTTATGGTGCATGGGAGGTTATCATAAGAACAATATGTTATGAGGTATTGAATTTTATATTTGAATTCTACTTCTGATGTTAAGTTTTATGTTGTTTCCACATTTCCATACTACCATTATGCTATTATCTTTTATCATCCTTCAATATTAAAGTTTACGATTCTCAGAATTACTATGTCACATTGATATTCCGATGGAATCACATGTATTAATTTCATCATGATATGATTTTATTATTCCTTTAACATGATTTATATCTCACCCCTTTCTTATGTACTACCCTAGGTTATCTCATAAAGTTTTAGAAGATTAATGAAATTTAAGGGCATGTTATGGAGTTTTAGTTTGTTTACTGGTATTTTTATTTAATGTTGTTATTATATATACCTAATTAACTAAACTAATTGGCCTAAAAATATTATAGGGTTTTTTAAGTGTATAATTTTTAAATAAATCATTAAATAAAGTGTATAAGATATATTTGTTGTCATACATAGTCTCCAAAATGCATGTTTTAGGAACTCACCTCTAGTCGATAGCCTTTGGTGTATAGGGAGGTGAACCTAAGGCCATGTAGTGACCTCATTCTAGGTACTAATAAGTGGCCAGGGGTTGGTGAATCAATAAAGGATTCCATTATGTTTAATAATATGAACATAATGTATAAAAATACATTTAATTGAGAGTTAAATATTTATAGAGAACATAATAACAAAAAGTAAATGAATGGAAAGAAAACCACTATAAAAATATAAAGGCATGTAATAGAAATCCATAACAGTGGAAAATATACCATAAATTCATTATAAATTAAGTTAATATAGTAACATAAATATTAACAAACTTAAATTTGATTCAAAAAAGGGAAAATATTAAAAAAATAAAAATACCAAAAAGAATGGAGACTTAGAAAGGATCCCATACCTCAAATCCTCAACTAATTAGTATGTTTTCTAGATTATTGTAGAATAAAATTATATTAATTATAAAATTTCATAAGAATATTTGTCATGTTCACTCAATTATTAATTTTCTCTTTAATTAATTTACTTTTAGGTTTCATTCATTTACTAAATTGGTATAGTTCATGTTGGTTTTTTTTAGGACGTACAATTTATAATATCCAAAACTAATGTTGTATAGTTATAACGGTAAAAGTTCATTTTCCAGTGGTTACATAGTCTCAATAATTTCGAATTAATAATATCCAAATCATTATATAGGTATGTAAGTTCAATAAGGCATCAAATAGTTACCACTTAGAGAATCTTCCACAGTAATCCTATTTTTGATGAATAAAAATTATTATGATCAGTTACTTTTAATATAATTATTATGATAGATAAATTACCACTCTAGAATCATAATAATGAAATTAATTTTTATATTTTATTATAAAATATTTTTTTTTAAATATTAATGAAATATATAAGTTTATTAAAACATCACTGTTCACTTAGCTATCATAAAACCACCATGGTGAGCAATGTTTTTCAAAAAAGAGTTTAAAAAAGTGAAAAGTAATAAAAATTTTGAATTATAAAAAATTTTAAATTATAAATAAGATATTATTTTAGGGTTAATTTTGGGTATCAATAATTTTATTGAAAAGAGTGATAAGAGAATTTAAATGAAGAACATAATTTTTTACAAAGACATATTTTAATGTAGTAACAACTTATGAAAATAGTTTGGTGAGTGGTAATGGATTATATATCATAATTTAATGATTATAATGATTATAATACCATTTTAAATAAGTAATAGAATAAAAATAAGTGTAATTTTAATTATTTTTAAGACAAATATCATAATTTATAAAAGAGAATGAGGCTTGGAAACCCTTACCTTTCTCTTGGAGTTTCCTCCTTTGGATTGAGTTGAAATCCTTTAAAAAAGGGGATTATGTATGTGGTAAGGTATGTGTAGATAAATATTTTTCTATAATATTTATAGGAAAATAATTTTATATATATTTTTTAAAATATTAAAATGAGTCCCCTTTTACACAAAAAAAAGAGGACATTCTCAGAAATATTAATCCATTAAGGGGAAAGAATTAAATTTTAAAATGAAAAGTGGCACATAAATGAACAATTTATGATATTGTATACCATTATGAATCCCAAATTGAATTAATATAATGTTTTATAAATTTTTATTAATTTATTAATCTTTTGTTAACATTAAATACCATTTAAAGTCATTTTTATGGATATTTTGATAATTTGAATTTAACAATATTTAGATATCCATGGTATTAGAATATAATCATATAAATTATTTCTTGACTATAATGTTTATCCATAAAAATCATTAAAAACCATATTTTATCCTAATATAAACATTTTCAATATTTTTAAAACCATTTACTTCAACTTTTCTCTAGTTTTCACAAGGGCTGCATTGAGATTGCGTAGATGTTTATTGATAATTATAGTATTAGTTAATATTAAAAATAAATTACTAAAATAAATATATTTTATTATTCATCCATATAATCATATAAAACTATCCATATAGTTATTTACTCTCATTTATATCATGATAACATTTTTTAATTTTTTTTTGAATTTTTTTACCAAACTCAAGTGCTGGGTAATCATTTAAATAATTATCATGTAATATAATTATAAAATTCATAGAAAATATATAAAAATAATTTATTATTAATAATTTTTATATATTATAGTGGATAAAATAATTATCCCTTCTTATATGATATCTTGAATACATTAATTTTACTTTTCTAAAGTTTCACTAGCGCTGCGTTAACACCGGTAAACATTTTAATATTTATCTTGACATAACAATTGATTTATTTTAATTGAATGATATTTAAATAATAATTTGAGTATAAAATATTATAATATATTTTCCATAAGTTTCATAAATTTAATTTCATATTTATATCATGATTATGTCATAAAACATACAGTATTCATAAAAACTATATTTTTTAACTATTCACAAAAAAATCAACTTGCTTAGAAAAATACCAAAAATTTACCCTAAGATAATTTCAAAATTATGAAACAAAAAACTAATTCAATTTTAGAAAATTAAATCAAATAAATTTATAAATTTAACTTATAAATATATTAATAAATAAAAACTATTTCTGTTTCAATATGAAATAATAGAATGTGCGTTGTGAAATAGTTTTTTTGATGAATTTTTTTATTAATATAATATAATATTAGTTATAACATGATTATTATCATTTTTTTCAAGATCTTTATTTATATAATTAACTGAATTCTCATCCATAATGTATTATTCAAAACTCTTTAACTCTACCTGAGAAAATATTGAAGTTTTATTTAGAGACATTATTCTTCTCATTTTCATTGGTGTTATCCGGTCAGTGATGATATTATAATCATCAATTTCAGATATTATTTTTAGATTATATGTAGATGATAGTACAAATACATTTTCCTCATCATCATTTTGTTCTTGAGATTTAGTATTAGAATAATTTTCTCCCCCTAAGCTTCTCAATTCCTCATCACTTTCATCCAATTTGTTTTCACTATTTTTCTATTCATTCTCCTCTATTTACACTATATTGACCTTTTATTTTCCAAAAAACATTCAAATAAATTTTTTAAACACTTATATTCCTTTTTATTATATTATTAACCAATAAAAATCTCTTCCTCTCTATAAGACTCAAACTTTCTACATTTCTCCTTATTGAGAATGAATCACTTACTGCTGAAAATTAGAAAGTATTGCAATGTTGGATACTTTCCTTATGACATCTCATATACAGTCTTATATTCTTACAGACACATAAAGTTTCTACTGTAAATATTAATTAATTTCATTACATATTCCTTCAAAAACATATTTGACAGTTCTTTCTCAATAAGCATCATTTTTATTTGTTATTTATGATTTAATTTATCCTCTCAACCACACCATTTTATTAAGGAGTACTCAATATTAAAACTTTCTAAATTAACCCATTATTCTTGAGATATCCCTCCACCTATCTATTAGTAAAATTTGTTCCATTAATGATTTTAAATTTTAGAATCTCCGGACCACACATCTTTTCAACCTTGTTTCGATACTGAGTAAGAAAAATGAATTCCTCAGATTTGTGAGTGGCGGATATTAACCATTACATATTACTATAATCATCAATAAATAGCACATAATATATATTCCCATAAATTTTCCATGGTGATATCAATCCACACCCATCAACAGGTAGTAATTAAATTACCATTTTTGACTTATGATCTTTTGAATTGAACATCTTCTGAATATCCTTCCCATTTTGAGAAAAAATGCACATATGTGTATGATCATTTTATAGTTTAAGGATATCATGAGATCTATCATTATTTAATTTACTTTCCAAGTAATTTTAGATCAAGTGACCAAGTTTTTATGATATAATATATTTTCTTCATCCTTAGATAGAAATCACATATTTTCAATCCCCACCAATGAGATAGAGATTCCCATTTCGGCACTTCCTCTATCACAACTAGACCATCCCATCCATTAATAGTTGATTTCTTCATGGATAAATCCACTACATGTCCCAAGTCACACAATTTACTTAGACTCAATTTTTTTTTACCAATACCATTAACAACCAATACATCCTCACATCTTATGTATTTACCCTAAAATTTGTTTTTTTCGAATCCAATAATTTTCAAGCATTCATCATTACCAAACAATATGTCACATTTTTTATCGTATAATATTACTTTGACTAGATCCTTATTTATATTCATGTGGGGAGTGTATTTTCTTTAATGAATCTATGAACTAACATGATGTGATGTTCTCAAGAAATCTACTCAACCACTACATTCTAAACTCTTTTATTTTCGATCCATGTTTTTGGATTCACACCCAATGATGAATTATACATCAGATTTTCCTATGAATATAATGGTTTAACTTTATCTTGTAATGTAAAAAACAAATTCTACATTTTAACCCTCTTTATGATTCCTTTATATAATTAATATGATTACATTTGGTCTTTATAGGCACATTCCTTGGAATCTTAGATAAAAAATACCCAGATATATGTTCATATCCTCCACACTGTAAATAGTGTCCATTGAAAGGATACATGGAATATTGAACACTTCTTGGTTGAATTTTTTTCTCTTATTTCCTCTAGTACCTTTTATTCATATAACACACATTCTATTTGTGTCTCATATTTCCATAATTATAACACTTGATTTTTAGTTTACTATTATGTTTCCTTGATACAAAATTGGTAGTATTTAGAGTAATTTTATTATTTTAATTCTAAGTCATTCCCAAATGAACCTTTAAACATGGAGTGGGTGCTTATGTATTGACATCAAGCACCACTGAATTCGTCTTTTGATCAATACCCTTACTATATTTTTCATTTGGATGTGTCTTTTTCTTCTGTAAAAAATTCTCTAACTATCCCACCATACCTCAACGATTATTTACCTTCACTATAGACCATATGAATTGCTTTCACAATTTCATACCAAGAATCATGATTCTCTCCTACTATTCTTTTTTTCATTATAGATCAACAAATTCTCCTAAAAAAATTTAGATGAATTTTACTCGATATTTTACTATTTTCATCAAACCATTGATAATCTAGGTCTTTTTTTCAACCATGAGTTTTTACTCAACAACCATCTTTGAGATTTTTTGGTTTTTTAGATTTGATATTTTGAATTTCCACCCTCAAATCAAACTTATATTCTTATTTATACTATATATATAGTTTAGATTCACGAACCAATCCATTGGATTTCTTCATTTTTTCTCCCCAAATATAGATCGATTTAGGAATAGATTCTAAATATTCTTAAAGAGTTGATTTACTTTATACCTTCATCTCATGATCATTAATATATTAATTAATTTATGAATTGTATAAAATGTATATGAGGGAATCTACTATGAGTTATTTTTAGTTGTAAATATCTTTTACCTCTGTTTCATTTGAGATATTATCTTATTTTGAATGTAGTTTCTTATTCTTGAAGAAATTGTGCTTACTACCCCTCCTTCCTTTAACATTTTCTGAAGTCTTGTTCATGGGAAATTTATTATCCATGTCATTGTGTTGAAACTTATTGGGAAAATTAATCACCTGGTTTCAAAACTTTCCACATTGAATGCATGCGAGTAGAATTTTCTTATTAAACTTTCCCTTCCCCCTTTTGAAATTTGAGGAATGGAATGCCATAACCTCATCAACCTATTCTTATTCCTCGCCATCCTCTATAGTGAGATTCTTAAATTTTTTGAATGCCAACTCCTTTGAATTACCCTTTTCCACAACCTCATTATTATCATTACTCATCTCATTTGTGATAAGAGTATTATGAAGAATATCCAAAATTAGTTCTTTTGGATATTTATCCTCAAGTAAAAATACTTTTGTATCAAAAAAAGATGGATATCTTCTTATGATGAGGTTGAAAATATTCATATCATCTTGGGTTTCTCCAATAACATGCATATACTCCAAAATAATATTTACCATAGCATAGAATACATAAACATATTCCTTTAAATTCATCCTAATGTATTCATACTTATCCTAAAAAAATGTTATTTTTATTTTCATGTTTTTAAGTCATATTTATATATGTTAAAAATATTTTCCCACATTGATTGTGAATATTTACATAATATAATCCTTATATGGATTGTGTTATCTAAGGACCCCCCTAAATAATTTATTCATTAGAAGTTATCATCCATTTTATTATGATCTAATTCTGATAAAGCCTCACTATCCATATTGATCAAAATCCCATGAATAATAGATATTCACTTATATATTCAAAAAGATAAAAAAAGTGTTTCCATTGATTTTTATGGAGTTAAATGTTTATTTTATTAAATATACAAATACCATTATTATTTACTAATTCCATTCCTTACACTTAAAAAATATTTATTATGAATTGAATCTAGCTCTGATACCACATATTGTCCTTAAGAAAGGTAAATACCTTGAGTGGGTATGGGGTGATTTAAGGTATGTTAATTTATTTTAAATGACATTCAATAATGATATTGTTCCAATATTAGTAGGAACACCACTATACCTCCCAAAAAATATGAAGATATAAAGTAAGTAAATAGGGACATAAGAAATTTTATTTGGTTGACCCACATTGGGATAATCTAAAGAGTATAAACCAATAATGTACTAATATACCAGAATCACTAAGAGCCTATTTGAGTAAAATATTAAAAGAAGACTCACTATCCCCCTAGTTCACTACCAATCATGTTTGGAGAACTCATTACTATTTTAATAAATTTTAATTATCGTTTTTATGTTTTTAGTGGACTAACCGTCCCTCCCTGTTTAGTACCAATCACATGTTAAAATATCACATCTCTCTCTACTAAAGTCTTCTCATTATTCCTTTAGTGGATTATTATGTTGAGTTTAATAATTTTTTATTACACCAAAATTAGTGTGTCATGAAGATCATATTTAGTGGAAATTATGAATTACACTTTACCATGTAAATTCTATGAAATTCCATTTTGGTTCACATAAACCTCCTTGTTCACAAAATTTGTTTTCATAAGCCATATTTTTACAACATTTATACACATAACATAATTTATTTTATGTGAAAAACTAATGATCATGTATGATTTATTCACACAATAAATATGTTCACATAAGTCTTATGTAAAAATAGAGTACTAATCCCTTTCTACACTCTTCCCTTTATTCATTAATAATGGATTAGAGGCCTATTTATCGGTGGGATTAATCTATCATGAAACTCCTTTATGATAGTAAAACATATTTCCTCCGTTCTTGCTAACTGAACACAACTATACTCACATGGTGTGTTTTCACAATTCCACTTCCAAAAGAGTCTTAATATCTTTTGTTATTCCACCTATTTTGTATGATAATCCTTTATTTTATTTATAATGCATTTCCTCCTTTTCACCTACTTCATGAAACTCCACACTTGAGAGAATATCTAGATGAATTTTCATGAAAATTATCTCTTTGATATGATTTTTTGCAACTTCCTAAACACATTCAAGTGTTTCAAAATCCAGGACTTCTTGAATATTAAAAAGTCTTCACAATCTTGGAACATTTTTAACACTATTTTCAACATACACAACCCTAAAAACAATGAAATTCCACCTTGAGATATTTTTTCCAATAATTTTACATGGAGAATCAAACAATATAAAAAGGTCTAGCATTGATGTAAATAAAAAAAATGTAGACACTACTTAAATGATATCATATATTGAAATTCATAACCTAATATATGATTCTTTCGATATTTCTGAGAAACATCATCAACATCAAAACATATTATCACAACCACTAAAGACTACTGTATATATTAACTTAAATAATGATGTTTTTGGAACATCAGGATAACCAAATAAAGTTTTTATCACATCAATGGATCCTTTTTCTAATTCAATATAGATTAATTTAATAGAAACATTTATTAATCTAATAAATTCAATTTAGGAATTAGTTAAGGATTGAAATAACAAACTGTTTGCAAAATCTATCAAGTATTCAAAAATTTATTTTCCATTGAAGTTATACCATATCAAGTGCCTTTGTTCAATTGAAAATAAATAAATGTCCACAATATTTTAATTTTTTCACGATACATTTCTTGAAGCTTAGATCATTAATTATTTCCATGAAAAAAAAATTTTATTAAAAATATTTGAATAACTTATAAAAAATACATGCATTTCTCAATGATTGTATATTATATTTGGGGGATGATTCATGTACACAGGATTGAAAAGTATGTTTGAATTTTTGATATAGTTAAATGAGTAATGTTCAAATTTATAATTATCACACTCCAATAAAAAAACCCAGTAAAGGTTTTTCATTACTTTTATTTAAAACCCTAATTTAAAAATTTATTTATGTATTCTAAAACCACTGAGAACATGAAGTAACATTCAATAATAAATAAAAAATATGGGGTCAAGTGACATCTAATATATATAAATGCTTATAAAATATTATATATATATATATATATATATATATATATATATATATTTCTCATTTGATTCTTAAAATGTGTGATTAGGATCAGCTACTAATCGATTGAACCCATTTGGGACTTTGAGTACTAAATGAGATATCACCTAAAGCCCATGCATTGTACCATATCATTTTTTTATGATTTGTTAAAGTTGTATAGTACGAGTTCAAGAAATTAAAGGTATATAATACACTTTAGTGTTGGGAATATTGTAAATTATGACATATGATGTTATAATACTACCAGTAAAATATTATTCCATGAATATTTGGATCATTATTTAAATCATGTTATCATTAAACAAAAGAAGAATCAATGCTTTAAGTGTTAAGTGCATGGTTAAAGGGTTAAAAGCTATTGTAACTGCATTACATTTACTTATGAATAATTTAAAATAAGATTAAATGCATGGGGACCTTGGAGTGTCCCTGAGACCTATATAAATAAGCCAAAGTCTAGGAAAATGGGTATGAAATTCTATAATTCTCCCTAATTATGGTTTGTTATTTATCCACCTTTCAATTTTAGGTACTAACATTCCATAGTGAGAAGAATAATAACTATTAAATTTCAAGTGATTATTGTTTATTCAAAATACATCCATATAAATTTACTTTTAAAAATCACAATTCACACTTCAGTTGTTTATATGTTTCAAGCATTTGTATTTACCATTCTATAAAGTTATTTTTTTGGAAATTTTATAGTTTTACCAGATGGAGAATATTTGTTCAATTGAATAGAGATCAGTACAATTATACTGGATTGACATATACTATGTACTTTAGAAGGACATATAAAAGCGCATCGGATTGAATGTTTATAAATTCTGATAGATGGAGTATAATAAATTCCATTGGACGGGGTTCTAAAAATTCTACCTAACAAACTTTGTTATAAAGAGAAAGACATGTCCACCATATGGAAACTTACTAATCCTACTGGATAAAGAAAAATAATGTTACTGGATGAAGATATTAATTATACTATATAGAACATTATTTAATTTTAATGGTTTATTACATGATGAAAATCATTCAGAGAGTTTCTGTGATGATACTCAAAGAATTTTGTCTCATTCCATTGAATCTATTCCTGATAAATACAGAATATGACCATTAGATTTCATCTATATATATATATATCATAACCTCATAGAGAATAATATTATTTACACTTGAAGATCTAAGGTTACTACTGAAGCTTTGTAACACTTTGTTGCTGAGAATTATTCTTTTGTAACTTTTGAGAGTTTTACTTATGTCATATTTTTTTTGAGGTTTTCATTGTACATTCCTTAGGTTTTTTCTACTTGTAATTGTTTTTTTGGTTAGTGGACCTAGGGATCTCAAGGATAAAGAGATATATTTAATTTGATCATCTTGATCGAGGGTTTCTATGGACAAGGAAATAGAGTTTTTTCAATAATTTTGATTTAGAGATTTTTAGGCCAGGAATGAAGACCTTACGATAAGTATAAATCCATAGACCCAATAAGTTAGGTTTATCGACTTCTTTCACACTTAAGGTTAAATTTCAGTTTTCCTTATATTTTTTTATGTTTTTATAACACTATTTTTAAAATTTTGTATTACTTGTATTTAAAAGATTAATGTATCTACTATGAGTATTTAAGAAAAGTATTTATTGTTTATTATATTCTATTTCTAAATATACTTACATGTTCATTGATATATATATTATCTAATAAATATCATTAAATAGGTTGAAAAAATTAATTTTAATTTTATAAACTAAAATTCACCCCTATTATTTTAAAATGCATAATATTTTGATTATAAATTTTACATTAGATCAGGTATATATTTGTTATATAATTGATTACACTAACTGTGTTTGTAGAGAAGAGTCCTTATTTGTTTTTCAATGGAATTTTATTTGTTGGAACTCTTGAGAATATTAATCCTACCAAGCCACTAATTTTTGGTAGTGATGATTATTAATATTGTTGAGATATGATGAAGAATTTTGTTTCAATTCTGGGTTTGATAACTTTTTTACGATGAATAGAAGTTATAAGATTCTAGTTTAAGAAGTAACATTTTTATTAGAGAACAAAAATCGAAATTTCAGATGGATTATTGTGTTCATAATAAAATTGTGTGCTCCATGATAAGAAATGTTTATAGTCTGATTTTATCCTTTGAAACCTCTAAAAATATATAGAATAAGTTGGAATTTATTCATTTTGTAAGTACAAATGTTTTGGAAACCTGTAGAGAAATGTTGCATGAAGACTATCAAGCATTTGATTTTCTACTGGGTGAATCAGTCACTTAAATGCATCAACATTTGTTTGATAATAGTGAAAAGTTTACAATATCATATAGAAAAAGAGTGGATAAATGATAATTTTATTGATAAAATTATCATTTTAATGCCTAAGGAGTGGGAATCCATGTGTAAAACTGTAAATGATAGTAATCATCTTACCAATATAAGTTTGAATGATTTGATTGAAAACCTCATATAGTATGTAAGTTTCCTAAAAAGAGATACAAAGAATGAAAAGAAGAATAATGGGGTAGCCTTTGTGATTTAGACAATATGATATTAATGTGTTCAATATCTCATGGATTTATTAGATGTTATAGAAAAACTAATTGTATAAGTATATATGTTATTATATAATGATACATGTGATTGATGGAAAAAACACAAGAAACCATTACTTCTTGAGTATAAATGATATATAACTAGATATCGTTGTTTACTTATGATTACCAACTAATAATTTATAATCGTTATTAATGAATAACAGTACCCATATGGTCACCAATAATTCCATGTGAATAAGGATTCATTTTGGGAAAAAACGTTTGACCAAAATAATTTAAAGTTTAAGTGATAGTTTAATATAAACATATTTTGAGATGTCACATCAAAACTTATTACTGAATGAGGGATTTCCTAAATATAAAATGGTTTTAAAAATATTGTAATATACTAATGGGTTTACTTATAATATATAACAATACTATTAAATAGTTAAATGAGATACTTATATTATACATCTAGAACTTCCAACTTATATATCATTAATTTAGAATATATATCAGTAAATGTTATGGAAGAGGCTTTCATTTTTTGAGAATAAAATTTTTAAGGATTAAATGTTTTATTAGGTTTTGATAATTATATTAAATTAATCAAAAATTTAAATTTTTATTTTCATAACCACTTAATCATTTGATAAAATTTTACTCTTTAAAAGAATGGTTTATTAATTAATGAAATGATATAAAAGAGAATTAGATCTAGAATCCAAGATATATGTTGTTTATAAATTATGAAATATGGCCAAAATATAATAGTGTTTATATTTAATATTATGAATTGTTCATAATATCTAATTTTTATTGTTAAAATTAAAGTCCTAATTTAAGAAATTTTTAAACCATATCATAAAGAGTTTTGATAATTGATATGATTAGGGTTTAAAAAATATTAAATATGTGATATTTATTTTAAATAAAATTATTTACAAAATATAATTATAATATAAATTGTTTATATTTCATTTAATAAAATAAATTTAAATTAAATTCTATATAATAAATAATAGAATTAAAAAATTAATATAAAATGTGTATATTTATTTTAATATTGAATTCCCATAATTAATAGAAAAATTATAAATTTCATATCTTTAAATTTATTTAGGAATTGTTCATAAATAGTTTATCTCATGTTTAAATTTATACATTTTTCATTTATTTATCTTATTACATTATTTTTTATTCATGAATATAATTATTATAGAATTAATGGGTGAATACTATTGAACTGCTTCTAAGTTATAATTCTAGGTATGATAATTGATTTAATTTCCTTCTAACTTGATTTTAGATTGTATTTAGTTATGTTCCTGAATTAAGTGGGGAATTATAATTTATATATATTAGGTGTTATAATTATTATGAAATTGAGATATATCTTGAGTAAAGTATCCTTTTTTAGAGGAATTGTATCATGCCACCCCAAACCCATTGGCTTGAGAAGAGGCAGAGTGCTTCTGACCTTAGGTGATGTTCTCAGGACACCAAGGACTAAAAATAAATGTGGAAGGGCTTACAATATTGTTGGGGGGATATTTCCCCTTCAATATACACAACCCTAAAGAGAAAATAATATTGTAATGACTTTAGTTTTTGGAATGGGTCAAAATACCCACCTGGTTTGATTTTTTAATTACTGTCTATGCTACTTTTTATTCATTGACCGGAACCCATTTACAAGAGTTATATTGGTCTTAAATGGTGTTTTTGGGATGATTTGGATGCTATGAGAGTGCCTCAGGTGTTAAGAAAAGTTTTAGGAGCATCAGAGGCCTGAAGGCTTGGTTTTTGGGAAGCAGGTGCGGGCACATAGTTTAGGGAAACTGTGCGACTGGAGGTGCACGACCGTGCGAGCTTGTCTACAAAAGTCGTAGAGATATGCACACAGTTTACGCATGGTTTTTCAAACTATGCGGGGTATCCATAAAATCCTCCATCCTTAGTAAGTGTCTTTTACAATGTTACCGCACGGTTTGGTAAACCGTGCAGCCTAATAAATGATGAAAATTACAAATTTTCCCATTTTTTTCTTATTTCCTTCTTCCCCCATTTCTACCATCTTTGTCACACTCAACATGGGGGAACCCCACCTTTTCTCCTTACACAATATTTGATCCCATCTATCTATATTAACTCCATTATTCTATCTTTTAGAAGCTATATGATTACCCCAGTAAGGCTAACCTCGCACATACCTCTTCTTCTTTGATACTTCATCTTACAGACCTCTTTTTCCATCCATGCCAATTTTAGGGTTAAGGAAATAAAAAAATATCTAAATCAATTGACTTCTAATTTTATCTCGATATTGTATGTGCCTTCACCTATGAGTCTAAGGAAGGTGTTGCATACCTTGTTTTAGATTTCACAGATGTTTTGGGGTTACAACCTTTTAGCGCAACTGTGAGTTTTGAGTGGAACCTTGTCATAGAATATTGATTATCCAATAAATAAAAATATTTTGATTACATTTTAAGGGTATTAAATGTTAATTTTTGATCTTATGGGACTTAGTTAGTGGATTTTAATTTTGAACATCCATTCTCATCATTTGTGCACTTCATGCCTAATATGCACCAATTTAGGCCCAATGTTTCATCCGATTTTAAAGATTTTAATTATCCATATTTTAATTTTATATTTTGGGAAATGGATATAAACATAAATATTAACATTTTTCATTCAGGGATCAGTGGAGGATTCATAAAGAATGATGGGGATATTTTGTGATGAAAGGAAACAATTTTGGTGAAGGCAGATTGGATATCATCCCACTGATGGGAATGTGGGGCCCACAATACAGGCCCAATGATGCCCAAAATTCATGGGAGGCTATAAGACATATATAGGAACAAATAATGATGATGGAGATAGTGCTAATTCGTCATAAATGGTGGTGATTAAGGTGGCCCAAGTTGAAGATTCAATTCTGGGCCAGTTATGCAGCCCAGAAAAACAACCCACTATTTATATCATATCTCTCGAGAGGCTTATTATTTTGGGCTGAAATTTTACAAACTATTAGGGGAAATCCGGGGATTGATTTAGGTCTTATATGGCCCACTCAAATCTGGCCTTATATAAGGTCATTTCGGCACGTCTTTCCGGTGGATGCAAGCTGTCTGCAACTTCGGGGCAAGAAGTGGAAAAGTCTCTCTACATTAATGTTCCACCCACCTTTCCCCAACACAATTAATTAAAGGCACATGGGATGTTGGGGGCTCTGACAAGGCTTAATCTTTTTTCCTATTTAAGGCAGTGGTGGTGGTGGATTTAGGGATCTTGGGTGTTTTGTTTCATTACAACGTTATGCTTTCCATTTGATGTTGTAATCGTTCTTCATTCTCATGTAAGTTGTTTGAATCACATTAGTTCTTAATAAAAGTTCTTCATTTACTCTTTTTATTTTATTCTTATTATCACTTTGATACCGTTTCTTTAAGGTTTGAATTTATTCATACCAGCACTTGTGAAGTTATTCACACAACGGTGGAGTGATCATTTTTGTTGTTGTTGTTTTTGCTTCTTCAATTCCGCCCCTATGAGTCTACTTTCCGCTTACTTTGAGATCATATAATAAATGGAGGACTAAAACATTATGGGTTGGTCCTAGGGAGTTGCATGGGGAAGATTGAATGTTATTTTATGATCTTAATTTCTGTAATCATTTCATTATTTGAAGATTTCTCTTTGATGATTTATTTTCTTCTTCGTCTTCGCCAACTTTAACAATAACACATTTTGAGTGCTAGTACGTTCCAATTCATTGGAGTGATCATTAAATTGATCCCCTAAGTGCATTGGTTATTATACTTGGAATGGTGTAGGGATTAAATTAGTGAATGATTTTGAGGAATTATATCATTTTTGGATACATCTTGAATTAGTGAAACAAATTTTATAAAAAAATAAATGCATTCAATCTAACCCTAGTAACAACTTAGGATAAACTCATCTCCATTAATTGTTGTAGACTAAGTAATTGTATGTTTTAATTTATTTTCTTTAAATTAAATCAGTAGTTATTCAAATAAAATCAATCCAAATAGATGGTCACTCCATAGCGAAATCCTTCCAAAATCAGAGTGTCTTTAGGTTCCTTCTTCGGTCCCTGTGGATTCGACCCCTACCTGTACTACAAAGACCGCGTACCTGTAGGGTAAATTTGGGCACAACCAATTTTTTTTCCATTTCCAGGGACCCAAGTAAGTTTCCTTAGACACTATCATCCTTTTCTCACCCCACTTTCACTATTCTCACCCCCATCTCTCTTATATTTTCACCCTTTCTGTTTGTGTGTATCCTGAGAATCTAGAATCCAACTTTCTATCTTCTCCAATGGAGTATCTTCAAAATCACCATGTCATAAACTCATGCTGGAATCAAATGGAAATTCAATATTTGGAAGCCCCTAAATTAGAAAATTTCTTTGATCAACCCTTGAATGATTACCGCGCACCCGATGAGACGTACAATCAGTGGGATAATGAATGTTTAAATGATCAGTTTCCTTCCCTCTAAAGGATGATTGAAGAGTCCAATCTTAGTGAAGTCCATAATGTTCCACATACCATCCTATTTGTTCCTCAATCATTTCTTGAAAAATTATGTAATCAAATGGATATAATGAGTTCTGAGGTATCATCTTTGAGATTAGAACTACAATGCATTAATACTTCTGAGGAACTCATCCCTACACCAATTGTACCTTTCAAAACCTTATGTGGAGTGTCTAGATTCCCACAAACCTCTCATGAATTAATTGAAGAACCAACCTTTGGATTTGGGGTGGGGGAATTACCTCAAGAAATTTCTGAAGGGTCATTAAATCAGGAGGAAATTGATTTCATGTATTCACAAGAGGGAAATTTGACATCATGGATTGAGTCGCCTATGTGTAACTCTGTTGATGATTTTTCAAAAACACCATTCACTGAACCACTGAGAGAAATCAAAAATATTGAGTCCATGCCCATTCCTAACACTATTATTTAAAATTTTTTGTTTGAATCTTATGTTCAAAATGAAACAATTTTGTCAAGAAAATTGGAAAATGAAAATGAATTGGATTCAAATTCTCAACCTGTGTCTAAATGTCTTATCCAAACCGAGCTCAAAATCATTGTCCTTCCTTCCCCACTCGAGTACCCTATCATTAATGTAAGGTACACATACAAAAATTTCTCTATTTATAGTGGAATGTTTCCAAGTTTCATGCATAGAGATCTTGAGTTTATGGGGTTCTAATCAATTACACTACTTTGTTAAAATTTTAAAATATTTATCAAAACCCATTCAGAAATAGTTATAACATTTGGATTATTGTTAGGTCCCTTACAATCTACCTCCCTGGATGTTTATGAAAACATTTCATCATAATTTCAATATTTATTCATGGGAAATAAATGTTTAGAAATCACATTGATTTATAACTCGATTGTCTAATTGAATAATTATAGAATTTATGGAACAATAGTGTTAAAACATATGATGCATTTATTGCAAAAATATTCAAAAATAATGATGATCTAATGTGGACAATTTTTGAATTTATTGAACTTGGGACTCGGCTAGTTGGAACACTTATACTAATGTGAACTATTTTTAATTTAGAGAGGATATTTTCATATTTTTTTCAGGAATCATTTAACTGTATATTTGGTTAAAGAAACTATAGTTAGAGGACCTATAAAATATCAATGTGAATATCCAATTTATAATTAATTAATTTTATGTATATTTCTTTTTAAGTGAATTATTATTTATAATTCAATACATATATAGTTAATTATGTTTCATCCATTGTATTTTATAGATACCTTGATCATTTTGAATCATAGGTGAAAAATATATTCCAACCAAAAGTTTCTTTTTTAAAGGTTACTTGGGAGAGGATATTTTTACCTTTTTTTCTTAGTACTTAGTTGAAATTGAGATAATATTTAATCAAGCTATATGTGATGATGAAATCTTAACTCAATTTCAACTTTATATTAAATAAAAAATCTTTCATAATATAGACCAACGAGTTTGGAGGACCTCAAGTATTACATTGAAACAATTTGAATTATTACCAATACATAGACATGTGATACTAAAAAAATAAAATTTCTAATGCATTTATTAAATAACTAGGTATAAAAATAAAATTAATATTAATAAGTCAAAAAAATGAGACCAATATATTACAAGATGTTAATAAAGATAAGGTAAAAATTTTTCATGTAGTTTAAGTTCTTAAATACTACAATTAATATACATAATAGGTCAACATTTTTTTTAATTTAAAAATTATATTAATTTTTATATCATCAATATCGACATTCAAGATGAAGTGAAAATAAATTTTATGTTTTTTTCTTAGGGTGGTTTAAATTTATATTGGAATTTCAATTCTTACAATGTGAATAAATTTAAAATTTTTATATTTAATTGGAAATAAGGTTTAAAAATATAAATTAGGTTTATACATATATTCAATGAACTATGATATTATGTAAATTTGACTAATGTTATGAAATTAAAATACTGTAGTCATTTTTATATTATTCTATGAAAGTATAAATGGGTTAATATTTTTGAGGGCATTAAAAGGTATTCATTACAACTTACTTTTTTAAAGTTCCCTTTCTTGATTAATATTGGTGACAATGAAGTAACTGATCTATAAAACTTGACATCACAAAAATAATACTATATTATCTAGAAGATTTAGTGAATTAAGGGTTGAGTGTAGTTGTTTACATATAAAAGATACTTATATGACATGGAGGTTAAATTTGAAGAATTAACTTATGAAATTAAATTCCATAAATGAAAATAAATTTAATTTCTTTTCCATGATTATATTAAAAATATTGTTCATGTAATGGATGATGATGTAGAAGAAGTAATGATGAATCCAGCTAACAATAGGACCCTTCAAAGATAAAATGAATGCATGTGTAGTTATCTATTAAGTTATCAATTAAAATTTTTATTATATTATTTATTTTCAGTATTATTCATATATTATTGTATTTAACTTTATTTTAATGCATTAAATATTAATTTTAATATTATACATGTTTTGAATATATATTGTTTAAAATGGTTTTAACTTGTTTTTATAATATAAATGATAAGGAGAAAATTATTTAGTGACAATATTTGATTGATGATAGATTATTCTCCCATAATCCAAAATTTATTTACTTTTATAACTGATGTCTCACATACTATATCTAGAATGCCCTTTGGATCCCATGAGACGAGACTTGAAATAGATATTATAGCTACATCAACCCCTTTATATCATGATGATAAACCAAAAATTTGTTCAAGTGAAGTTCATAAATAAATTAAAAATGTGGACACTCCACTAAACTCACAAGGATATTGGAGTGTTAAGATTATAAAAATGAGATTTTTTATAAAAAAACTTTTATATTTTTGTGTATTAATTTATTATATTTTTAAAAAAGATACAAAAAATAATGTTAAAGACACAAAAATTAGATTAGAAATGTGGAATATGAATGATTTAAATATAGTAGTTCCTTTTAATAGTTTTGAGGTATTTATAGTGTGTATTGGTGGAATATTTGGGTAGATCTTGCAGTAACATCCCATAAATTAATGGGTTACTGTATTATAAGGAAATATGAAATTTTGGTCCCTGAGAAGAGGATGTTTGGAGAATTGGGACTTAAATTTTCATTCAAAGTGTTGGATCATCTCAATGGGATGTTTAAGGATGTGTTTATAATCATGATAGGTGTTTTAGGTGTTCATTGTTTCTATGTTTGGGTGACCCCATTGCAAGTTTATATTGTAGAAGGTTCTTCATATCATGATAGGTGAGCGTCATTCCATGAGAACGAGTTGGTCTCTAAATCACACTATATCTATGAGGGGAACCATATCATGAAGGTAGTTGATCATTCTATGACTAGTGGGTTTTATGGTGTGGTGTATTTTTTTAAATTTAAGGGTGTAAATAAGTAAGGGTTAGAAGAAGTCAATCCATGGAAAAGGGTGCTTAGTCATGTTGATAACCTTTATATATTGAGTATGGATCCAACATTTGAGGATACTATTATGGTAGAGGGAACTAGGTCTTGATTGAAACCCTTATGTGTTAATTTATAAACCCTTACGCATGCATTTATGAAATTTTATGCAAGGAATATGGTAAGGTTGTGGCCCATAAGCCATACCGAGAAGGGTTTCACATGGGGATAAATCGTATTGTGGAGGGTGAAGTACATGTCATAGAATTCAAAGTACATTCTGTGAAGACTTTGGTCAAATTTTTATAATTATATATAAGAGAGGTGTTACAAACCATGGCTGGTGGGGTCATGCCCTGATGAGTTCCCTCAAGGAAAGGGTTACGCTGTGAGGAACTGGGTTGCACTGTAAGGGACATCTATAAAAGGGGGGCCACATCTTGATGCGTAAGGACATGCAGTGACATGAACAATTTCCTAGTCTTTTATATGGGAATAACCATATTTTCCAAATCATTATATCCCATGATTTAAAGGAAAAAGGGGAATTAGGAGAGGGTCATTAGTCAAAACCTCCATTCATTCCCTTAAATAAATTGAAGGGAGGTGTTGTTAGTGGAGATTCCATAGTGATTTTATAGTACTAGAAAATTGGGCTATAGCCACGGTTTTAAACCGTGACTATAGGTCCTAAAACCATGGCTATGGGTAATAACCACAATTTGAGGAATCATGGTTAAGTTTGGTGAGGGTATAGGCCTTGACCTATAGCCACAGTTTCAAATTGTGGTTATATATCTATAGCCATGATTCAACCCATGGCTCTAGACCTATAGCCATTTTTCAAACTATGGCTATACACCTAAAGCCATAGTTTGTAACCGTGGAAACAGCTCAAGGCACACAGGGTTATAACCACTATTTGAAACCGTGGCTATAGGGTTATAGCCATAGTTCAAACTATGGTTATAGGTCTATAGCCACTGTTTAAAACCATGGCTGTAGGGTTTCCCATTTCATAAAAAATATCCCCCAGATCCAAAACAACCCCCCCCCCCAGGACGGACCTTGGACACCCTCCCCCAGACCCTGGACACCCCCATACACAGGACACCCGCAGACAGACCCCCCCAAACACTGGACATACCCCCCAGACCCTGGACACCCCCCGAACATACCCCCCCCCAGGAAAGTCCCCGGACACCCCCTGGACAGACCCTGTAGACCCCCCAGACAGACCCCCCAAACCCTGGACAGACCCCCCCAAGACAAACCTTGGAAACCCCCTAGGACAAACCCCTAGACCCTAGACACCACCTAGGCAGACCCTAGACACCCCTAGACCCTGGACAGACCTCCACCCCCAGGATAGATCCTAGACACCCCCTCCCTCCTGGACCCCACACCCTGGATCAACCCTTCCCCCACGAAAAGCCACTAGACCCCCCCCCCCAATGAACACCCCCCCTGCCCTGCACACCACCTGTCCCCAGAACACCCCCTTACCCCTGCACCCCCTCCCTCATGGACCCCCCCAGACCCCTTTGGACCCCCACCTCCTACAACACCCCTTCCCCCATGCAAATCCAAGGGGACCATATTGAAAACCTCTCACTCAATTTTCCTAACTAAAATTGGTAATTACACAAATAGAATACCACATGGAAGGTACTCCCGAAGAGAGGTAAATAGTAAATATCATTGAAATTTTCAATTTAGTCAAGTCTTACTAGGAAGAAATATAACTTTCAATATGGTAGGGATCCATACATCCATTTACAAATGGAAATATAATAAATTTTTTTTGAGAATGAAATTAAAAAAAAATATTTAAGGTAGAAAGAAACAAATGGGAGATGAAGATAAGGATTGAGTAGAGGCTAGGATGAGTTATAATAATAAGTTAGAGATGGAAAGAGAATTTTCACCGTTGAGAAGATGAGTGAAGATCTATTTTCAAGAGTTTTTTAAACCCATTTATTTGTATCTTATTTTATTTTCTAACATTTTGGAGTCATAGGCTATTTGTAATTTATAAATTTAAAATTTATTTTAGACAATCTAATTTGGTCACCAAACTATTGAAGTTTCCTATTGCCCTGTAGACCCCCCTGTGACCCCCCTGTAGACCCCCTACCCCCTCCCCCATGCACCCTCCCTCCCTGCTAGTTCCCCCTACCATTTTTCCCTCCCCCCACTGCCCCCTTGCACCCCCTGCCCTGCAGAACCCCTACCCTGTAGAACCCCATATAGACCACCACTCTCTCCCCCCTTGCATCCCACCAGCACCCTCCCCCCTCCCACTTGCCCTGAAGACCCCCCTGCAGACCAACCCCCTGCCCTGCTAACCTCCCAACTCTTCCTACTCTCTGCCCCTCCACCCACCCCCTCCTGGACAACCCCCTTGAACACCGCCTGCACACCCATGCCCCCGACCCCCCTCCTGCACACCCATTCCCCCATGAACCCACCTGGACTGCCCCTTACACCCCCTCTTAGACACCCACTTGCAACCCCCGGACCCCCCCTCCAGCACAACCATGCCCACTTACACCCCCTGGACAACCCCCTTGCACCCCCTCCTGTTCACCCCCCTTGAACCCACTTGGAAAGCCCCCTTGCACCCCCCTGCAGTAGCCCACCCCCTGGACAGTCCCTTGCACCCCCACCCCTGCAAATCCCCCAACCCCCCCCCCCCCACATGGACACCCCCCCTCCAAGACAACCCACCCCACCCCCACCCCTGGACACCCCCCATGCACCCCATGGATAGCCCCTTTGAACACCCCCTTCACACCCATTCCCCCATTGAACCCCCGCCCCTTTCCTCTTGCCCCCTTCCCCTGCACCCCTCCCCCTGCCCCTTGGATACTGCCACAGTAAAACCAATCCACTCCACTCCACCTCGGGCTCACAAACCATCAGAAAATAAAAACCCATCATGTTAATGAAGACATAAGCATTGGAAATTCCTCTTCCACCAAATCTGATAATAGGTGATCCTTTAATAAAGAAACTAACAGAAAACAAAATAGATTCATTAAAGTGGACAACTGCCTCTATTATCATGTTTAATACAGAGTGAAAACTATAAATTATAGTAGACAGAAAAAAGGACACATTGTACATTATTTAGGTAATTATAAAGATTTTCCAAAGATTAAATCATCTTTAAAAAAATAAAGAAAAATGGATTCTTAAAGCTATTTCATTGAACAACATGCAATTATAGGACATACCTAACTATAGAGACTGAAATAAAGTTTCCAAAGTAGGATTTGTAGTATGAAAAAAATAATAGGGACCATCCTCAACTAGGAACATTCCTGATACCGATGACAAGTGTATCCCTTCACTTTTGGAATACCATAAACTACTTAATAACTGGACAATTCATAACTAAATATTAGAATAACACATGAATGATTGAAGAAAGGGGCAAAAAAGAGAGTCATAAACACTTACATAACATTGTTTGGTTCCAAGTGTAGAAGTAAAGAAAATATATGACATGAGAACTCATCCATCTATTCAGAAAATTGAATCATTGGCCCGAATAATAAACCATTATTTTCATCTTCTAGGGTAGCTATCTAAAACAATTCTCAAATAAAACAGAAGTTTGTTTCCATGTAAAAGCACATATATCATGTTTTTTATGAAAGCTAGTTCTTATATTGGAAAATATGGAACCAATAAATTTCATGGTTGCCAATGTTTTCGGAGGATCATTGGAACCTATACCAAGAAAGGCAATGGATAATGAAATTATCCAGAGATCAATGTATGAATTAGCAATAGAAGAATCATCTAACTTTGTATAATAATTAGACAAGGAAGAGAAGAAATGTGATCTCCTAGAGAAGGGTACTGATGTTATAGCAGTTTTCAACTAGTGAGTGGCTGTAATCTGTGAGAGGCTACATGGCTACGATTTCCAACGTATGGTTTTAAAATTATATGCAAAACTCATTTTACTCTTTGATAATTGAATATTGAAGAAGTATTAATAAGTAGCTCAAGATCCATATGGAAGCCAGATGCCAAAACTGGAAGAACCAAAGAGGGATCCACATGAGAAAATATTGAAGTGGCAGCAGCTCCGGTCTCATAGAGATGTAAATTTTTGTTATAATGATAACTTCAACATCACACTAATAAAAAATGTCATTTTTACATTCCCCAGATCAGATTTTTTACAACCCTATGCCAAAATAATTTTAATGGGAGAGCATAAAATTTTCCAAAGAACCTTAACCAAAAATCTAGAAAAAATATTTTTATATCATTACCATTTCTCATATTTGAGATGTTACTAAAAATTAATTACCAATTAAAGAAAAAACTGCTCTAAATAGTATGTCCAACAACCACCATTAGAAGGATGATAATATCTATAAAAGAAAAAAGATTAGAAAACAAGATCCGAAGTGAGGGATTTTGAAAAAGATACAAAGATATTTTTTTAAAAAGTTATAATATGAAAAACGGACTATTCTAAGAGGTTGATTAATTTCTCAAATTTTTCTTTGTGCCAATCCACTAGGTTTTAACAGATACACCTATATAATATTTTATTCAATATACTATCCAAAACACATGATCTCATGGATGAATTAAAAGAGAAAATAAAACCCTAAGATTTCTATGTTTACAATTGACCATGAAATATAATTAGTTGGTGTCGTAGTCTTATTGGAAAATAAAAAAGTTGAATTTTTGGGAACATATAAATTTGAAGGATATGAACCACTTTGATTAGCCATATGAACCTAATAGTAAAAAAACATACAAGGGAAAAAAATTTAAAAACAAAACAAGAAGTTCTATAGAACTTTCTCAAAATGTACTAATGATCAAAGAAACTTACCTAGAGAAAAGGAAAAGGGGATAATACAGGCTTGATATTTTGGAATTTATAGAAACCAAAAAAATAATAAAGTTCTATATTTTTAGACTCCAATCAATTCGGCCATCTTGAGCAACAATTTCTAAAAATGATAGCATGGCTTGTAGCTAATGCTTTATGCATAGAACCAAACCAGTAGAAAAAAATTTGTGGCACCAATGGTAAAAAAAGAAATAATGCATGGGATCCAGAGGCATAATAAATAATTTTAAAAAAGGGGGTGAAAACAATGAACAATCAATCTGATAAAAAAGTAGAAATAGTAGTCTTCTCAAAAGTAGTCTCTATAGCAGTTCCTCCAACTTGTAATTGGTTACTGTTAGGGGAATTTAATTCAATTCTTAGTCTTGATGAAATAACGGTTTATATTTTATTTCATGTTGTAGCCATAGAATTTCTGAGATTAATTGATCATGGACTCTAATGAAATTTCTTCTTAAGGAGTTGAGTTCACCTGGACCAGATACACTAACAATAGAAGACAGTCTAGTAGGATGGATAAGGCCTTTATTTCTCTTAATGGCCTTGATATGGATTCCATCTTATCCTATATATCTCTTCATAGTGTTTACTTAGATCACCCCACACGCTTCTATTATGTTTATCTACTAATGAAATGATACATGCTATCCCTTTTAAATTCAATAATTATTGGCTCCATTTTACAAAATGCAGTGAAATTTTACTATAGAAATAAATGAGGAGATTTTAAGGAAATGCTTTCCAAAGGCTCATGTTAAAACTTAAAGCTACAAAATATTATCTCAAAGGATGGACCAGGGATAAATTCACCAAATTGAATGAGGAAATCAAGTAGTTTGTGGATGATATTTTGAATTGTCAAAACATCTCTTTAAACCTTAATACCCATCATCTAAGGGATTTCTACTGTAATATACAATTAATGAGATCATTATTACTCATGAGAGGATTCTTATTAAGTATAATCATTTAATATGGTTCAAATAGGGTGATAGAAACACTCAATTTTTCCAAATCATGAATAAGAAAATATGGAATATAAAAAGTTCACCATCATTAAGTTGAATAGAGAGACTCTTAATAATTAGGGGAGTATATCCAATGCCTTATTCAGTCACTTTGAACCTCTATTTAATATTGCAAGTTTGGGAAGGAATTACTTTATCACGACCTTACCTGCTAAGGATGAAATTAAACATGTACTTTTATATCATAATAAGGATAGTGCAGTTGAACTGGATAGATTCTCTAATCACTTATTAATTCAATTTTGGGATGTGACTTATTTGGAACTTGTACAGGTTGTTTAATAATTATTTAGACTATAATTTCTTCCTTTAGGTAACAAATCTCAATTAATAACCATCATTCCAAAGGTTGAACAATCCCTTGAGGTTGGAGACTATAAGCCTATCACCATGCAAAATAATCTTCATAAGCTCATCAATAAGGTGACTATTATAAGTTTGGGGGCTATTGTAAGTTCCATTGTTTCTCTAAATTAGTTGGTGCTTATACATGGAAGTGAAGGATTATTTATATACTAACTCTCAATGTGTGAATATATTATAGGGGAGATCCAATCTTAGAAATATGATATAAATATTGACATCTCAAAAGCTTTTGACACTCTTAGCTAGGATTCACTTTTTAAGTACTTGACAGTTTTGGCTTATCAACCAGATTTATTAAGATTATTCAAGAAATTATCTATAGATCAAGACTCTCTTTCATTATTAATGGGTCTCCCAAAATATAATTTGGTCATACCTAATGGGTGAGACAAGGGGATCTTCCCTCACCTTTTTTATTTGGAATTATCAGGGATTAACATATAAAATTCCTCCTAAAATCTACAGATTCTGGGGATGTATCACCAATTAAGGCCACTAGAAAGATAAGAGCATCCACCCACTTGTTTTATATTGATTAAATTATCATTTTTTTGTGAATATGATGATAGGTAACTTTCTTTCATCAAGGGGATTTTCGAGCATTATGAATTATTCTCAAGACAATCCATTAGTTAGAGGATATCTAAGATTTATTGTAGCAAGGACTTGCATGTTTCCTAGAGGAATAAAATTTCAAAATTCTTTGGAGTTACAATGGAAAAAATTCCATTCAGCTAGCTAGATTAAAAATTTTATAAAGAACTTCATCTTGTCATCAAAATTTATTTTAATATGGATGATATAGAAAAACATTATTCCTATGGATGATCAAATTTATTTATTTTATCTTCATATTACCTCAATTTTCTTGATCTATATGAAGCCCCAGGATTATTGTCATCATTTCTTTCTAAAATGTCACATATAAAATGATGATGTCCTGAGAATGCATGAATTCAATAAGATGAGGTTTAGTGAATTGCAATGTTCTTCACCTCCACATGTTCCACCAAACATCATCTCCTAGTCCATCAGTTGTCCCATTCTCACCTAAAACCCAAAAAGGCAATTAAACTAAATATGGGAGGAGAGGGAGCAGGTGAGAGATATGGAAAGAACACATTTTTAATGCATCATCATGTTTTAAAATAAAATATATGACAACCCATTTAAACTGAGTTTGGTAACACTTATTGAAAAGTTATTTCAGCACTTATCACCTATGATACATGATTCTGTATAAGTATTTCCAGATTACTTACTGAAAAATATTTTTTCTTCTCTTATTTAAGGCTCTATTTGAGAAAAAATATGAAACTTTTTACAACACTTATTTCTCGTGATTAAAAGTTTTAGAAACAGAACAAACACCACTTATTTTTTTAAACTACTTATCATAAGTGGTGTGTTGTAATCACTCTATCACGCAACCTTAACTAAGTGTACAATATGTACCCTTAAACGTGAATAACACATCTTATTGAAGGGATTATGATGATACTCACCAAACAGTTGACTAAAATGCAAGGGCAGGGTAAAGTGAAACTTGAATATATTTATTTACCCTAATCCCAACCACAAATAATCATACATTAGGTTGGATTTATTCCTTTATGGTTCAGTAAAGACATCATGTTCAAATATTGATAAAAGATGCAAATAAAATACTTTCCTAACATTATTTGATCTTAAAGAAATTTCAAGTTCAGGGATTTTGTCTGTACTCACCAGTAATTATCACGTCATTAACTCTGCTTTCATAGATAAAGCTCATGAACCTCTCTCTGGGAATCTCTCACCCTCTTCCATATGATGGTAATGGTCAAATTAATGGCAAACTCCATGCATCCTTTAACATTAAGAGACTAGGAAATTTAGAAGACAATGAGCATGATATTATATGTTAATCGAGACTTAAATTAATGTTACCATAAATACCATTCACAATAAGAAAGTAAAATGAACTATATATCAAGTTCATGAGAGTAAAATTTGGACCCATGATAATCAAAATCAGTGAGTACATTTCATACTAATTAATTAATGAATAATGAATCACTTTAATGGGTCTGAAATTGGAATATATTATTGGCATATTTGTTATGATGAGCTACGACAATGAAAAGGTATTGATATCTGTGATCAGTAGTACTAGAAAACATGGACATTCACTGACATAAGTTGTTGATGTTGGAGAAAAATACACACAGTGTATAAATATAGTAATAAGATCAATAACCAACCTAAAAAATGAAATAATATTTTTCTACTCAATATGTATACACAACACAGTAAGGGAATTATTGACCAATGTGTAAACAAAATACAATAAGGTTTAATTCACAAGACTTACCCATTCAAACCCTAGAAATTGAATAGTAGTGTGAGTAACACTGGAAAAGAAATACCTATACAAAAAATGAAAATAGTTATGCATATGAAATAAATGTATTTTTATAAATTGAGGCAATTGTAGTAGGGAGAAGAACCATGAAAATCATCATCAACTGTAGAGGTATAATCGAATGATCACTGGAGATAGTATTAATTGCTTCAGAAAGTAGCCGTCGTGAATGAGTAACTATAACAATCTTCACATAAAGTGTAGGGGTTGACTTTCATGGATCCAGCTCATGGAAGGTGTCGGTTTGGCCGATGCACTGATTGGAGGAGGAATGACAGAAAAAGGAGGTGGAGGAGAGGGACGCATGATGAAGGGGATGGGAGGGATTGTGCGAGGGATAGAGGAACCAAATGGAGAATCTGGCGAGGATTGTACAAGGGAGAATTGATCGCTTGGCGACGAGGCAGGAGGGTTTCGAGGGTGGGAGATGAGTTGTGACAAGGGAGGGGATTGCGGGTGGGAAATGAGACGAGTTGCGATGAGGGAGGGGATTGTGGGTGGGAGATGAGTTGTGATGAGGGAGATGAGTGGAGATGAGTCGTGAAGAGGGAGATGAGTCATTATAAGGGAGGAATCACTGTTGCCATGAGCACTTTTTCTTGTGGATTTATCTATTCTAAAACCACGATTTTCAAATAATCATGGCTATATCTTAACCTATAGACATGGACCAACTAAACCATGGATATAGGTCCATGGATATAGGTTATTTTTCTTGTAGTGTAAGGTGTGTTTTTCAATCTAATACCTTTTATTCTTCTTTCCCTATGTTTACCTATGATATTTGATGATTCGGGATTTGGTTTGGTGATAATGAAACCATATCATGGTTTAAATTATCTGAATCAGTGGGAATTTTTCTCAAATTGGCTAGAGGATATCCCTAGAGGATGAATGCACTAGGTAATATGTAGTTTTATTGGTTAATCATTGATAAAAAAGAATTTTTTTCATTATAAATATTCGATTAAATCTATAAAATTAATTAAATTATATTACAATTAATTTTAGGTTTTGTAGTGTATTACAATATCAGTTCGGGTATTAGTGAGCTTAGACAAGGCATAAACGGTCTTGGATGAGGATGAGTAGAGCATGTAAAGGGAGAAAACACTATTTTTTTGTTTTTGGTCCTTGTAATACTAAAAGATATTCCTATTATGCATTATTATGCGTGCCTATATGAATATATTTGTTTAGGATAATGGATAGGAATTGAGAGTACCCTAGTTAAAGTAACAGGGTGTCATTGAGACTTTTAGTGTTTGAGAAAGTGATCATTTCACATTGGGTATTTTGGGATCATCTGAAGACTATATATCCCAGGGGAAAAAACTTTAGTTGATTTTATGAGATACATAAGGTATTTCTTTGGATTTAGGATGATTTTTTGTTATCCTAGTTTGGATTCATTTGGTGATTATGATATGCATTTGGTGAATAGACCTAAGGATGATGGGTGATATGTTTTTATGTCTCATTCTTGGTTGGAGACACCTTCTTAATGGAGGAGGATAATATTGGTGTGTTTTACGAGTGGGATAATTCTTCTAGATATTGTAGTTGTTTGATTTGGTGGGTTTCCACCATATGATGGGTGTAATATCTCTCCCATTAGAGATCCAAGATAGAACCAAAGTGAGGATTAGGATAACTAACATGATGAATTGGCATTGGGATACCAAGGGGATTGGTAAAATATAGACCTAGAAAATACTTGGTTACATAGACTGAGTTGTGATATAGTAACTGAGTGGGGAATTGAAAAAACCTTTTTAAAATAGGGTGAGGTAGTGCCTACATGATATGGGGTTACCATGGGACGACTAGTGTATGTTGGTATCAATATGTAAGGGTTGTATGTGGTTGGAATAACCTAGTGGATACCTTAATGAGAAATATGGGAATACCAATAGTTTTTTTATGTTATACCCTATATGATAGGGTCTGGTATAAGAATATTAACTTATGAATCTTGATGGATGAAGATATGTGCTTCAAGAAATAGGGATAGGTATTGAGTGACTAGTACCAAAGTTATGAGTCAGGTGAGAGTATAAGATATGAATGACACTAGTTGAGATATAGATTTATAGGTGGTGTTTTTAAATTTTATTAGTTCACCCAGTCCAGGGATTTCATAGTGTAAATGTGACTAGCCATGGGACCCACCTTGTGGTAGTTTGGTTTAGATTGTTCCATGGTACCTACCCTGAGGGGTATGGTTCATCTTGGGTGAGAGTTTGACTACTACGATACCATCCACAAAACAATACTACAATGTTGAGATATAAAAATATTCACGAGACCCACCTAGTGATGGTCTGGTTTGTATTTTTCCATGAGGCATACCAAGGAACGGTAAGGTTCAACTAGTGTGAGAGTTTTTCTATGGTAATTACCTCCTCAAATAACTCTAGTGATGATGAGATATGTGGTTAGTTATGAGACCTCCCTCTAGTGGGATGGTTTATCTTGTGTGAGAGGTTGAATCCATTTTGTATCTCCTAATATCTATTATAATAATGTATAGATATGTTATTCGCTAAGGGAACTACAATAATGGGGATGGTTTTAATTGTGTAAGAAGTTGGATATGGTGATTCCCTCCTCAAATTGCTATAGGTACACTACACTAGATTTGAATAAAATTATAGAGATTAGGTTGGAATAATACATAGGAATTAGGTTATGGAGATCACCCAATCAAGGTGTTCATCATCCCTAGGTATAGAGAAAATCTTCATGATGTGATTAGAATCCCAATTAATCAACATGCCAAAGTCTGGAAATTTTTAACCTTTAACTTGAAAGGATTTATTTTTTTATGCTTGTAAAATATGGTAAGACACCCTACCATAAATATTCATGTACGGGTTGGGATGTTTTTCAATAGGTGACTATTTTCTAATACCAATTGAACTAGGTATGGTCTGGTGTCATGGTGTCTTGGTTAGAACACGATGACTTGAAGCACATACTTGTGTTATATTATGTTTTATTATTTACTTTCCTCATGAACATGTAAGTATATGTTGGCATATATAAGTGTAAATTAGTGAGACCCTATTGGGATAAATTTCTCACACCCTACACATAAACCCTTATGTGTACACAAACCTTATGTGTGTTATGTAGGTCCAAGCATAGGTTGTGTAGTGTTTTGGGATGTTATAGCTAAATAAGGATTGGGATGATGGGATGTGGTGAGGATTAATATAGAAATAGATCCTAATTATACTTTTGTTTTTATTTATTATATATATATGATCAGTTTAATGGGTGATCAGTTGGGGCTTATGATTGTATAACTACAAATTCATTTATTATATCATGGATGTGTTGTTGATTATGATGACTCTGATTATCCATTATTGAAGTTTTTTAGTTATTTTATTTGTTATTAATGGTTATGATATTTTAGGATTAGTCTCCCCAATGTATGATTTAGGATTTTTCCATAGGTAGGTTGCCTTTGGCATATAGGAAGGTACACTTGAGGCTATGTGTAATAATGACTAGGATACTATTGAGTGATTTTATCTAGGTAATTGGAAATTATAATCATGATTTTTTTGGACTATTTAGGATATGGTAGACATGGGATAATATTTTTTTAGAACTTATGGTGGACCTTAAACTGGCGATTCATGAACAAATTTCATGTGATGATTTTAGGTTACTGGGGTTACAAGATTTTAGTTTTGGTCTTCATTATTATAACTGAGATGTCTATTCAACTATGATGTTTTTATTTGAGATCATTATTTATAGTTTCTTATATTTTCCTATAGTGGAAAAGGTATATGTACATAAACCACACATTGAATGTAGTATTAAAACGAAATTTATATTCTTATGTGTGATTTATTTCATTAATTATAGAGGGTTCAATTATTCAATGTGTGAAAAACAACTTATATTGTATTTTATTATATAAAATATTAGTGTCATTGTAGTAAGATAAATAATTTTATTTTTTTGATGAAAGGTAATATGGATATTCTGTAGAGATGTTTTATGATGATTGATATACCATATCAGGGTACAAAGGATGTATAATGACCCTTTGTGGGTTGGTTTAGACATATAATTCCATGAAAATTTTTAAATATTTGAAATTTATACCTGATAGGTAGTTGATAATGGTCATGGGTTTCCTTAGTTAGTGGGACACCCTTGAATTGGTACAGTAAAATCATGTTATATTCCTGGGTATTTAAATATGTGAATAACTTGAAGTTATTTAGGAATCAAGGTTGGGTTTGGTGGGGAGAATTAGTTATATTCCTAGACTTACTGGTTTTGGTTGTGTTTATTTAGTGGCATAATGGAAGCATGGTGAGACATATAATGAGTGAGATGCCTAAATATTTTTGGAAATAAATCACTAAGTGTTATTTTAGTTAGATGAGATTGACATATGAGGAAAGTATAATTAATGGTTTAGGAATAGAAGACTAGGTTCTATGGGAGTCAAATCATATGATAGTGAGTTATGTTTTGTGACTAGGTAGTATAAAATAATACACCCTTTGGGTTTGTATGATATTGACTTGGATGGTGGAGTACGAACCAGTGAGAGGGTTATTTGAGGTTCACTTTATCTTGGGAATAAGAGAGTGAGGATTAGCAAGGATTTCTAGGGAAAGTATTGATTCTTGAGGTAAAGTGTATGCTCTTTACATATAGTTATTACTGAGTTCATGGACCAATGTAAAAGGACATATTTAAGTATATTATTAATTATTTGGGTTTCATGGGAACTAAAGTGATGTAATGAAGATAGATCAGAGTATTTTAGTATGGTGGATCTATGATTGTTCCTCAACTAGGATTGTTGGGGATGGATGAGCATGGATCAGGAAGAGATATATGCCTGTGATTATGGAACCCATTAAATTTTATGATAATGGATAATTATAAGGAAATATATATGGTGGGGAGTTTATCATTGGTAGTTCGATGGTGTTATCCTCATTGGGGATGGATATTTTTGAACTCTAAAGATTATGTTATAAGTAATCTGGGGACCTGGGGTGATCTATGTTTTTTTGTGCTCATGTATGATTTATGTGATTACATTTAGTCATTATGTTTGGTAATAATATAGAAGTGGGCTATGGAGAATAAATGTTTTGGTTCAATGAGGGGATAAGAATGATACTAATATTGTAGGGAGCATCTCATTGTTCATTGAAATGAAACCCTTATTTTAGAAGGGTTATGAGTGCAGTGAAACTAGTTGGAGGATGTTTGAAATTAAACCCCAATATTGGAGAGAACATAGATCCTATTTTATCTTGTTCCTTGGAAAATACCAGATTTTGGATTTGGAAGTGGTGTCTAACCGAGTCTGTGTGTCGACATTAGGTTTGGGATGGAATTTATTATAATCTGAGAGTGAGTTGGAATGAAGATGCATTGGTGATAACAAGGATAGTGGGATAGTGAATTTGGTTAGTTATTAATCCAATCATTAAAATAAACTGAGTGTTGGGTTCATACTTTGTTGTGGGTTTTTGATGATTTCATTATTCCACTGAGAGTTAAGGAACTATGATTGAGAGATGTGATTCTTATTTAATAGGTGAGGCCGAGAATTTTTCATTAAAATTTATCTAATGGGGGATAACTAGTTTTGTTTCATATAATTTGATGTAGTGAGGTTTAAAATTAATTAGGTATGTCATATCAAGTATGAATAATGTGTTCTAAGAATAAAACAAATATTTTTAAGGAAAATATGGTGTATTCGAGCTTAGAAGATATATTATGGGAATACATACTATTTAGTTTGGAATCGAGAATGAGGAGTGATATTGGATTTTGATAAATAGATTTGAACTTGGTAGATGTTCGTAGATACTTATCTAGTATGAGAATAATTATGGGGGGGGGGGAGTTTGAGATGACTCAAAAATTTACGAGTCATAGTTTTATGGGGAAATTTGAATTTTTGGACTTAGAACATGTAATTTTTGGACAATTAGGACTCAGAATGCGATTTTGAGGGTTGGAACATCTCAAGGAAATGGTTTCAAGTGTGTTTAAAGGATTTATAGGTGTTTTGGGTTCATGGGGAGTATTGGAGTAGGGTTATATTGGCTCTATTGACATTGTTGCAAAAGGATTATCATTCCATGATAGGTGATGGAAACATCAAGATTGAGGTTTCATCAAGGAATCATCCCATAGAAAGGAGGTGAACCTTGCTATAAATGTAATAGTTCACACTATGATCAATATGTGTCATGACATGGTTAATATTATGTGTGAGATATAAGGGTGTAAATATGTAAGGTCAAGGAGAATTCACATTGTGGTATAGGGCGTCACACTATGATGATAACCCTTACATATTGGATATTTGGAAAAGGAAGGAATATTCTTTATGAGGATGTCTTAGTGGAGGATATAATTACACTATTATGGAAATCCTTACATATTAATTAAATATCCCTTATATATGCCAGTGTTAAATTTTAATTGAGAGGAAGATGGTCATTCTGTGACCTATTTTCCACACTAGGAAGGGTTTATCATGGGGTGGAATCACATTGTTTAGGGACAAGGCCACATTGTGGAGGCTTGGGCTATGGGTTTTTAGCTCTTACTAGGATATTTTTTCCATTCCCTGAATAGTGTGGTCACACCATGATGATTACCCTAAAGATGAGGGTTTCACCATGAGGTATTGGGTTGCACTGTCAGGGTTAGCCAAGAAAGGTGCACCAAACTATGATTCTTAAAGGTATTCTATGGCATGAACCTTTTTTTAGTTTCTTTAGAAGGGGTATAAAATCCCTTTTAGTTCATACCGTATCATAATTTAAGGGAAAGGTAGTGTCAAAAGAGGTCCATTAGGATGACTCCTCCACTATTTATTCTTCCCTTTAATCCCTTTTGTAGATTGGTATTTGTGGTGTTGATTCTATAATGATTCATGGTACATTATCTACTCTAATCCCTTAGTTTATTCTTTACCTTTGTTTTCCCCTTATGTTTGATGATTTGGTATAGGTTTTGGTGATGATTCTATCATAACATGGTGGAAACAATACCAGTTAATGGATATTTTTATTTTCTTTGATAGAGGGGATCACGAGAGGATTCATGCACTACGTTATATGCAGTTTCAATGGTGTATCATTTCTCAGTGAGTTTTTGTATGTTATGGACCTTCAATTGAATTTATATGATTAATTATAAATTTTTGTATATAATTAATGGTTATTTTTTTTGTCTTGGGATGGAATCTTGTGCATTGGAAAGCATGAATGAGGCATGAAGAAGCTTGGATGAGGATGAGTAGTGTATAAAAAGGGTGGGTACTCCATGTTTGAAGTTGGTGGTCCCCATAATAAAAAACCATATTCCTATTATACATTATTATTCATGACTACATGAATATATAAAGTTATGTAAAAGGAATAGGGATTAAGAGTGCTATAGTCAAATAAAAATGGTGGCATTGAGACTCTTATATATGTAGGAAGTTCTCCTTGAATGTTGGGTATTTTTGGATTTCCCAATGACTATATTTCCAAGGACTAAAGATATAGGTTGAGTTTATGAGAGACCCAATATCTAACTCAAAAGTTAGGATGATTTGTGAGTATCCTAATTTGTTTTACTCAGGATAATATAATGAGTATGATGAGATTAGGTCCATATATGATGGGTGAGATAGTCACATATATTATTATTCATTTGAAACAACTTATTAAGGAAGAATGGGAGTCTTGTAGGGTTATATGAGTGGAAAAAATCATATGGATATTGTGGTGGTGTGACTTGTAGGGTTTCATTTAGAAAATGGGATTAAGATCTCCACCATAGGATATGTGAGATGGAACCCAAGAGAGGGTTATGGGAATTCATTTGATGACCATACATTAAACTTCTATAGGGATTTGTATGAGTTAGATCAAGATAGTCCTTAGTTAGAGGGACCTAGTTGGGATATGGGATGTGAATAATAAATTATATTGACCACTTTAGGCTAGGGTTGGGTAGGGTCTATGAGCTGTGGGGTAACCTTAGGATGACTGGTGTGGGTTGGTATTAGTGAGTTGAGACCTGATGGGGTCTAAATAACTTAATGGATACATTCATAAGTGAGAATGGAATGACAATGAGTTTGGTATGTTTTACCCTACATGATAGGGTCTATTATAGGAAGATTATCTTATGAGGATATATAGACTATGAGAAGTGATTTGAGACATATGGATAAGTATTGATTGACTAGTACCAAGGTTGTGAGTTAGGGGAGATTCTTGGGATATGTTTAACCCAAGTGTTCAATTTGTTTTCAATGGATAGATATGTGAAGAGAAGATTCTTAGAGAATTGTTATGAATTCACTTTATGAAATTAGATATCATACTTGGGAAATTATCCCTGTTTAAATGTGATGATTGTTTGAACTGATATTAAATCATAAATACATATAAAATAGGAATTTGATGAAGTTAAAAATGTTTAAAATGAGTTGAAGTAGACAATGTAAATATTTATTTTCAGGAGGATATAAATATTTCATGAAAAAAGAAAGCAATTTAATGAAGGAAGAAAATAAGGATATCCATGAAAAATTTATTTATATTTTTCATGAAGAATTAATGAAGAATATTTTGTTTTGGATTGGAATTGAAAGATAATTTTCCAAACTATTTTTATATAGGTGTTCAACAAAAAAGATTCCATCCAAGACAACCAATTGGGACAACATGACCATTATCTTGTAGTTAAAAGCTTTAACCATGCATGTGATCCATCCAAGCCGACCAGTATAGTAGAAGAATGTGGTATATCTCCCATAGGGAGAGAACATGAGGCATTGAAAGCATAATGGGCTGCATAAGGGCTATGGGAATGCATGCGGGTACAAGGTGGGTAGGTTGTACCGCATAGTTGTGGAATAGCCCATGAATCCCTTGGGTGAATAGTGTATCTAGGTGATGAAGCTAGTGTAGGCTAAAGGGGATGAAGAAACATAGAGCATTATATTGAAGTGATTAAAAAACTAAAATATTGGCATGGGATATGTTCTCATAGGTACTGTTTATACATAAAGAATGTTACTAAAATAACATCCCCTTCCTGATGTATTAAATCTAGGACACCCAATTCATGCGAGAATCATCATATGATTCTCTATATTATAGTTTCTTTTATACATGGATAACTCAACATCTATGAGATGCGAAGAGTATTCCTATATCCAGTGGATCATATAGAAGGTTATTCCTCATTAAAGAAGATCGTAATGATCTCATAAAATCTAGGTGAGTTAGAAGTTCATGTCCCACAAGATAATATTGAATATTCCCGGAACGAACTTAAATCATCGAATAATGATATTTTTGGATGAATTTTATTTCTTCAAATGATTTTAAATCTTGATAAATTCCCAAGGTATGTTGAAATAATATATTCAAGTAGTTTCACATGCATGAATATACATTGAATGAGAAAAATAAATGAGGCCTAAATAATAATTCACATATAATGAGAAGGATATGTTACTGTAGATTAGATTCACATATCTAAATTAAATAAGTTCTGATCCACATATCCTTACCACTATGTATTAATTTTTAGAAGTGATCCATATAGTTGGTTAATCCACTTAGACATTTTCTGCATAACTAATTATTTCACATAAATGAAAGATAAATATAGGATTCATGAATCCAAATCCTAAAGATAATGTTTAACATATCTATTTTCAATTGGAATTATGTGGTTGATGAAGAAATAAATGAGGAACTTCATAAGTTATGGGCTTTTAAAAATCATGTGAATAAAGAAGATAATAACTGAGTCAATGGGATATTTAAATGAGTGGATATTTAGAAGATTTAAAGGATTATATTTTTCAGAATAAAAAAGAAACATGAGCCAAAATTCTAATAAAAAAGAATTTTTATATATTAATATCACAAATTTTTAGATAAATAATCAATAAATTTCATAAACACATGTGAAAGGATCATAAAAGTTTAGTGTCTTTGGAGACAAGAAACACAATATTCTTATTTCATGAAAGATATTTAACATCTCCCACAAAGATCTTATCACAAAGTACACTTGTTAGGCATACCCTACCTAAAAATATTTTCATAACCTAAGTATGGAAAAATAAAAAAGGATGAGATCAGATGCTCAGTAAGGGTAGATAAGAGAAATACATAAACATAACATGAGCATAGGGGTATGAGAATGTGACCATAATATATAAAACCATACCATGTATATCAATGATCAAAATCTTGAGTCATGGAATAATTATTGGAAGTTCATATGACATGAATCATATTGAAATCAAAGATCATAATCCATGAGAGCATAAAATTGAATTAATAGAAGGAATTGTGGCATACACATAAACATACAAAATTATTTCCTTAGTAGTCAAGGATCATTTACAAAATTATCATAGTAGAATAGTTTTACTTTCAAAACCATTGTAGTAGTCATGGTTCAATCCCCAGACTATCATAGTGAAAAAATAACTTATTAAATTGGGTTCACTCTACATTATAGTCCAATTTATCTCATGAGATATCAATATTTACCTAATACATTAGAGGGAGATATAGGTCCCACTAATAAGTAAATTTGAATCTTTTCATGAAGGTATGTATCATTTGGGTTTCAATTTAAAACATTGTTTTAATCATGGTAAATGTAAACTATTGACTAAAGAAGGTCCTAGGAGTGCCTGATTCTTGTTTAGAGCCTGAAGTTCTGAAAATGGGAAAAATAATTCGGCTGAACGGTTAAGAGAAACTATGCAGCCCGATCCGCATGGTTTCATCTAACCGCACTAGGTGAAATAAAAGTATAGAAGGAGATACATAGTTTGTATGAAACCGTGTAAATCCAAGAACATGACCATGTGAGAAATAGTAGGTTTTTGATATAGTATTTTCTCATGGTTTGTGCATGGTTTAGCCAAACCTTTCTCCTAAACAGTGCAACTCATATTTTGAGGGTAAAATATTCTATTCCCCCTAATTAAATCTATTTACCTAGTCTTCCTTCTTCCTCCATTTCTCCAGTAGATGAAATGGGTTTTCTTCTCCCATATCCTTTAAGATCCTCAATCTAGCCTTTGTGATAACTTTTCGATCCGAAGTAACAATAAAGATCCTTTGAAGGCATTTGATATATTATGGTATTCTCTCGACGCCTCTTCCTTCCTATATAAGTTTATATTCAAATACATTGAGCTATTTAGGTGTAATATCTTTTCCCTATATTTAGGGAATTGGACCATTTCATCAGTTTCTTACAATATACTTTGAATATGAGGATGATATTAAGTGATGAGCCATCTAAGGACTTGAGGTAGCTGGTATTGTCAATTCCCCCTCTGGTTTTTGATGCTTTGTAGCTATGTCGTTATACCACACACCTAATTTTTCTTAGTTTCTACTTTGAATTTATTTCTTCATATCAAATTGATCATCACACCTTGATTTAATTCTCGGGATATCTATTTAGTAGTTTAGTGGATGGTCACCTCATTTATGGAAAACCCATGGGTGTGCCATGTTGAAATTCCCCTTGTGGTATTGTGTTATAAATGCACAAAACTCATTCATAGATTTAGGATTAGTTTTAAAATGGAATTTCTCTCATTATATAAACTTTTAATGAAACCCAAGGCACCAATTAAGGGATTGGACCGCATATTATTAGAATTTCCCAAGTACGAAATTTATATATTGACCACAACACCTTTCCAAATGACCCCTTGATATTATTAAATTGAAATTTCATGTTAAATGAATTAAATGGATTTGACTAAGTGGGATTTAATATGAATTATGTTTTTATTTTACTTAAATAAAATAAATGGTTTAAATGTAATGAGTTATAATGTGTGGTAAGTCCATACCTTATGTTTGTGATTTATTAAATGATTATTGAGAATTTTAATTCCTTGTATGTAATTGAACTTGTCTATTGAGATACATGAGAGGTAATTCCTTGTGAATTATATTATAAATAAAATTACACCTTGTTATGGATGTGGTACAATGGTAAGGGTTCTATTGAGAATTAAAGCATCAATCTCCCTTACAACAGGTGTTGAGCATGATGTCTCACACCATTGACATTATTTGCAAGTTAGGTTTGATGGGCCAAGTCCCTTGTTCAGGTCTTGACATGATGTCATACTCACCGTATTGAGTGATGAGAATTATGTCACACACTCCTTATGAGATTTAGGGCATGTACCCTATTGCTTGAGATTGTAGACTCTTTACACTAGTCATGGATGTCTAAGTTACACCCCGATCTAGCTCGCAACTAGTATTCCTAGTATATGGCCGCTTACATCTACATGTAATTGGTTCATTTAGGTTGATGAAATATATAACTATTATATATATATATATATCATTAAAATGTATATAGATACTGATCAGACATTCACACCGACCACTAGCCAAAGCAGGTAGAGCTACTAGGTGTCCTTTAGGAACATGGTCAGGTTGTTGTTTATTTATTTAGTTCTGATAATTAATTACTATTACATGCACACACTTTAGTTATGAGATCTACTTGGATTGCTTATAAACCCCATTGGTTGTTGTCTATTGATATTTTTATCTCACTCCTACCAGGGATATATTTGTTACCTGAGAATATTATATGACTGTAGGCATAGATAAGGTCAAGGGCCATATTACAGGTTGTTGATATGCATTACTTATAGGTAGACCACATGAGTATAGGACCGAGCATTCGCTCGAGATGCTAGTGGAGTAGATTTTTATTCTTTTTATAGTTTTTATATACCTATCCCTCATTACTCTGTTGTATATTTGAATAAAATGAATCCATGTATCTGATACTTCCAAGTGGATTTTGTTATTTTTATTCAGTTGTTCTATTATTTATTCTTTAGTTTGTTATTTATATATAATGCTTGTTCTTATATACTTCCTCTAATATTGTATATTTATTGTTGTATCTGATGTTACACTATGTTATGAGGGTATAGTCTCCCCACTATACCAACTTTACACCATCACTACTAGTTGGATTCCTTAGGAATACAAAGAGGCATGCTTGAGGCCATGTGCCCTATTGGCTTGGGGCACAGGTTATGTGGATCCTAGTTTGGGACATTACAAAGTGGTATAAGAGCCTTATTTTTTAATTTCCCTTTTTATTACTATTTGGGTATTAGACACGAGACTAGGAGTTAAAGGAGTTTAGAAATGAACCAGTTCTAGGATGAAGCTAAACCATGTATAGTGGAAACTCAAATTATATGGGATTAGAAATTGCAGTTATTGTTTTCTCCACTTATAGTTGATACGACTTCACCATTGGGTGATGCAATTGTTTTATGGTATTACTATTATTGGTAAGATGGAGATGAAATTTCCTTATCACAACATGATGAAATTTGGGTTTTGTATCACATGCATCATTATATTCACAATAAGACTAATATTCCATGAATTTTTCCTTGTCACGTCTACTTTCAGCATGCATTTGCATGTTATATATTTTGAGTTCCTTTATTATGTATTGAATTGTGATGAAACTTCACACATGGATAGAAAAACATAATTAATACTTAATTTTCCTACCTTAAACTAAAAGTTTTTTCCAGAATTGGTTAAATAAGAAACCTTAAGTAGTCAATTATAGAACATTTATCCATGGACCATTGGTCGCATGGACTAGAATGTGTTATGGTGTGTGTGAAGTGGATGCTATATTTTGGTTCATAAGCTGTATAGACCCTTATGGATTGGAAATGATAATTCCTCTAATTCAACCTTTATAAATTTAATTAAATATTATAATTAGTACAAATTTAAAATGAATATGAATTTTAAAGTGAAAATGTCCATCTTGTATATATATTTGACACATATACTTAGACCCAAACCTGCCTTAGTAGTGGATAGTGGGGCCTCTCTTATGTTTTTTTGACTTTTTGGTATCTTCTACTACCTAGAACCACATTTTAAAGAAGAAATATGGGTGTGATTATTTCTATAGGAAATATTTAATCCTATAATAGTTTCATATCTATTAATTCTTCAATTGTGAAAATATCTTTTGAGGAATTTTTTTTCGCATTGTAGCATTATGCTTCCATGATGTCCTCTAGTCGCATGCCCTAAAGGAGGTGAAGACCATGTACCAGAGGTGGAGGGACTTGAGACACCAATGATTCATCCTAAAGAGACACATTTGGAACCTCTTTATGTTCCTGATATGGGAAATAATTCCCAGTTCCAATAAGGATTTCTTCGTATGCTGCAAAACATGAAAAGTATTGTTCGACCTTCCCTAAGTATGGCATAGTTGACATGAGAATTCTAGCAAAATCATCCTCCCACCTCTTTGGATGATGGAGGACCACATTCTGTTCATTATTCAATCAGCGGTATCCTTTCTATATTTGAGCATCTAAAGATGAATCAAAAGAAGAGGAAAAAACTTACTATGTATATATTGTGTGATTTTTCTAAGCGGTGGTGGGATGTAATTACCTAGTTAGATAAGAATAGAGATATAGTATGGTAGACTTTGAGAAAATATTCTATGAATATTTCTTTCTATTGACCCTGAGAGATGATGGATCTAGTGTATTCATGAACCTACAGTAGGGGAGTATGTCAGTTATGGAATACTCTTCTCATTTCACTGAGCTATAATAGTTTTCTCTGCTACTCTAGAAAGTGATGATCTTATGACCACCAGGAGATTCAAGGAGGGGCTAGTACATGCCATCCGGTCATAGGTCAATGTATTCTAGTTGGTAACCATTTCTAAAATTTTCATCCAATATCGTATCATATAGTGAAATTTGAGGGAAGATTATGGTGCAAGTCAAGGTGGTTAGACACCTAGATTGATCAATACTTCTTCTTATGGAAGAAAAAGATGTTTTGAGGCTACTCATGGAGGTAGTAGCAGTCAATAACCTTAAACTGATAGATTTTTGATATGTCACTATTGTAGAAAGCCAGGAGATACAAAACCCTAGTGTTTATATGATCTAGTGAAATATAGAGGTTATAGTAGGATGGGTAATATCCAGTGATTCTGAAGGACCTTTCCATTAGCGGCTAGTGATCGAGGATCTAATCCTACTCCACAAACAGAAGTAGGGTCAGTATGACCACATCAAGAATGCAACTGGAATACCACTAGTTGATTAGGACAAGGTAGTAGTCGAGGTAGTGGAAGTCATACTTATGATTCTCAGTCTCATAAGAGAGAGATTGCTCAGGGAGTACAACCAGTGAATCAAGGCCCCGGTACATGCCAGTTACATGTAGTCTAGTCTATTTCAGAAGAGAAGAGTAGCAAACCATCTGCAATTTGATGTACTATTATAGGATACTCTACACTAGTGTTTGTTCTATTTGATATAGGCACATATGAATATTGTATATCTAATAACATAAATTAAAGTCTGAGCCATGATATCAAAAAATTTCATGGAGTTATGACGCTCAATACCATATTAGGTATCTGATCAGAGGGCATTCCCCATTGTAAGGACTGTCCCTTGAAATATTAGGATACCTTTTCTTATGGAATATTTTCATCCTTGACATGATAGGATTTCATGTAACGATTTGGATAGACTAGTTGGTTCTCTCTCAAGCCTACATTAAATGATATCATCATTGGGTGATGTTTATATTTGAAGAGGGATGTATACATGTGAATAAAGGATAATGGGATGTTAGTGGGTATAGAGTTGGACCTGAACAACAGAGTCTTGGAAAAGGGATAGATCAGATCACCAATCTTTTCCTAGTTTACAAGGGGTTACAACCTTCTCTTTTACCTCCTATACTAGAGAATTTATGGGATTTATTTCTTATTGGATTATCTTGTCTACCTACAACATGAGACGTAGAATTTACTATTGATCTTTGGTTAGGAGTAGCACCACTGACCATTCATCCTTATAAGATGCCACCTAAGGACCTTCTGAAACTCAAGAATCAATTGGAGGATCTGGTGGATAAATGATTTATATTCCCCAACACTTCTCCTTAGTGTTTATTGGTTATTTTCACCAAGAAGGGGGATTATATGCTTAATCTATGCGTGGATTACTGTCATTTGAACCAATGGACAATAATGAATTGGTATCCATTTCCTAGAAGAGACAAACACTTTGACCATCTCCAAGGAGAGTGGGTGTTTTCAAAAATAAAATTGAGGTTAGGCTATCACTAGGTGCATGTTAGGTCCTCAAAAAGACCTCACACATCATTTTGGAGAAGGTATGGTCTATACAAGTACCTAGTTATGCCGTTCGGACTCATGAACACACATATTTTCTTATTACTCTAATGGATCTAGTTTTGCACCCATATCTAGATTTATTTGGGGTAGTCTTTATTGAATAAACCCTAGTGTATTCATATTCAAGAAAATACCATTACAACCATCTTTAGATCATGATGGATTCACTGAGAATGCATCATCTTTATACTAAGCTTAGTAAATTCCACTTTTGGATCGATAAAGTCCACTTCTTGGGTCATATTATTTTTGAGTCAGAAGTTTTTGTAGACCTAGAGAAAGTGAGAGTTGTAGTTTTTTAGAATAATCCCAAAAAATTATTTGAAATATAGAGCTTCTTGGGACTAGGTGGATATTATAGATTCTTTAACTATGATTTCTCATGTATTTTAATGCTGTTTATAGGCTTGAAAAATAAGGGTGTGAAATTTTTATGGGCATATGTTTGTGAAGTATCCTTTCAATATTTAAAGTGTCATTTGACTTCAGAACCGATTAAGATTATTCCTGAGCCAAATAGGTTCTATTCTGTGCACTATGACACATTAGGTGTTTGGATTGGAGCTGTTCTGATATAGGAAAATAGAGTCGATGTATACGAGTCTCAACTGAGGAATTACCTGAGACATGATCTCAAGCTCTTAGATGTTGTGAATGCCTTATGAGTTTTGGGACATGATCTTTATAGAGATCATTTTATGGTATTCAATGATAAAAAATCCTCAAGTACATATTTACATAATGATGTCTAAATCTTAGACAATGTAGGTTGGTTGAGTACCTATAATCGTTCGATTTTGAGCTTTCCTACATGCCTGGTGAAGGAAATGTAGCGGCTAATGCAATGAGTCAGAATACTCAAGTGAAATATGTTCACGAGGATAGTGTATAATGATAGATCATGGAATTAATATCAGATATACACATTGAGTTTCATGTCATGGTCATACTATCCCCATGACCTTTTCAGTGACTTCTACTATTTTGGAACAGGTAATAATGGGGAAGTTATCAGATCTCAGAGGCCTTGTACTAAGGGAGAGTGTTTCAGATGATGATGCATATTTAGGTTTGACTATGGATGGTGATGATACCTTACAATTCCATGGGCATATATGGGTCACAATTGAAATCAGAGAGGATATGATGTGGTAATTACACGCCTTATCATGGGTAGTTCACCTCAGTGTCACCAAAATGTATTGAGAAATACGATGATGATATTGGTGACCTGTTATGAAATGAAATATTGTTGGTTTCATCACTTGGAGTTCCACCTATCAATAGGTGAATATGGAACATCATCAACTGGAAAAGAATTTTATGGCCATTTTCCATTCCCAAGTGGAAAATGTCTGATGTTTCGATGGATTTCGTGATCGTTCAACCCATATCAACTTGTGGAATAAATATTTTGTAGGTTGTCATGGATCATTTGACGAAGTTCAAAAACTTATTACCTATATGCGAGAGCTTCTTAGTAGATGAGTTAGAGAGAATGTACATCAGTTAGGTTCTATGTATTCATGAATCTCCTCATTCTATCATTTCTGATAGAGACGCTCACATTACGACATGATTCTGGAAAGGGTTGAAGAAGGCCTTAGGTGAACATGTGCTTCTTAGCATGGCCTGTCACCCTCAAACATATAGATATATGGAGCGTATGATTCATGTGTTAGAGGACATTATCCATGCATGTGTTTGGGAAATTGGGGGTTCCTGGGATAAGCACATTCCCCTTATTGAGTTTTCTTATAATAACAACTTTTAGGATACCATTGAGATTTTTACTTTTGAATCCTTATATGGTAGGACTTTCTGTTCACCTATGCACTGGCTAGAGGTAGGGGTAGCTGGGCTTGGACCACATCTTGTGTAGAATACTACAGAGCATGTCCAGTTGAATATAAAGTGCATGAAGATAGCTTAGTCCATACATCTGTCATATTCCATCAGACACCAGTGACCTCTCGGGTTTGAGGTATGTGTCTGTGTTTTCTTAAAAGTTTTTCCTAGGTTGGGCCATACACGTATTCAGAAGCCAGGTAATCTCTCACCAATGTTCGTTGGACCCTTTGAGGTTGTGAAATGGATCATACCAGTGGCTTAACAGTTGTCACTTCCTTAGATATACCGATATAAGCATGATTTCTTTCATGTATCTTAGCTTCACCGATACTATCGAGTCCTTTCACACATTTTTCATCATGACAAGGTTGAGTTGGAAGAGGATGGTTCCTTCAAGGAATATTCAGTACATATTGTTTATTGAATCATAAAGACACTCTTAGGTAGGTATGTTCTTTTGTAACGATTGATATTGAAGTATGATTGTGTATAAGAAGATACCTAGGAGCATGAATCTGATATACGATCTCCGTGGTAGAAACTATTTGATGATGATACCTCTTTACCCTTATAAGGCCAACTCTGGGATGAGATGCTTTAAGGAAGGGAGGTTCTAATGACCTGTCTTTTTATGAGTGTGTGGATCATTTGTTTTCCAATTTTAAACCTTTATTTAATCTTGTTAAATGTGAACTACAACCTAAAGAAGGTCCCAGGAGTGACTGGGACTTGTTTGGATCTTGAAGTTTCAGAAATGGACAAACTGTATGGGATGCACGATTAGGAGAAACCATGAAACCTATCCTTCATGGGTTCTTCTAACCGTGTGGGGATGAAATAAAAGTGCAATAGAAGCTACACATATTCTTTAAAATCATGCGAATCCAGGAACATTACCTTGACAAAAACTAGATGTTTTAGAAGATGTTTTTACATAGTTTTTACATGGTTTGGAAATACATGCACCTTAACCATGCGAGGAAATTCATTAATTAGTGGTTTTAGCGTGGTTTGAGCACGGTTTGGCCAAATCATGCGGACAAACCATACACATCCTATTTTTAGGGTGAAATGTAATTTTTCCCCTAATTAAATCTATTTACCTATTCTTCTTTCCTCATTCATTTCACTAGGGGATGAAATGGGTTTTATTATCCCATATCCTTCTAAGCTCCTCAATCTAGGATTGGGGATAACATTCAAATCCAAAGTCGAAATCAAGATCCACCAAAGGAATTGGATAGATTAAGGTATAATATCAAGTCATCTACAATCATATCTAATTTTATCTTCAGACCCATTATGCTATTTTGTTGAAAAAATATTAGCACTATTTATAGGTAATTGGACTGTTTCATCTATTTCTTCAAACCTACCCTGAATACGAGGATGATATCAAGTGAGGAGTCATCTACTGAATTTCATTAGGTGGTCTCATAATTTTCCCCATGAGTTTTGATGCATCATAGCTATTTTATTGTGCCACATACTGAATTTTTACAAGCATAAGCTTTTAATTGAGTTCTTCATATCAAATTGATCAACACATCATGATATATTCCCTTTGATCTCTATTTAGTAGTTTAGAGGATGGAAACCTCATTTATAGACATCCCATGAGTGCGCCAAGTTGAAATTACACTTGTGCTTATCTATTCCAAATGGACGAAACTCCTTAGTAGATTTCAGCATTGTTTTAAAATGGAACCCAATGCACCTATTAAGTTCTTGGCCTACTTATTCATGAAATTTACCATGTAGAAAATTCCAATGTTGACCATGGAACCTTTCTAAATGACCCCTTGAGCTTAATAAATTTAAATTCCAAGTTAAATGAATTAAACGGATTTGACTATGTGGGATGGAATATGAATGATGGTTTGATTTTCCTTAAATAAAATGAATGGTTTAAATGTAATGAATTATAAAGTGTGGTAAGACCACACCTTGTGTTTATGATTTATTAAATGATCATTGAGAACAGTAATGACTTGTATATAATTGAACTTAGCTATTGAGATACATGAGAGGTAATGCCTCTTGACTTGTATTATAAATATAATTATGCATTTTTATGGCTGTGATATGATGGTAAGTGTTCTGTTGAGCATGATAGTGTCACACTCCCTTACATTGGGCATTGAGCATGAATTCTCACATCAGTGACACTAGTTGGATGTTGGGCATGATGCCCCATGTCCCTTGTTTGAGTATTGAAATAATAGCATACTCACCATATTGAGTTATGATAATGACTTCTCCCACTCATTATGAGATATAGAGTATGTATCCTGTTTCTTGAGCTTATAGGCTCATTAAACTGATCATGGATGTCTTAATTACACCATAGTCCTTCCAGCTATTGATTCAATAAGGTTTCCATATGAATTTTTCATTCCTTTATGTTTTAAAAATCACAAACACTATATCTCAAGGAAAATTTTATTTCCCTGAAGATTTTTCTTAATAAAGATAATTTTCCATCCCCAAGGAAAATTTCCCCTATCTTTTTTTTTCATTGATCATATTTTTAGTTTCTCTAAATATAACTCTTTTTATTCCTAAGTGAAAAATTTGGATTCACATCTAAAACATCAGAATTATATAAATAATTATATATAGAGTATTATATTTTCAAGATCGAAATTCAGGTTCCAAATTCTATGAAATTCAGACTCTAAATTTTCTGAAATTTAGACTCCAAATTCTCTAAAATTCAAACTACAAATTCTCTAAAAATCAGACTTCGAATTCTCCAAAATTCAAACAATGATTTCTCTGAAATTCAGACTCCAGATTCTCTAAAAATCAGACTCCAAATTCTCTGATAATTAAGACTCCAAATTCCTTAGAATTCATACTCTGATTTCCTTCGAATCCATGTTACAAATTCCTTAGAATTCAGACTCCGAATTACTTATAATTTATACATCGAATTTCTCAGAATTTAGGCTCCAAAGTCTATAGAATTCCGACTCTAAATTCCTTGGAAAATATAATCCGAATATCCATGTAATATAGGCCTCGAATGCTTACTTTATTAGACTCTGAAATTTATTTTTCCTTAAACTCCAGAAAATATATTTGGTTGAGAAACCATATTTAATTACCCTTGTTATAGTTATAAAACAATGTCCTGCATTATGTTTCAAACCAACCGTTGTTTGAATGACAGGTGTACAGGTCCCTCTGAGATTCAAGAAAAATTTTGACTGTTGGAGGAGGGAGCCGACCATTGGAGATGTGCCTATAAATAGGATCTCATTCTAACGAGCTCAATACATGTTGATCAATATAGAGATTACATGCTGCTAAAGTGATTTCTAGAGAGAGATACTCTCATGCTTTGGGCGTATTGAACATCTTGTTTAGCTTCCTTCGTATGACTCTGATTATTGCTGTGTACAATCACAGGATTCCAGGGATATGAAGATAGAGGTGCTGACTAACTTAAATTTTGAGGACTTTCTTGATAAGGAAGACATATGTTTCAACTACATTGAATTTCTAGGGCTTTTAGGGATAACAAGATAGACACTGATATTCCTATTAAGGGCTTACCCTAGTGTGGGTAAAAAAGAACTTTCTTGAAAGTGTAAATCAAGAGACATTTATCCATGGTTTTTGGATACCCTACTCTTTGGCTTAAAATATTTCATACTTGTTACTTTTATTGTTTCATGTTTTCTTTCCAATGTATTTTTATTATTAATGAAAGTATAACTATCTTATACTTTCTTATACATGTACTCTGATTAGTAAGATTATATACTCTTTAAGGTAGAATCTTTTCCCTTGTAAACTTTTCTTAAGTTTCATTTCCGGAACCATATTTATGGAATCTAGAATGTTTATAGAACTAAGAGGTATTTTGAATTTACCTTGTTTATCTTTGTTAAACAATAGAAAGTTTTATATCAACTTTAAAAGTTCCAAAATTATTTTTAAAGGATACAATTCACCCCCAATATTGTATATTGAGCATCTACATCATATTTCGATCCTACAATTAGTATCCGAGGAGGTCTCTAAAATACTTATATTCACATATATGTTTTCTTGGTCAAGTTTCCTTTGTTCTATTTTTCCTTACTTTGGATATTTTTATACTTGTTTACAAACTTTTATTACTAACAAGATTCTATGGAAAGATTATTTTAGATGGAAGGAATGAATGTTGGTTCTATTGAAAATCATAATCCTACTAGACCACCTATATTTTATGGGAATGATTATAAATATTGGAGATACCGTATGAAGAATATTTTTATTAATACTGGTGTGGACAACTTTATTATGCTTACTGGATATTACAAGATTCCTGATAAAGAAGTCAGAACCTTTACTAATCAAGAAAAGTCTGAATATCAACTAAAGTACAAGGTACGCAATACTTTGTTGTGTTCCATGACCAGAAATATATATATATATATATATATATATATATATATATATATATATCCAAATTTCTTCTTGTGAAGCTGAAAATTTTATTTGGAAGAAATTGAAGGTTACTCGTTTTGGAACTTCCAAAGTTATCAAAACTAGAAGAGATATGCTTAGAGAATAATATCATGGATTTCTATTTCCTTATGTAGAACCAGTATGTAAGGTACAATAGAGGTTTATGACTATTGTTAATAATTTACAATCCATGTGTGAAAACGGTTTAGATGATGAGGAACTATTGGACATGATTATAAACATCATACATAATGAGTGGGAATCAAAGAGAACAATTATTGATGAGAATAGAAAAGTCTCATAGATTACTCTTGATGAGATGTTTAGAAATTTTATTCCTCATGAGACATGAATGAAAAGAGATGCTGATTTAAATAAGATGAAGAATAGAAATGGAAGTGTTTCTTTTAAAAATACTTTAAATCATATGAAAGCCAAGACTCTTGAAAGGATTACTAGATCCAAGTCAAAGATGGTCACTGTTTTATTTGAATCAAGTAAAAGTGAACATTCTGAGAATGAAATAGAAAATCTTGATTGAAGGATGAACAAGATAGTTAGGAATAAAGAATTACAATATAGATATAAGAAGAAAGAATCAAAAGATAAGAAAGACTCAGAAGTTACCTGTTATGAATGCAAAAGAGTAGGGAATATAAGGCCAGATTGTTCTATACTTAAAAGAAATGAAAGAAAGGAAAAGCAGTGTGAGAGGAATAGAAATATATACTACAAATTTAAATACAATAATGTTTTTAAAGATAATGAAACCTAGATTTAAAGTGGTGGAGACTCTTCTGATGAATCCTCATATTACGAATATTTTGATCAGAAGAATCTTGGTTTACTTGTCAAGTTACCAATTGAAAATAATTATTTAATGGCCAAGGTACACAATGACAAATCAATAACCAATGTATCCTTGAACGCTAATTATAGTGATGGTAAATATTATGAATCCTCGAATGAAGAATCTTATTCTGATGAAGATAATACTTTATCTACCTTTGAAGAAGTTTCTAGGTTTGCTAAGCTCCTCGAGAATGAAAATTCTAAAGTTAAGAAAAAACTTGAATACAGATAATTCTATAATTACTATTCTTACTAAGGAAATATCAGATCCTTCTAAATATCTTGATAATAAAAATTATGATTTTGAAAGTATTTCAAAAACCCTTGAGACAGTTAATTCTGAGAAGGATAAACTTTCTAAGGATATAGAAAAAGTAATTTCTAAGAAAAATGTTTTAAAGCCAAACTATAGTGCTAAAACTAATGTTTTTGAGGATAAGAACATAGTTATTAGACTGAATTCATAAGTATTTTCCTTGAGGAAGTGTTTTTCAATCTTTACCCTAGGTAAGGAAAATTTTGATAAGATGTATTCCCAAATTCGATCTCTAAGGAACAATTCTGGTGTTGGTTATACTAGTTCAAAACCATTTTTTAGTAATAATAATTTTATTCCTCAAAGTGGTCCACTCTGCACTAAGTTTCAGTGTAGAAGGAATTGGAAAAAAAATTGTTCCTTAAAGAAAACTCAGTCTTTAGGTTTTCATAAAGCTTATTTTTCAAAGAAAATATGGATTCCTAAAATTTTTCTTTCTAAAGTTTCAAGATCCAATAATGTTTGGGTTTTGAAAGTATAACACACTTATTTTTAATAAAGTAAAGATTATACCAACAATAATACATGGTACATGGATAGTGGATTTTCCCTACATATTAATGGCAACAAAAACCTCTTTGAAAATATTATCAAGACGAATGGAGAAAAAATAACTTTCGAAGATATTGCTCAGGGAGAAATTATATGTATAGGTAATATTAACCTTCTAGGAAAAACTTTGATTTTAAATGTTTTATTTATTAAGGGTCTTAAGAAAAACCTTATTATCATAATTCGATTATGTGATGAATGTTACCTTGTGAATTTTAGTAATGACAAGTGCTTAGTACACAATTCCAAGGAAGATTTTGTTCTTTCTTCCAATAGTCAAGAGAATGTTTACACACTAAACATATAAGACCTTAGAATCCAAGATCAACCATGTCTTAGTGTAATGGTTGATCATTCTTGGTTATGGAATAGAAGGTTAGGACACTATAACCATAGAAACCTATGAAAAATCTCTAAGAAAAGACTATTTAAGGATCAACTCGAGCTTAGATTTGATTCTTCAAAAGTTTTTGATCCTTGTAAATATGGAAAGAAACATAAATCAAGTTTTAAATCAGTTGGTTAAGTCTCAACCACTGATGCATTACAGTTGGTGAATACAGATCTTTTTCATCCAACACAAACTGGAAGCATTGGATGCAAATATTATGTATTTGTCCTAGTTAATGATTACACTATTTTAACATGGGTATATTTTATAGTAATGATATATGAAGTTTTTTATTTATTTCAAAATTTTTAAGAGACCAAGTTAAAAATGAGAAAAATATTCCTTTGATAACTGTTCATAGTGATCATGGATGAGAGTTTCAAAACTCTGATTTTGAAACTTTTTGTAGTAGAAAAGGAATTAATAATAACTTCTCAGCACCAAGAAATCCTCAACAAAATGGTGTTGTTGAAAGAAGAAATAGAATTATTCAAGAGATAACAAGAACCTTGTTGAGTGAATATTCGATAGCCAAATATTTTTGGACTAAAGCTGTAAGTACTGCTTGTTATACTATAAATCAAGTTTTGATTAGAACTTTTCTTAATAAAACTAGTAATGAGTTATGGAATGGTATAAAATCTCGACTTTCTTACTTCAAGGTTTTTGGTTGCAAAGTATTAATTTTGAATACTAAAGATAATTTACACAAATTGACACCAAAATCTGATGAAGGAATTTTATTAGACTACTCCACAACCTCTAAGGCTTATAGAGTTTTCAATAAAAACACCTGTACTATTGAAGAAATCTTACATGTTAAATTTTATGACACTGATACTTTTGTTTTTAAACAACCTCAACCAACTTCTTAGGATGTGTTTTCAAAAACTGATTATCAACCCTTGATAGAAGATCCTTCTGATAATGAAAATGTCCATGAAAATATTTCTAAATCATTTACTACAGAATATTTCCTACCATATGTTGATGAAAAGGTTTTACAAAACCCAAATTAGATATTTCTAAAGAATCATCCCAGTTATAGTATCATTGGTGATGTAATTCAACCTGTAAGTACTAGAAGTTCCTTATGAAATGAAGTAGAACATGTAGCATTTATTTTCCAATTAGAACCAAAAAGCACTAATGAAGCTTTATGTGATGATAATTGGATAAAATCTATGCAAGATGAGCTAAATGAATTCGAAAGGAAAAAAGTCTGGACCTTGGATGAAAGACCTAAGGAAACTTCTATTATTGGAATGAAATGGGTTTTCAAAAATAAGTGTGATGAAAATGGAGTCATAATAAGAAATAAAGCTAAATTAGTTGTTAAGGCTATAATCAACAAGAAGGAATAAACTATGAAGAAACCTATGCTCCAATATCTAGACTTGAATCTATTCATATCCTACTTTCCTTTGTAACATTTTTCAATTTTATAATTTTTAAAATGGGTGTTAAATGTTATTTCCTTAATGGTTATGTTCAAGAGGATGTTTTTTTTGAACAACCACCTGGTTTTGAAGATACAAAACATCCTGAACATGTTTTCAAACATACCAAAGATTTGTATGGAATTAAACAAACCCCTAGAGCATGGTATGATAGACTTATAGGTTTTTCACTTCAAAAAAATTATGTTAAGGGAAATTCTGATCCAACCCTTTTTATAAATAAATACAAGAAAAATGTTTTGATTGTTCAGATTTATGTTGATTAAATTATATTTGGTTCAACTCAGCAATCTTTAACTAATTCTTTTGTGCATCTAATGAAATATGAGTTTGAAATGAGTATGATGGGCGAGTTAACATTTTTCCTAGTATTTCAAAAATATCAAAAAATTGAAGGAACTTATATATCTCAACATAAGTATGTTAAAGATATTCTTAAAAAGTATGGATATGAAAACACTAAGAGTATTAGTACTCCCATTAGTACCTCAGATTCCCTTAATCTTGATGAACCTGGGAAACCCGTGGATCAAACATCATTCATAGGTTTGATAGGATGTTTACTATACTTGATAGCTAGTCGAACAGAATTAATGTTTTTAGTATGCTTATGTGAAAGATAGCAATAAAATCCCATGGAATCTCATTTAAAGGTAGTGAAAATGATTTTTCACTAATTAAATGGAGCCATGTATCTAGGATTCTTTTATACTTATGGAAATTATTTTTTTAAAAAGCTTTTTCGATGCGTACATTGGTGGATGTAGAATGGATAGAAAAAGTACACCTGGAACATGTCATTTCTTAAGATATTCTGTAGTTTCCTGGTCATGAAAAAATCAAAACTCAGTATCACTTTCCACTACTGAAGCTGAATATGTAGCAGCTGGAAGTTGTTGTTCTCAATTATTGTGGATGTACCACACACTCACAGACTATGGTATGAGTTTTACCAAAACACAAATTTTGTGTGATAATACTAGTACCATTTCCTTAATTAAAAACACTTCACATCACTCTCATGAAAATAACATAGATATTAGGCATCACTTTCTTAGAGATCACACACAAAAAGGAGATATCATTCTTCAAATTATCAGAACACAAGATCAACTTGCTGATATTTTCACAAAATCTTTACCATCTGATAGATTTGAATACATTAAAAATAAGTTAGGAATGATAACTATAAGGTAATATTCCTTATTAACTTCTTGTTGAAAGCTATCTCCTAACAGTAACAAACTCCTTTTCATATAGAGAGTACATTTTCTTGTTAGCTATAATTTTCGTAATCAAAATTTTCGTAGTCAAAATATTCGTATTTAAAATTTTCATAGTTAAATTTTTTCATAATCTAAATTATTTGTAATCTAATGTTCTCCAAGAATTTTTTTCTCATTATGAATAATTTTGTTAGATATCTGAAAGGTATTTTTCCTTTACTAAATTTCATAATAATCTTCTACTTGTTGGTATTCTCTTTTTGTTTTCAAAATTATCATATTCACTTTTCCTTAAATCTGAATGAGTTTCTTAAAAACCTCAAAAGATAAGAATCTATCAAAATCCTACTCGGCTATCATCTCAACTGTCAGATCTACTCAAGAAGTTTTCAACAATTGGATCAATCATAGAAGTTGAATTATCACTTCAATTGTATATATAATGGACCCCCTATGGTTTTCCCACATCGAATCCCAAGATCTTTTGTGCTGAAGCTCTTCGCTTCCTACTTAAGACCGTTTCAAATTTCTCAGGTCTTCCTTAGTTCCAAATATCTAAAGAAGCCTCTCCTCAAAAGGAAATGTCAACCATAAATGAAATCTCAGAATGGAAAACTTATTGTAAAAGGTTGGTAGACCCAGACTTCTTCAATAAATATGATTCAATCATCTCAAAGAACATCAAGTTAAACGGTTGGGAGAGTATAACTGTATCTAAACCCAAGGTAGAGGATCCAGTGATTCCAGAGTTACTAGTGGAGTTCTATGAATCTGTATCTATTTTTATCAATGAGGCAAATAGAAATTTTCTTTCAAGAGGTATGGTTAGACTTACTATCTTTCTTATTCTAAGGAAGTTAGTCTAATTATAATACCTTACGAAGGAGAAGAAGAATTTCTCTCGCATAAGTTACCAGATGTTATAGGAAGTTTTGATAAGCAAAATTCCATAGCATGTATTGGTTTGGTTGGAGCGAAGACTCTAAAGATTATTCATCTTTCTATAAATTTCGGGATTCATGAACTTTGGCTTCAAGTATTTATCATTCCGAGGAAAGGAGATAAAGATACTTTGAAGAAGAGTTCTATATATGATTTGGATTTCGTAGTGAACCTCTAGAAGATGAATCTGGTTAAGTATATTTTGGCCACGATTGAAAATATCCAGAATAGGAATCTGAAGTCTCAGATTATCATGTATTTGGAAATTCTATCAAATATCATTGTTTCTTTTTTAGAATCAATGAAAATCTCCTGCAAATCAATGTCAAGAAATTTCAGGGTATTGTTGCTAAGTAATGACAATATAAGAAGAATGAAAATTGTATTTTTTGGAGAATCCGGAGTGTTTTATGATTTATCAGATGAAGAAGTTGAATCTTTATCAAAGAAACCTACTGTAGCTAAAACCTCCAAGAAAGGTGGAAGGAAGAGGAATGTGAAGGAAACTAAGAGATAGAAAAAGCTCCCGCGGCTTAGGAAACTCAATATGCACCCTCAAAACCTAAGAAGAAAAAGACTTACACTAATGAAGTGGCTGCTACGTAGAGAGAGGATAAAAAGAACAAAAAGGAAAGGGAGCCTAGTTTTGGTCTGGATCCTGTTGAGGAAAAATCATTGAAAAGAAAGGATTATGAGGATCTTGAGAAGAAATAGAAAGAGAAGAAGCAAAAGAAGAAGATGTCTGAGGCTGAAATTGTTCAATCCCTTCTCAAGGATGCTGAGAAAGCTTCTGAGAAAATTCCGGTACCAGAATCCTTTTTAATAGAATCAATCCAAAATACTTTAGGAAAGAAGTTGGTGATTACAGAACGAGACCAAGAAGAATAAATAGTACAAGAAGAAGAAGTGGAAGAAGAAGAAGAAGGCAGTGGTGATATCGAAGATATGATAAGGCAAGTAGAGGATTATCAGGAGAAGGAGAGTCCTTCTGATAAGATCCTAATATGAACTTCTGAAGCCGAGTCTTCAAAACTTTCTACCCCAATAAAATATGAGAAGGGTGAGGAAGAAGTAAATAAATTGTCTGAAAAAGAATGTAGCAATCATGATTTCATACTGCCAGAGGGTGTTGAGGCAGAAGTTGAGAAGGACGAAGCTGATGAAGATAAGATTGTTCAACTATCAGATATTGAACATGAATCACCTAAACAAGAAGAAATCATTTCATGAATAGATAAGGGAAAGTAGGTGATGGTTGATACTCCTACCAAGTCTTTGGTCAGTAAGAATGATGTTGGTGCTTCATCGAAGAGGAAAACTGATGTGCTTGAAAATAAATCCTCATCAACAAAGCATTCAAATTCAGAATCATCTTCTCTTATCCATGGCTTTTTCATTCATTCTTTGAAGAATATGGTTGGTACTGTTCCGATATTTTGAACCATATATTCAAGATATCAAATGATTCAGCATTCCTTAAATCAGAAAATAGATTTAGTATCCATGGTGATGGATATGTGTGTCAAACCTGAGGCAGATTTCAAAACCTATTTCATTAATTATGAATCCCATAAAAGATCTTGCAATAAGATGACTATTTGGTCAAGTAAAACTATTTAAGAGATGAGAATTCTCGACGAGTTTAATGATTATATCAAGGATTCATTTGAAGCTGAAGATGCTAAGTTCAAAGATCTCACCATATAATTTGAAGAAAAGCTATCTCTTGAAGAAACTACTCAAAAGTAAGAAGTAAAAGATCTGAATGGGAAATTTTATTCAGTTGCTCAGATTTGGAAGAGGGAAAGGGATATCATAATCGAATTTGAAGAAAATCATGCTAAACAATAAGAAGCCTTGAAGGCTCAGGCTGATATTCTTAAGGCTCAGGAAGAAAAGATAAAAAACGTAGAGAAGAAAAGTGAAGATGATGATAAGCTTCTGAATCATGTAGAAAAGTATCATAAGAAACTCAAGAAACACAAGAATATTGTGAAGAAGCTGATACTGAAGGTGAATGAAGGATAATATTTCTTAGATCTGACCTTTTGTTGTATTTTCCTATGGTACAAATTCTTTCAAATCTAAATGAAATTTTTTTTTCACTTCATATTTTTGGTTGTTCAGTACTAATATTTCAGGTACCATATTTTCTTTTCCATTCCCATTATTCCTTAATGAAAATCACAGAGGGGGGGGGGGAAGGAATGTCAAAAATGAATTATATGTAAATAATAAATTTCCCTAAGTAAGGGGGAGTTCATCTAAGGGAAAGTTTTTATCATGAAGATTTTTGTATGCAATAAAATGAAAAATATCATTCAGGAAATCAAGAATACAATACTAAGGGGTTTCAAAGCCTAAGAAGGAGTTAGTCATATTCATTATGATCTATAAGTAACTGGAGATTAGTTTTTATTTTCATGTTCATAAAAATTTAAAAGTCCTTATATTCTTTTTAGTAAGGATGTTTTTGATTTCAAAAAAAGGGGAGATTGTTGAGTCAATAAGGTTTCCTTATGACTTTTTTATTCCTTTATGTTTTGAAAATCACAAACACTTTATCTTTAGAAAACTTTTATTTCCCTGAAGATTTTTCTTAATAAGGAAAAATTTCCTTCCACAAGGAAAATTTTCCCTATCATTGTTTTTCATTGTTCATATTTTTAGTTTCTCTAAATCTAACTCTTTTTATTCCTAAGTGAAAAATTTGGTTTCACATCCAAAACATTGGAATTCTATAAATACATAGATATTGAATATTCTGTTTTCAGGATCCAAATTTAGGTTCCTAATTCTCTAAAATTTAGACTCCGAATTCTCAGAAATTCAGACTCTGAATTCTCTGAAATTCAGACTCTGAAATCTCTGAAAATCAGACTCTGAATTTTCTAAAATTCAGACTCCAAATTCTCTGAAATTCAGGATCCGAATTCAATGAAAATCAGACTCCAAATTCTCTGAGAATTCAGACTCTAAATTTCTTAGAATTCAGACTCTTATTTCCTTAGAATTCAGGTTCGGAATTCCTTAGAATTTAGACTCTGAATTCCTCAGAATTCAGACTCCGAAGTCTATAGAATTATGACTCTGAATTTCTTGGAAAAAAGAATCCAAATATCCATGTAATATAGACTCCGAATGCTAACTTTATTATACTCCAAACTTTATTTTTCCTTAGACTCCGAAAAATAGATTTGGTTGAGAAACCATATTTACTTACCATTGTTTAGTTATAAAACGAAGTTGTACATTCTGTTTCTAACCAACTGTTGTTTGAGTGACACATGTACAGGTCCCTCTAAGATTCAAGGAAAATTATGACCGTTGGGGGAGGGAGCCGACCATTGGAGATGTTCATATAAATAGGATCTCATTTGAATGAGCTCAATACAGATTGATCAATCTAGAGATTACATGATCTTGAAGTGATTTATAGAGAGAGATAATCTCATGTTATGTGTGTACTGAACATTTTTTTCATCTTGATTCGTGTGACTCTGATTTTTGATGTGTACAATTGAGGGATTCTAGGGATAGAAAGAAAAAGGTGCTTACTACCTTAAACTTTGAGAAACTCTTTGATAAGAAAGACAAAGGTGCCGACTACCTTGATGTTAGAGGGCTTGCAGGGATAGCAAGACAAACTCCGATATTCTTATCGAGGTCTTCTCCTAGTGTGGGTTAGACATACTTTTTTGAAATTATAAATCACGATACCTTTATCCAAGGTTGTTGGATACCCTACTATTTGGGTTAAAAGATTTAATACTTATTACTTGTATTGTTTCAAGATTGTTTTCTGCTGTATTTTGATTATTAAGGAAAGTATAACTATCTTATAATTTCTTATACGTGTACCCTGATTAGTAAGATTCAATATGATTTAAGGTAGAATCTTTTCTATTGTAAACTTTTCTTAAGTTTCATTTCCAGAACCATATTTATGGAATCTTGAAAGTTTGTAGAACTAAGAGGTCTGGTAAATTTACCTTGTTTAACTTTGTTAAAAAATAAAAAGTTTTATATCAACTTTAAAAGTTCCAAAATAATTATTAAAGGATACAATTCACCCCCCATAGTATATTGAGCATCTATATAATATTTTGATCCTACACTAGCAACTATCATTTTAGGTATATGGCCACTTAAGTCCAAACAAAATTGGTTTGTATTGGAGGATACAATATATAACTATTAAATATATATATATATATTATTACTACATATATAGATACTAATCATACATTCACACCGACCATGAGTCGAAGTAGGTAGAGCCACTAGGTGTCCTTTAGGAACACGATTTGGATGTTGTTTATTTATTTAGTTATGCTAATTAATTACTATTACCAACACACTTTTTAGTTACAAGAAACCATTTGTTGTTGACTACTGAGATTCTTATCTCACACATTACTTGGGATACCTTTGGCACTTGAGAAGATTAGATGAATACAGGTATGGATAAGGTAAAGGGTCCTATTATAGGTTTTTGATATGCATTAGTTATAGATGGAGGATAAGATTAGAGGACTGATCATTAGTTTGATATTCAAGTGTATTAGTTTTTTTCCTTTATATAGTTTTTGTATATTCTTGTCCCATGTTCCCCTTTTTTATATCAACATACCATTCCTCCATGTATCTGACACTACCAAGTGGATTTTGTTATTGTTATTTATTTCTTCTATTATTTATTCTTCCATTTCTTGTTTATTTATTCTGTATGTTAATATATGATTCCATTATTGTTGTCTATTTTTTGTTTTATCAATTTCCCACTCTAAAATGTGGGTATAGTATCTCCAATATATTACCTTTACCCCCTCACTGCTATTTGGAATCCTATGGAGTACAAGGAGGCATGCATGAGGCCATGTGACCCACTGATTTAGGGAAAAAGTTAAGTGGATCCCAGGTTGGTACATTAAACATATTTGGTTATAATGTAACCAATGTCCTTAGTTATAATGTACTCAATAAACTTGTTTATAATTTATCCATAATAACATAATTAAGAAAATACATAAGAATTACACAAGATCATAGAATATTCATCATATCAGAAATGATGAAAAGAAATGGGTTTTATAAAAATCATATCGTAGAATAACCTATGGAAAAGAAACAGGTTTCATAATCATTGTATCATTTTATCATAGCATAACCCATATAAAGTGAATTAGGTTTCATAATCATTTTATAATTTCATCATAGCATAACTAATGGAAAGAGAAGCATGTTTCATAATCATTTTATCATGGTTTTACTTGTGAAAGAGTAATGAGTTTCATAAATATATTTAAATAATAAACATAACCCATCTAGGGAAATAATAATGATGGTATCCTTGGATCATATCCCCATTAAATCATAATTAACATCAAAGTATGTCATCTTAGAAGGAAAATGATTTTGAAAGATTAATTGTAACATTTATTGAGGAAAATAACCTTTATTTGAAAATAAAAATTTAAAATATAAACTATTTTCAAAATACTTTCCTTTTAAAATAACCTTGTAATCTTATATAGGAAACTTAAAATATCATTTTAATTATTTTTGAGGAAAATAACCTTTACAATTTTAAAATAATTTTTTTAAACCTAAAACATGTTAACAATCATTTTATTTGAAAACAACCTTTTAATATTATAAATAAAGCTTTAACGAATTTTGTGATCCTAATAGAAGGAAATTCTATTCATTCCATACATGCTAATAGACATATTCCTTTCACTTTTTTGGTAAAATACAAACATGCATTGTTTTGAAAACAACATGAAGATTCATTTAAAAAAAATTTAAAAATTCAATCATGGGTAAAAATTATTTAATAAATCCTTTGTGTAATGTTAAAAACATTTAATTTAATTTTTCATAAAACAAGGATTTGAAGAAAAAACTCTTTCAACCAAAGAGAGAGATAAATATGATTTTTCTTAAAATAATTCCTTCAAACTCTTGAGTACATAAAGAGATGAAAATAACGGGAAAACATTTACAATCATGAAATAACCATAGGTTAATGAAATTAATGAGTTTTGTGAGATATAGATCAAAATATTTTATCATAGTAAGCATAAACATAAAAAATCCTAATAGAAAATGAGATTGTATCATAAAACCATTACCACTTTTGAAACATTGAATCACAATAACCATGAAAGAATAACATCAAATGAAACATAAAATATCATAATTATAATTATATTCATGATATAACATGAAAAATGGGTAGTATTTATGCCTCATAAAATAAATAAGTGCATCACACAACATATGTCTCAAAGAAGGAAAATTGAGACAAAAATCCCACACTACTTTGGTTACTTTTGAACCATAAACCACATAAAATAGATATCTTAAATGTATAGTTAAATACTAATAATGTTTTGGAGAATCATAATAAAATATATTCATAGGTATTATATTCACCAAAAAAGGAACAGGTAGTGCATATGTAATGTATCTCACTCATATAAAAAATGAGATGAAAATACTTTACCGTAAGTCTCGACTTAATTTGTACATGTTTGAAACTCTGTTATAATAAATATATGTTTATTATAAAACTATTAATAAAATACATATATATATATATAAATAATACCATATATTATTTACTTATGAGATTCTATTACCTGTTTATTAACAATTCCTTGTTAAAAGTACGTTTCGGGTAATATCTGCTTCATTTTTCACATATGTTTTCGTTCGGTATTTTCAGTACTATTAAATTGATAATGGTTATATCATATAATTTTTTTTGATCATGATATAAATATAATACATATTCATTATATATTTATTTATATTAATCCATGAAAGTTAATTATAGAAAATAAAATACACTATTAATATAAATGGTATGTTGTATGTACGCATGAACATTGTTTTCTTTTTCTAGACACATTAAATAAAAGAAAGGTAAATAATATATTACAATTAAAGAATAAATTATAATTCATATATATTCATTATATTCATTAATTTAACCTATGTAACTTCCATGCAAAGGGGGGGTTATCAAAAATCAATAAAAATGAAGCCCTTTGGGCCATTCTGGCAGGTTAGTGATAAACTAATCACATTGATTCATGAGATGATAGTCCGTCGTAGACATTAATGGTGAAATTGTATCCCCAAAAGAATAAAAATTAAGAAGGTATATGTGGTATAAGAATTAAATAAGTATAATTGTAAGAACATTGATTTTTTACTCAGGTATAGATCCTTTAATGTTTTGTCTAAACCTTTACTTTATACTTAATATGGATGCCTAATGTGTTACCAAAGGTGTCAGGGGTGTCTGGGGAAATTGCAGAGTCTGAAACCAACTTTTTTTGGGTAAACTAAACAAGTCGCATGGTTGGTGCATGGTTTGAGCACAATTTTCCAAACTGTGGGGATGGTATTTTTTTGGACAGATCCACCTTGCACGGTTGGTGTATGACTGTGCAGCCTAACGGTGAAAGTGCCCCTTCTACCCAGGTAACTATGCAGATGGTGTTTTTTCGGACAGAGCCACCTCACACGATTGGCACATAGCCATTGGGGCCTAACCAAGAAAGTGCCCCAACTAGCGAGGTAACTATGCAGACAAACGGTGAACATGCCATTTTTGTAGGTAAAATGAAAACATTTCCCTTAATGATCTAATTAACCCTCTTCTTCTTCCATAATACAAAAAATAATGGTATTATGATCCATTAATCTCATTTTCGAGATTTTTACTACCTAAGGTAGTAATCAAGAGATCTCATTTGTTTAGGATCCTTTTGAGCTTCCATTAATCACATTAGATGTGCAACAGTAAGTACTCGAGTCCATTTAACTCATTCCTCTTCTCTCTTTATCTTGACTGAGTAATCAATATATGATAGTTTTTCTATTTTTTTAGATCTACTCTGATCCAAGCCAAATTAAGGTCTAATATCGTAGGGGAATAGTCAGACAAACCTAAGGTGGGTGGTCTAAAACTCATCCATCAAGTTCATTGATTTCTGAATTGTCGTGTGGGGCCCACTGATTTCATCAGGTGCTATTTATAGAATTTATATTCCATTATTATAATAATTATAACTATATAGATCTGCTATTTCCATATATGTTATTAACTATTGGTGGTTATGCCCAAAACTCCATTCAACCCATGTAGGACGTTATTCCATAACTGTCGTTTTAGTGTTTTAATACCTTTGAGCCACCGTTCAGGTGTGACTTTTCTTGACCACTCTAAGGGAAATATTTTCTATATTAAATAACTTGATTTATATTGATAATTTCATAAGGTAAAGTACCATGTATGCTCACTACTTGACTCGCCTAAGGTAAGTGCTTCAATTTGACAGTGAAATGTAAAATGTGAATTGGAAAGTATACTAAGGATATGACTTTTCCATAAATGTAATTGAATAGTGGGTTTCATATCCATAGAACCCTTACCACATTAATGGAAGGTATCAGAATGATCCTTGAATATGGAATATGTCTTAAATGGATTAAATGAATGGTATTATGCTACTTGGCCTTGTAACACTAATGAAAGGAAAGGCTTGAACCAAATGAATTGATAAAATGGTTAAATACTACTTGAACTTATCAAACTAATTAAAGGAAAGGCTTGAAACCAATGAAATATTAAATGAATTCATAATCAAATAGGAATGGCCTGACTCGAGCTCACCTTGGATTCTCATCGGAGAATGCCATGAGCACTCAGGAACCCCATTCTGATTCAAGGATAAAGATTATATAGTTGATACCCACCTAGAACCTGATCCTTTTCAATTATTTGGATTCCCAGTATGACACCGTAGGGTCCCTTAAATTTTATTATAGGATTCCCCAGATACACTATTTGGATCCAACATTAATAAGTAGGTGTTGTGGTTACAACCCATAGGTACCTGTCTCTACTTAGCCCCGTTTTACCTTGGATGATCATCATGGATTTGGTAGGGATCTTATTGTTAAATTCCATGGAATATGATCCATGGATTACACTCTTACCCCATCCTAGGCTAGAATTATTATTGAGTTGGAGACCCTTGAGGTCTGTGTCACCTTAATTATTACTTGGTGACATCACCTTTTGATTTCATTATATGTTAACTTGTTACATATTTGAAACTTTTCAACTTCTAACATGTGACTTATTTAAAAATTGGTAATAATCAAATAATGAACTTTTGACATGTTCAAACACTAACTGAGGGATGAAACAGGTACATGGGTATTTAGTTACATTGGACTGCTTTTCATTAAACATGCATGCTTGAACATTATTATATTTCCATTTCATAGGCATGAGGTTATAGATACCATTGGTGGTGTAAAAATTAGATTTATTTCACACCCTCTTTGGGTGATGTTTGGTAACTAAGGAAGATTACATGGTTATAGGTGTTGACAAAGGGAAGCATACAGATTCAAACACATGACTGCTTACTATTTTTTAAGGAGCTTGATAGCAGATGACCGAGATGGAGCTTGGGATTCGTGGGATAGTTTTTTATCCCTTTAAAATTTTATGGAACATGTTATTTCTACTGTCTTGTATCCATAATTTCTGGTTTTCTAGTGACATGACATATCAACTATTTTTGAATGTTATTCCTATAGTTTCAGTTATTGTTACCACAGTCTCTATTTTTCAGCTATGCATTCTATTTACTTATATTTCATCCACTATTTTCCTTTGTTTAATTTCATCCTATTCACTACACATTGTTAATGATGGCATAGTCTCCCCACATACATATCATTGGCCCTCAATTCTAGTCAGCACCCTCAGGCGTTCGGGGAGATATGCTTGAGGCCATGTCGCCCACTGGGCTCGAGGAACCCATTAAGTGGAATTTGGGTATGGGATGTCACAATAATTATGTTGAAAATATCATATATATTCATTTAATATATCCTTTTTACCATGTTAGTAAAATATAAATGAAAAACACATCACATCGGTTCGTGAGATGGTAGCCCTTCATACCCATGGGAGACAATATTTTTTCCCAACATGTTGGGAGGTGAGAAGGTATATGTGGTGTTATAATTAAATAGGTATAATAATATCATTAATATCATATATAAATATTAAATCCATCATTATATCTAGTCGTGAGAGGTGGGGATGGAAAACAAATAACATTGGTTCGCGAGGCGGTATTCCTCCATACACACAAATGACGAATTTGTATCCCATTTGATAGATGAGGAGAAAGATTTTTCTTATTAAATTAACATAAAAATATTTAATTAAATTTATTATACTCATGTTATTATATAAAAATTGTTTAATAATAATTTAAGGAGTTTTTGGAAGAAATAAAATGAAATGATCAATTAGGGACATTACGTCTTCTTCGGGCAACTTATTTTGGTTTGCTTCGAAGGATTATTAGGTTGGATTTATGAGTAAAATAATGATTATAGGATGAGATAATGGATTAAGGAATTTATATTGATAGTTTTTTGCCGGAAAAAATTGGTTTTTAATGTGTTCAGAGGAGTATATAGGTGGTGACATTTTATAAGTTTGGTGAGAGGCTCAATTGTAGTATTTGAAAAGAAAAAGGTGTGGCCACATTTTCATTATTTATAAAGGATAACAAATGGTCCATGATAAAAAATTATAGGTTTTAAGGTTAAAATATTTCCATAAAATGGATTTTGGACAAGTTTATAGGTCATTTTACCCCTTATTATTTTATTTTAAACCCATGTAAACCCATTTTCAGCTTAATCGTAAAAATTAATTTTTACTACTTTTGTTTTTCATAATTGAAAAAATTAGTTTTACCTTATTATAAAATTAAAATAATACCTTTTCAAAATATTCAATCCATTTTTATAAATTAAACTCAAATAATTGGAAATATTTAATTTAAAATTAAACCCATAGACCCAATGAGACAATAATTTCCAAAGGGAAAATGTTCAAAAGTTTAAAAAGTTTTAATTTAAAAATTCGATATGAAATTGATAAAAAAGACCTATATTGGATTAATAGATTTATTATTGACCTTATTTTAGTTTTAGAACCATATTATAACATTTTTTATGTTATTAAATTCTTTAAAATAAATGAAAATTTTTAATAAAAACCAATATTTTTCATTATTCATTAAAAAATTTATTTTCTCAGAATATTCCCAAAAATTCACCGTATTATATTTTTGACATGATGTTTTAAAAAATTAATTTTATTATCTGAATTAAATTTTATAAAATTTGAAAATTTTAATATTAAAATATGTGCGCAAAATGCGACCAAACTACCTTTTTGAAAAAGTTATGTTTTTAAGGGTAAAATTGGAATTATTCTTATCTCGTTTCTAAAAAACACAAAACATGAATGTTAAAATATTTGAATGAATATATAATATAGAAATTTCATTAAAATAATTCAAAAAAATTTATTTATTTAATTTATTTAGGTACAACATGTTTGTGTGCAAAAGAAATAGTTTTTTAAAAAAATTTCCCTTCATTTTGAAATGGTTTTTATTTTCATATATAATTAAGTGGTCACCAAATAATTAATTATATACAAATGTGTAAACCATATATTTTAATTATTTAATGAATCCTATTCTTACCCTCCATTCTAAATCTATGTGATAACTATCATGCAAAATAATAATATTTTAATAGCATGCCACATTTCATTTAAACTTTCTGTTGTGTGTACCAAAAACTAGAAATAGTGTTGTGTGTAACACAAGATAAACTCAGTGTTGAATGTAACAAAATATAAACTCTATTTTTTGTGTAATACAATATAAAATCAGTGTTTTATGTTATAAAATGTAAAATTGGTGTTTATTATAATTAAAAATACCAAAAAGATTAAATTTACTTGAAAAAATATTTCACAAATTTTAAGGGTGTTACAAAAAACCTTTTGTAGTGATCATGGGATGATTATAATATGTACTCATCCATTACATCGATAAAGAGTGTGAGTTTTTTAATATTTACTTAAATCATGGAGTAAAATATGGAAAATTATTTGAATGAGAAATTGAATCTCCAATTTTTATTATTCCTATATTTATAAATTTTTCAGGTCATATAACGGACAAGTGAGAGGATTTTTAACTAGTGTTGTTAATCCAATACAGAACATTGAGAATATTTGTTGATATCAAAGGAGTGATGATTTTTTGAGAAAATTGAGAGATCTTGTATGTATTATGAAAGAGTATTTTTATAAGTCCAATACATTATGTTTAGATATGAGAAGGAGTCAAAGATGATAAAAACAATAAGAGGGAGATTACATGTTCTTGAATCTTTGAAGAGCTTGAAGAGCATTCAGATCATACCGGATTAAAAGATGATTTTATAGGCCAGTATAACTAATCCTTATTGTTTTCCACTGAATATCATGTAGGATTAAATTAGTAAAGTGAATCCTTATTTTTTATAGAGGAAGACTATCTATAGAAGAAGATATTTCTATCTCTCGATCATTATTGAAGATGTTACATGGATCTTGGTTTTCTAAGCAACCATTGTAGGCTTGTGATTGGGGTTTCTAACCAATTACCTAAGATATTGTAACTAGGGGTTCTAACCAATTTTATTTACTTGTGAGTATATTTAGGAACCAATAACTTTTGGTAATAACTGATTCCAGTAAAGAATAGGCTTTTATACCAAACCTTATAAATACCCATGTGATACTATCTTTATTACTATAAATATACAAGATTTGATATTGAGAGATAACATTGAGTGGATCAGGAACCTTATCAAGTTCTATATATATATTTTTAAAATAAATAGAATTCATAAAAAGAGATTACTTATTCAGCTCCACTATGTGTTTCATATATCCCAAGGCATTATAAGTGGTATCAAAGGAGGTTCCCTCTAAATATCCAAAAGTTTTCCCTGTTTATCTTTAATAGATTTTATGAATTAAATATTTTAGAAAGTGTTTCAGTTGTCTCAAATAGGGAAAAAAGAAGTTACCCCCATGGATAAAAATATAGACATTTCTACCAAAACATAGAGGAACGAGAAGAAAAGAGTGGAAAGGAAGTTAAAGAAGAACCAAAAAGTAAATTAAATACCTCTAATTGTATGTTATAAATATGGTTAAAGTGGTTATTGTTATTTTTGGTGTGATTATTATAATTAAAATTTTATAATATTTGATGATGATATTTCACCTAGTGATATTAATTTTGAACTTAATGAACATATAAAGAAGGTTCCTAAAGAAGTGGGAAATTATATTTTCCAATATATCAAGTGCCTTTAGAATAAAAAGTTACAATTGGAAGATGAATATAATTCTATGGAATATGCATTAACCAAAATGTTAGGAATATGAAATACTCTCACAATAGGGCAAGAAAATCTCCTTTAATAATGAATGATATGCTAAAACCTTTGAATAATTTCAAATTAATTTTTATGAGAAATATTTATTTGATATTTTTTATCTAAGTATTCTACACACATAAAAAAAATTAACAATGTTTTCATAGATTCCAATAATTCCAAATTGGATATCAAATCCCAGAGTATCAATGATATTGACTCATTTTTACAAAAACATGTTACATTGCAGGAAGTGGATGTTTAAAAGATTATAATGTACTGTGAAGATAGAATGGAATTTACTGAATATCAAAATAATTCCATTAGTTTGAGATGTATTGAATTTAAATAAAATTTTCCAATCTTGAAAAGAAGAATACTAAGAATTCTGTACCAAATATGTATTTTTTTCTACCACAGAATGCTCTTTGGAAGATTCTACAGACAATAAACCTATATCATAGGGAAATAATATCTTTACATCATTTAATTATCTTTCTCAAGATGCTGTGAAGAATGGGGAAATATCCATATCTCAAAATAATAATTTTTCTAAATATGTTTAAAAAAAATAAAATTTTAAATAAAAAAATTATAAAAATATGGATGAGGAGAAATGGATAAGATCCTTCAACCATAGGTGGAAAAAGGATGATGTATAAGTATTGGTTCCCCAAAAGATTCCCTATAGGAATTTAAGAAGACCAAAAAGAATTATGCTATAAATTATGAACAATATAGAGAAAATAAAACAATTTTAATGCTTTTGGGTGAATATTGGTACTATAATTGATTCATTAATTATGAATTAGATTATTGGTATAATCCTTTAAATTCTATAGAAGAAAATAATACCATATGAGGGGGAATATTTCCATAAAATTAAATTAAAAAATTACAAACTAACAAAAATATGTTAACCTCAAACATATTTAAGGTTATTGATTATATCAGTGAAGTTTTCAACAGATTGGGTAAAAAAGGGATGCATGTACATCTCAAAATTCATCAATAAATAATGGAAAGAGAAGTTCAAAACAGAAATAAGATAAATCATTGGGTAGAAACATGAAGAATGTTGCAAATAATACTACTCTAAATAATATCTATAATAAATCATCATTGGATGAAATTCATAAGAAATATTAGATACAAATCAAGTACAATAATTTTACTAGAAGTAGAAAATCTCAGAATAAATATATGACGAATGGAACACATGTGAAGAAATGTGGAAACTTCAAACTAGTTTTCAACATTCCCAAAGTAATTCTTATGATATTTATAGCTAATTTGGAGATGGAAAGAAAGATAGTATAAGAAAAATAAATATATTATTATAAAGGTAAAATGAATATTCCACATGAAGAAGATTGATTTCATGATAGGTTATAAAAAGAATATAACTCTTGTGTTAAAGAAGTTATGTGTGATAGATATAATGAAGCTAGAAATAACGCAAGAGGATGTTTATCCAAATTTATAGAATAATAAGAATCCTTGTTGAGAATGAATTTTTCATTATGAGAGAATATTATTTTAAGGATAATTATATAATAACTATCTCACACAATAAAATGGTAGGTGTGATAAGATCCATGAAACCAAAGGATAAATTAGATTCAAAAATCACATGTGGAATCATGAATACATGAGAAAGTAGAGAAAAATAGTTTAGAAAACCATATAAACCTTTACGTTCACATTAATGAAAAATAAGATCAACTTAATTCCCTTATAACTTTTGTGATTTGTATTTTTTCTTACAATATAGGGATTAGAAGGTGAGGTAAGTTCTTAGGGGAAGAACCCAAAAAACAGTGAGTGCTACCCATTTATGAAAGCATAGATAGAGAAGTCACCATACATGAGTTATTTATCAGTTTAAATTAAAATATATATGATTGATAATCATATTTGATGAAATTGAAGATGAGGTTTCAATCATGGAGTGATCCATGTATTCCCAATAGTATGCATTAAAGAAGATCATCCTAGGTAAAGGCGTGGAAACTATAAAAACTGGAAAGCAACATTATGAATTCCATTTTTGTGTGTACTCATATTGGAACATATTGAAATACATTCATGAATAGATTTATTATCATGAATATATTGATAAGTGTTTCCATTTTGCAGGAGTCAGTGAAGAATAATCTTCCAAAAATTATTTATCTCATATAAATATGAAAATTATGGATGGTGCTTGCTTGAATATTTTTTATCAAAGTGGTATGTATAATTTATATCCTATCATTGATGAAAAAATTATAATCTAAATAAATGGGGGAAAACTTTAATTTTATCAATGTCATGAAAAATGGATGTATGATGAAGTGATAAGTCTATTTTCAAATCATTATAATCTATTTGTTAAAGTGAGTGAAGGATTTTTAGGTTGATATTTTTTTATTTAAATTGGAAACCATTATTTTTATCATCCAAAATTAAAATTGGAAAACCTTGAATAAAATATTTAGTATTCTCATTCATTTTGGAATCATTCAATTTCAAAACGGAAAGCCTTGTTATCAAAATAAAACCCTCTAATTTTCCACAACAGGCATGACTCAAGTAGACTTAGAGTGGAATGATTGATTTCAATTTTATATGTATGGATTTATAACTCTTTTAAAAAAAATTGTTTTTGTTTATAAATAAGGGGTATAGAGTTTGAGAGTCACATATTAACGTTTTTTGTATGAGGAGATATCAACAAAAAATAATAGGGGGTGATTGTTTAGCCCAAGTGTTGTATTTATTGTGAATGGGTCAATATGTGAAGTGGTAATGTTTGGAGAAATTTTATGAATTCAATTTTTGAAATTGGATGTCATGCCTCAAAAATTATCCTTGTTTAAATGTTACAATAATTTAATATGATCATAAATCTAAATTTCTTGTGAAAAAAAATTAATGAAGTTCACAATTTTTAAAACAAGTTGAATAAGACCATGAAAATATTTATTTTCATGGGGATTTGAATATTTAAATGTAAAAAGAAATTAACTCCACGAGGGAATTAAATAATCCCATCCATAAAGAATGTATTTATATTTTACATGAATAATTATTTAAGAATATTTAGTTTTAACTTGTAATTGAAGGTAAAATTTCCCAACTATTTTAATATCGGTGTTTAACAAAAAATAGCCAGCCAAGACAACCAGCTAGGCTAGCTAAACAACTCTTTTGTGGGAGAAATGTTCAACCACACATTAGAGTTATCTAGGAGAGACATAAAGGTGGAAGATTGTGGCATAGTGACCCTAGGGGGAGCACAAGTGGCATTGCAAGTATAATGCGATGCATAGGGCCCATGAAAATATGCATTGGTGCAAGGTGGTTAGGTTGTCCAACAAAAGTGAGGCACAACCTATGAAGCCCATGGGTGCATAGTGTATTTGTGTTCCAACCCTAGCACCATATCTTGAGAAAATAGGAATGACGATCATTACATTGAAGTGATCCACTGAGCACGAGATTGATGTGTGATGAACTACTATAGATTGCACTTTTAAAAGTGATAAAAATAGGATTCATCAGTGCAAAATGAGTGATTATAATTTGAGCGATGATAAAATCTAACATTTATCAGAGCTATAAAAAATGATAAAAAATAGTGACTTCATTAGTGATAAATTTTTTGATAAAGGAACCCTTTATTAGTGATTTTTTAACACCAATAAATGGGTCATTTATCAATATTTTTTAATGCTGATAAAGACACCCTTTATTATCAATTTTTTAACTATGATAAAATGTGAAACAAATTATTATTTTTCACATGCACCCTTTTATTAGCACTCACAAACCCCTTTCTCAATTATATCCATTCCCCTACCACCCCACCCCATTTAATAGTTATCAAGACCACCCTTTCTCAACACTGGAAATATGACCACCCACCCATGCATGCCTGGACTCGAATATATGACCTAATTTGAAGCCGATTACCAATGCCCAACCTTGTTATATTCTACATTTTATAATATTTCTATTTATATATATATTCCTAGATATGTTTTATTCATATATATATAATTATTTTTAAATAAAATTATACAATATATGTTTGTTTGTGTTTGCACACAAGTGTTTGTGTGTGTGTTATATATATATACACTTAAATTTATTTAAATAAATTATAAAATATTAATCTTTTACATTTATTATAATATAAATGTAAATATAAATCTTTTTATTAGTACACACACATTTGTATATATAAAAATTATATATACATTTTTATAAGAATATATATATTCATATATTTTTATATTGTAAAAAATGGTTACATATTCTTTTAAATAAAATAGATAATAATTAATTATATATGATTTGGATAATTATTTCTAAATACATTTTAAAAATATGTATTTATATTTTATATTTAGATATAAATATTATACATCACATATATATTTATATGTTTATATATTTATATATATATATTTAAACAAAATTACATATACTTGTATATTTATATATAAAATTTTATAATTTATTTATAAATATTTACTATAAATAAGTTTATATACTATATTTAATGATAATAATATACTTATAAAAATGCATTTATAAATGATGTATATATACAATACATACACACATATTTTCACACACACACACACACTTATATTTCTCACAAACATGCACAAATATTTACATATATTAGAATATACACATAAATATATATATTTGTTCATTCAGACACATGAAGAAGACAAATTTCTTGAAATGTTATCAAAAAATGATAAATAATTTGTTAAAGAAATTCTATGTGAGAGATATAGCAAACCCAAACAAAATTCAAGGGGATATTTAACTACATTTCCAACACATGAAGAAGCCTTGAAGGGAGTGAAGCTTACATTAAGAAATGAAAATGATTAGATGGATAAAGAGAGAAGACCCATCTCACATAATTAAATAGAATTTGTGATAATATCAACGCTACAAAATGATGAATCATATTTTAAAATCACATTTGGAAGCATGAAGTTCGGATAAAGTAGATAAACAAGGTTACGAAAACCATCTCAACCTTGTAGTACACACGAGGAACAAGTATATCCACCTATTTACCTTTTATCTTTTGTATATTTTATTACTTATTACAATACATGGAATTGATGGTGAAATAATTACTTAGGGGAAGAACCTGAGAAGGAGTTGATTTTTTCCATTCAAGACAACATAGATAAATAATTCACCATCCTTGAGTGATTTCTTAATTGTAATTAAAATAAAAATCTAATGGAGTGTCATATTTGATGAAGTTAAAGATAAAGATTATATCCTAGAGTGATCCATTTATTCTCATGAGTTTTCATTAAAGATGAACATCCTTCGATAAGGTGTAGAAGTTTTCAAAATTGGTCAACCACATAAATAATTCCATTTTGGTGTATTCTAATATTGGAATATATTTAAATACATTCTTGAATAGATTCACCATCATGAATATACTGATGATTGTTTCCCCAGAGGGGGAGCCATGTGAAAAAGAAGATACCATAATAATTTGTTTCATATGGACTTGAAAATTCTAGAAGTATTTTTCTTTAAAATGTCATTGACGAGGCATGTATTATTTTTCACTTAACCTTGATGCACAAAATTAGATTTTTAAATCAAAAGGGCCAAAATTTATTTTTATCAATGAAATGAAAAATGGAAGTATGATGAATTTCCAAGGCTATTTTCAATTCTAGTTATTTTCACCTAAATGTTATTAATATGGTTATTTAAGTTATTATAGAAGTTTCCGATTTATATATTTTTACGTAAATTGGTAACTATCATTTGTATCCCCCTAAAATATAATTGGACTCCCTTTAAGACAATATTTTAATTTCTAATTAATTCTTTTATCACTGAATTTCATCAGAGGAGACCTTATTTTCTCCATCAAACACTATTTTTTTATACATAAAGCATGAATCAAGTAGACATAGTGTGTAATTATTTATGTCACTTTGCAAAGTATAGATTGATACATATTTTCCCAAGAACTTGTCATTTTTTTCAATATGGTAAGACATATTTATCACCACATACTGATGATTATGGTATGATTAGATATCAAAAAAATAATAAGGGGGAGACTGTTGATCCTAAGTGCTTCATTTGTTTTCGATGGGTTAATATGTGAAGTGTTTATGTATGGAGAATTGTTATGAATTCACATTATGACATTGGAATTCATGATTTTAAAATTCTAATTGTTTAATTGTGATGATTGTTTAAACCGATACTAAATATTAAAGATGTGTGAAAATGGAATTTGATGAAGTGAACAATGTTTGAAAAAGGTTGAATAATACCGTGAGTATTTGAAGATTTCCATACACAAAGAAAGTAATTGAGTTAAGTATAAAAGGACATATATGAAAAATATATTTTTATATTTCCTAAATAATTTTTAAAGAATATTGATATTTGTCTCTACATTGAAGGATAAATTGGGTAAAAAATTTTATATGGGTGTTTAAGAAAAAATTGGCCAACTAAGCTAACCAAATAGGATAGCTCAACCATACTCTTGTGGGGGAAAGAATCAACCACGATTATAAGCCATCCAGGCTAGCCAAAATGGTAACCTAAGGTGAAATAGTGCCCATAGGGTCTCCACATGAGTAATTTCAAGCATAATGTTCTGCATAGGGTTCTTGAAAATTTGTTTTAATGTATATTGGGTAGGTGGGCCAGTGCAAGTGAGTGACGACCTATGAAGCCCATGGGTGCATAGTGTATCTGGGTGCCGACTATAACAACCCTTTTATTTATTTCAAATTTCTAAATGATTTATTAAACAAAATTACACTTAATACAACCCAAAACATCAAGTGTTCTAGTGTATTTGGTAAATTAGGTACATTACAAAACTACTTAAAACATGAAAAAAATATCTTTATTGAAAACATATTTAACTTGAAGAAAATGTTCTTTCGTACTTAATACTGCATGGGATAACCTGAGGAGATAAATAAGAAAGGGGTGAGCTATAATATCTAGTATTGGAATAAAAAATCCATAGAATGAGGAATAAAATACATGTTAGATAATAGGCTTATCAATGGATCATGAAAGGAACTTGAATAATAAGGTATGATATAGCATGATAATAATAACAAGGGAAATGTGAAAAAAACTTAAAAACTACATCATAAACATACGTCAAGGACAAACCTACATAATGGTGGAAAAAGTCCCATAAAGGAATCATATAAGTGCCCTGTCCCAACATGACATCTCATGATAATATTCATTACCCAATGCATTGGAGCACTGTCAAGGCGCACCCTTTATAATCATTTCATTCTCATGGTTAATTGTGACCCATAGATCATACATCATAGATTCATTCAACCTCATAATTTATTCGATTATCAAGGAATATGAAATAAATACATTTTAGTTTTCAATCAATAATTATATGTTCCTATAGGTGAACACCCTTGATAGTAAATAGTTATGGTATTCACTACACAATTGTTCTGGCATGGAAGATCATGGTGAAATTTTGGAAACATAAGGACATCACTTAAAGAGTCAAAAAAATGTTTTATGAGAGATAAAAGGGTCTCTCACCACATAAAAAAATGATGTAACAGGGACATGAAAAATCATATCCCAACATTATAATTTTGAAAATAGAAGGCATACAGTAATGAAGAAACATAAATAGAGAAAATAATATGTATAAAATTTCAGCATGGTAACAATTGTACATAAAGGATCACGGGAGGCCTAATGAGAGTGAAATGAAGCTATAATTATATATACATAAAATTTAAATTAATATGAATATGGAATATTATATCCCATCATAAGAAAATGAAATGTAAGAGACATTACATAAAAAGAGTTCTCGATAAAAGAGGAGTGGAAGATAAGGTTCATTTACAAAATTTCATCATAATAATGACTTAGGAAACTGTAAAAATGAGAGAGGATAAATGATATATCATTAAAATAAACAACCATTGGATACTAAGGTAATATTAATAAATTAATGGAAATATAATCAATTTAAATTAAAAGGACTAATTTCAAATAAAGTGCTTGAATTGAAAGGATTGCAAAGGAATACATTACATGACTGTGTGACTCCAAAGGCTTGTGAGGGGATTATTAAAATTTTTATGAAACCTTGGGAGGAATATAGGGAGTATAGAGAAAAACTGTGGATATTCTCTAAGGTATTTTAGTGAAGATAAATGGGAGATTGTGTGGGTTTATATAAGAAAGGAGGGGGATTTCTTTATTATTTAGGTTTTGAAGTCTACATAATAAAATATACCAAACCGAAAACCACACCATGGTTTATTGAAAAATGTAGTGTTTTAAATTATTTTATAAGGCCATGTTCTAAATATAAAAAAATAATACCCTGGCTTATATAAAGGTGAGCCACACTCTCAAAGAAATGATTTTAAAATCTTAAAATATATTATAAGTCTTGGATGATTTATTAAGGCTTTATAAATAAACAAATGAACATAAAATTACATTATTTTAAATGAAAAAAATTTATTTTTCCGATGATACCTTTTATAGTATTTATTACATCACTACTGGTCCATTATGATGTCATAAAAGACACTGTATATTTATACGATATTTATTTCTTACCTGAAAATTTGACCATCATAGAAAATTATGAAAAAATCACCATAGGATAATTTTGAAATTCTGATTCCAAAAATGATATCCATTTTATCCAAATAATTTTCTATATATTAAAATTTATACTTTTAAAAAATAACTGACATTTATTTAAAATGACAGTTTTATTTGACAATAATGGTTCTCAAATCCTAATAAAAATTACATTTGACTTCATCAAAATTATATGATCATTTATATTTGGTAAAATTAATTTAATAATAATATTTTATTAAAATATTATTTAATTTTAAAAATCCATTTATTCATAAAAATATATTTCATAATTTAATTTGAATACTAACCAAAATTATTATTTGTGCTTTAAAAATACTTTACTAAGTAATAATAATCAGATGAAAAAAAGTCCTTAATTTTAAAAAAATTATGTAAATATTCCTATTTCTAGGGACATGATACATATCCCTTTAATAAAATATCATATTTCCTAAGAGTATGGTGCACAATGGTTGGGATTTGATGGGGTTGTTCAACGAACATGGTTTGGGATGTGATCTTGACGATCTTGAACTTCTCCGATAAACAGTTTCTATCATGCTTATGTTTTTGGATCTCGGCTTAGGCTTGGTATAGGAATAATTCTAGAAATTATATATCCCACATAATATTCGATAAATGGACATCATAGGGTTCAATCCTACTGGTTGAGGGCATCACTTCCTTTGTCTGTGTGTAATGGATTTGTTAAAACCCTTTATTTATACCTGTTAGGTGATCACAGTTCAACTACTATATTATAAATGGTAATGAAACTTAGCAGTAATTTAAATAAAATTGAATATAATTAAAAAAAATAAGGGCATGTGTTTTCTATAACCACAATAATTTTAATTAAAATAAAAGGGGGATTTTATTCATAACTGTTCATGTTGTTGCACTAAACCTAATGCTTTCTAAAGGGTAAGCTGGAACACGAAGCATTTTATTAAGGAGATCAAGTGATAATGAGATAATTCTGGGATGGAATCAAATAGGAAATATTCATACATAAAAAACGTTTCAAAAATAACAACCTCCACCTGATCCATTAAATTTGGGTGGTCTGATTCACATGAGTACCATAATCATCTTCCCTCATTCAAGACTTCATATTTATGGAGCTATCCTAATATTTATGAGTTGTGGAGTGTATACATGCATCCAGAAGATAAAATAAAAGGCCTATTAGACATTTAATAAAACTAAAAATATCTCATGCGATCCTAGATATTTCAATGATCATGTCCATGGATGAACAAAAATAACCAAGTCATGATATCTCCTGATGTGCCTGAGTTCTTTGGATGGGTTTAAAACAAGGAAAATACATAAGGGAAGTCGAAATAATATATTTATAAAATTTTAATTGCATTAATATACATTTAATGAGAAAAATAAATGAGGTCCATGACATATATCCCATATAATGATATAGCTATACCACAATAGAAGAGATCTATATAGACCAACTGGTGAAGTGTGGATCCATGCAGAGAAATTTATATGTATCCATTTTCAAAAGAGAACCACATAGAAATTTTAGAAAAATGAACATTTTTCCATGTAACAAATTATTTCACATAGATGAATTCTAATGTGAGGATTCACATATCCAAATACCAAAGAGAAGGTTTCATGTAGTCATTTAAAAATTACTATGTTTTGTCTCCAATGTGAAAAATGAGGTTCTGCATAAATAAGGGGCTTTTAAATATCATGTAAATAAATAGCATAACACTTGATTGGTGATGAATCTTCAAGATCATCCACAAGACCTAGGATGAAATCCGGGTGAAGGAATATTTATGGGTTAGTCTAGCAGTGTTGTAGAAGACATTATAGTATGTATTGTTTAGTACTATATCAGCTAAAACTATTCATATGATTTGTCCTTTGGGCCACTAGTCTGATCCTTTGAGTCCTTAAGGACTTAAGGCCATCAAATCCCTATGGGCCCGTAAGGCTTTCTGGCCACCTTAAGGATTTTGGGCCTCCTAAAGGCCTCTGGGCCACCCCAAAGCCTTCACGACATGTGAAGTGAATATACAAAATCTACAAGGAACATACTCCAGATGAGGATTCAGAGCAGAATCATCCACTAGACAAAGGGGAACCAAATTTTTAATAATTATAGGGTATGGAAAGTTCCATCCATACGAGGCTTGTGAACCTCTACCTAGGATAGCTAGATGACTAGTCATGCGAAGGTGGAGAGATTCATAATGATATAGAAATTGGGGAGGGGAATTTCAAAGTAGTATCTATAATGATTCTAGACTTGTGAATCCAATACCTTTGGGTCATGTAATGTGTCTCTAATCATATAGGCCTTGTAAGGGTTCCAATGAACCCTTAAAAGAGGGATTATCCAGAAATAAACAAAAATATAAGACCTTCTGTCCATTCAGGTAGGTATAGTTTATCAGTTTCATGAATTAGAGGATCAAAAATAGTTTATGGGCTTGGATCAATTAATATTTATGCACCATTAGGGAGGTTGGGATACTGGTAGACATGATCATTGATACATGCTCAAATATATTCATACATCATACCATTGCTAGTATTATTGGTGGTCTTATTTCTCCATTAGAAGCTATTGTTTATTTTAATAGATAATTCCACATGAACATATCACTAAATTGCTAATATAGTATGAGACTACAGTGGTGGTTCCCTATCGAGTCATATAATCACACACTTCATGAGCCACAATTGCACTGGGGTACCTGAGAATCCTTCACATGGATTCAAATTCAAGTTCTTGTTGGGATGATGCCTGATATTTTTAATCAATTTGGATGTATCGAATGGTTAGGATACATGGATACTGTATTTATTGAATCTCATTGTCTTTACATTTATATGAGCATGAAATTTTGAGTTTGTGTGCAATATTTCCTTTTTTTATAGAAATGTATTATTTATTTCTATTTCTTAAATACTCTTTTATTTGGTTATTTTCTTTATGAATTCACACTCCGATATAGGGGGTGTATTCTCCCCACAGTACCTCTAAAGACCCCTGCTGCTATTCCAAAACCTTTGACATATGGGGGGGGGGGGGGGAACACCCGAGGTCTTGTGGTGGTTTGGATTAGTTATTATATATAGTTTACTAGGGTGGGGTTTTATATAATAGTATTATATGAGTATTTTTTTGGTTTTATTATTTGGGATATGGTAGAAATGAAATGTTGGACTACATTAGAACCTATGAGGGATACCGATATAGAGCATCATGAAAACCTTTGTTTTTAGGAAGTCCAGGTTACTAGGGATGAGATTGATATTCTATTTTTTTGATGTTATGTTTGATATGATTTTCATATCATGTAATGAAAATGGTGTTTGAAGTTACTAAAATGTTTTACTGTATTTAACTCTTATCCCATTGGAAGGAGACTGGTTTTAGATTTGTCTCTTAAATTATAGAGGCCAAAATTACCTCATGCATTATGATTAGGCATGTAAGATTCACATCTTCTATATTTTTCAGCCTATGTGTGGTATCATGAATTAAAGACGCAACTATTTAATGTGTCGCCAGTTACTCATATAGAGTTTTCCCATATAAGTACATGGTGTCATTATACTCAACAGGGCTGACAGGTATATATATATTTCCTTTTATGGAAGGTCGTATGTATTTATAGAGAGGCACTCAATGAGGTGGATGATGGTATAATCTCTTGGTGCATAAGACATACGATGACCTTAGTGGACCTTTAGGTATTTTATTCCTTAGTGATAAACCCATTGTGGGTGATTATCTTAAGGGATTGTTATTCTATGTGCTAGTAACTACTTATATGGTGCTTTCCCATATAGCTTGGAATTACACTCTACTTAACCAAAACATGTGATAGTGTTTTGGGGGATACAAATTATCATAGGCTTAAGCTGGTTGATTTTGTGGGTCTATGTGATGTGACTATATCCTATAGGGAGTGGTATGATGTGTAGATTCTTAGAGATGGTGAGTACCCTAGGTTAAGTTATTTAAATTTCCACTAACAACCTATATAGTTTTTTCCCATATAGGTTGAAATAGAAGTATATATAAATGAACCATGTGTTTACGGTTCATTGACATAGATCATTTAGGGAAATTATGTTATTTATACTTTGATGGCTGATGAGTTTGGGATTCTCTTGGGAGAAGTACTATATACAAATGATTAGTCATAATTGCTTCCCATATAGGTAGTTTTTTCAGTATATTCCATGGAATATGTATATGATATTTTAGAGCGAGCATGGGACACTGGGTGAATTGGACTCCCACCCTCCAGGGGTCTCGAACTCAATATTGATGACTCTTGTAGCCATGGTTGCATACAAGGGGTGGGGGGGAGTTTTCCATGACTCCTCTATCTCCATTATTTTTTTCTAGCACCTTTTACGGTCCCAATGACTCCTTTATAGTGGATGGTGTGGCCATAACTATTGAAAAGAAATTATGGCATATTAAAAATATCCTCTGAACTTTGTGGAAAATGATTCAAATATCATTTTCAACTCTTCAATGTTCTCTCTTTAATATCTTGTAATATCATTTATCTGATAGGAAATTAAAATGCCCTTATTACCAATGAAATTGATATTATCCACATATGGCTTGAAGGAAAACGAGTAGCTGAATTCTTGTTTTCCAAGGCCTCTCATAATGTTCCCCTAATAGAGTTCTCTAGTAATCTCTCTATCCCTCCAGGTGGTAATGAAATTGTTCTAGGAGACGTACATGGTCTCCATTGTTTTATACCTTCCTAACTATTTTCTCTAGCATACTTTCTCTCCCTTATAAAATTTATATTTTTTGGATGAGTCCTTTTAAAGAATATGTATGGGAAGATGCTTTTATTTTAGACAAATTCATGAGATGTTCTCAGGGGTTTATAGTATAGGAATGATTAATCCTTTAGTTCTTGACAATTCACCTTGAGTTCTTTAGTATCGAGGTAGGTTTCTAAGGGTAGAACCACTCAGGTTCATTACCTTTCTAACTTTGGATGTACCTTAGTGGTATGATGAATGTGTGGTGGATGATCGATGTTTTTAAAATGGAATTTGGTCGTGTGAAGAATAACGGAATAAGGCAATTTATTTATTTTGAATAGGAGTTCCAACAACGTTCTTATCAGGTAAAATATGCATTCTGTATAGTATGATCCTTAGTTATGGCCTGTTAACTTAGTTCTGATGGGATGCAACTTATAAGATCTTGAGTCAGGTTTTCTGTAGTTGGGAAGTTCTGGAGTGTATGGCAATTTGTTTTTTGATGATATTTAGGTAGTTCACTCGTTGGTTATGCATGATGCTGTTTAAATTTGAATTGAAGATGGTTTTGTATGAGCTAAGGGAAGATGCGTTTTGATGGGATTAAGTGATCATAGTTTAAGAGGAAAAATACACAAGATTTTGTGATATAAGTTTTTAATATAACACATGTGGGGTGGTGTGATAGAATCCGTACGGTGGGGATTTCATCATCGGTTGTTTGAGGGTATGACCCTCACTTCAGTTGAATCATAGAGGAAGCTATGGGTGACATTTTATGATCCTAGAATGAGTTTTAAATTTATCTTTCTTGTTCATACTCAGTTATTAGTGTGGTTGGATATGACATTTTCCATGTTCAATGATGGATGGGTTGTGAGCCACAATGATTTATTTTGTGGTTCAGTAATTTGATGAAAATGTTACTCATGTTTTGGGAGTGTGATGTGATTTGTGGGTGATAAAACACCAATGTAGGTGGGATCATGTTATTATGATGGTACTGATCATTAGGTGTTCATTTTGGCATTTTAGAAGCTATTGAGATATGATAAAAAATTCAAATAGATTCCCAATTGAATACTAGAAATGAATCGTGATGTGATATCATATGGGGTTTGAGCACTAGCTTTAGTCTCACAGCATTTTTGAGTTTCACCAAATGAAGTTAGGTTGAAAATGAATAGTACCCACAATAGGGTATGAAAAATATTTCTGTTTAATGATGATTCAACTGGGAAGACACATTGAGTGTCATGTACATACATAATCTTGAGTGTTTTGATGATCGCAGTTTGCCTTAGGGGATAAGGGAAACATGATCAGATAATTTGGAAATGTATTGGTGGTGGTGGTCGAGATTCTTTAAGATGGGTTGGTTAGAGGAGGTATGGCCAATGTGTTAACATTAAATTGGATACAGTGAGATGGAAACAATATCAGGTGAATCATTTTGGATACGATTAGTATATTTTTGGATTTGGCTATTATTTTCAAGGAAAAGTTGGTGTGCTTTAATTATGTTTGGGTGGTGGAGGCACGACCATTTTGGATTGGAAATGGATTGTTAGAGTTTGCATTGGTGATTGACTGACGTTATTGTGGGTGTTTTTCAAGAAATGAATCTGGTCACCACCAATATTGGCACCAAACCCAGCCAATGGAAATTCCCTAAGGTAATTCCCTATCCCCACGGGCTGGCACAAGTGCCCGAGCATCATTAATTTAGGTTGGGGAATGATTTACCCGAGTATGAAAGCATAAAACATTAAAAACAATCCAAAATATAAATCAGAAATTTTTGAGCCAAACAAGTCTTAAGAAAAATCCAGAACAAGATATATTGGTTTAAAGAAAATACAAGTGGTCAAAATACAAATAAATACAATATAAAGATATCCCCAAGGACTCCACATGACAAGGGGGACATCACCCACAAGTCGTCTCCACAACTTCGCACCAAGGATGGGAACTAACACCCTGAACCGCCATCACCCATAGCCTTCCCTTTAAATGAGTGAAGCATAATAAAGTCTATTTACACCCAAGGGGTATAAGTAGGGTGTGATCCTAATAAAAATAGGAAACCACCCAATGATTTCAAATAGCATGCAATACAATGTGAAAAAGTAAGCAGTTTTAGTACGCAAAGAAAAGTAGTGATAAAATCCATGAAATGAAAGTTTTAATTTAAAACAGTTTTCATGCTAAAATTTTCAGAATGTTCACAAATTTAAATATACATGTTAGATAATGTAAATTAGTGCTAAAAACCCCAATACAAGCGTAAATACCATGAACACAATGAGAAACAAAATCTGGAACACCCCTAAGAACTAGATAGTCTCGGGCCCCTTGTACCTCATACCTCGGTGTAATGTAACCATAGAAAAATCCATTCTTGTGAATGAGCAACTTGTAGAGAACATACCCATAACCTAGTGGCCTCCAATCATCGTCCAGATAGTTTATTTAGAGTTTTCGTTATCCAAATTCTAGGTGAAACAGGGACAAAACCCATTTGGTCCACTAGCCGTACTAGTACACATCCACCCACCTAGGTACCTGGGCTTCCCCCTTTGTGCTCAAAAAATTTCATCATTCAACACATATTCATTTTTATGTAAAACAACACTAATGTTCACACACACCAAGTACATTATCTACACACATTTTATACCATTTATAACACACACAAAAACACTTTGAGTTTCAATAAAAACAACTTCTCCAAATCTTTCCTTGTTTTGCACCCAAAACACATTGAAAATACCACATTAACACCATGTGCATACACAAATTAACCAATAAAAAATTCACAGAACCATATTTTTTTAAACCCATTACATGAGTTATAAAACAACCCCCAATATGCATCACATAGAATATCCATGTAAAGAACCTAATTCAACACCAAATTGCTACTCAAAAATCATTTTCTAAACAGACATCGCCCAAAAACAATTTCTTAGAAACAACCAAAGTATAAGAACATTTATAAATTTATTTTTAGAACTAATACAGTTCAATAAAATCAAATAAATAATTATATGGTAGCCCTTAATGAACCAACCAAAGATTTATTTGAAAACCCCCAAATATGACATAAAATTGGAATAAAAATTCACTTGAAATAAAAACACCACTAAAACTCATTTTTTGCAGAATTAATCAAATGAAATAGGCATTAAAATATCATAAATAAATAATTATAATCACAAAGATGGCATAAACATTGGAATCACCGTCCAAACTAATGAAAACCCTTGAATCACTGTGCGAAAATCAAGTCTCCCCACTGTCGCACCAAGAGGGACTTAGACCAATCTTAAACCACAAGAATTGACCAATAACTCCCATGGTTAAACCCTAGGTTCAAAAACCTACCCCATGGTCATTTGTTACTTCAAGAAAAAGTGAATAAGACCTGATCAAATTGAATGAAACTGTAACCAATTTCAAAGAGGAACGAAATTGACTAACTTACTTGAGGGATCTTAAAGGAATCTCCCCAAATAAACCTGAAGATAAAATTGAAAAACAACCACAATTCAGGGGTGGTTTGAAAAAAGATGAGGAGGTAAGTTAGGCACTGTAATGGAGGAAAAAAAGTAATAATTGAGGGAGTTATGAAGGAAAGAACGCACCTCCTAAAATCTGGATGATTTTAGAAACCCTAAGATGTTATGAACTCAGTCGGGATGTATATGAGCTCAAAAGTTAGTGTGAGGATACTAGAAACATGGATGGGTTCAATGGGTGTGTGTGAGGCTTGAAGTTAACAAAATAAGCCTTAAAATTGAATAAGTTATTAATTAAACAAATTTGATTTTTAAAACCGAAATTGGGCTTCCGGGCAGGCCCATTCCCTTAAATGAAAACCCATATAGACCTTGGTTATGGATTTCTAAAGGCTCCAAATTACACTGCTGGTGTTAATATGTTAGGGGAGGCCATTTAAGAATTGTAATGGTTGAAAAATATTAAAAAATGAAAAAGTTATAAAAGAAACAAAATTTATTTTTAAATCTGGAATTAGGCTCACGGTTTGGACCAATTCACGAAAACGCACCCATTCCACCATGAAAGCTTGGGAAACACCAAAAACAAAGAATGAATGAAAAATAAATGAAAAATACCTCTAAAATATGTCATGTATGTGACAATTCTACCCACCATGAAAACTTTCCATTCTGAAATGTCAACCTGAAGCTTGATCAAAAAACTGGAACGAATACCCTTCCTCAACTCATGACTTCGTCTCCCATGTATCATGTGTATCATTAACATGATTCCAACAAACTCATACTAGAATAATAGATTTCCCTCAAAGAACCTTCTCTTGGGAGTCCACTATTTTCACTGGACGATCAAAAACGGACAAGTTTGGCTCTATCTCCAGTTCTTCCCAACTCAACACATGGGATGGATCCGAGTTGTATTTCTTCAAATGAGAGACATGGAAGACATCATGGATGGATGTCAAATGAGAAGATAAGGCCAACCTGCATGCCACCTTATCAATATTCACAGTTATCTCAAAAGGGCCAACAAATTTTGGCGTCAGCTTCCTTTGCTTCCCCAATCGACGATGGCCCAGACGAGGGGCCACTTTCAACAATACCCTACCAGCCACGAAAAATTCTAGGTCTCTACGCCTCTAGTTAGCATATGATTTATGACGACTCTGAGCTGTCAAAAAGCATTTACTAATCAATTTGACCTTCTATGAAGTCTCCCACACAAGGCTCGACCCCAACAGTGATGTCTCACCTACCTCAGCCCAACATAGGGGGACCGATATTGCCGAACATTGGGCACATCAAAAGGAGCCAATCAAATCAATGATTGGAAACTGTTATTATAAGAAAACTCAACCATCCCCAAACGTCTATCCCAAGAAACTCTAAAGTCTAGGTTACATGCACAGAGCATGTCCTCCAAAATCTAATTCGCCCGCTCTGTCTGACCATATGTCCGAGGATGGTATGTCGTGATCATCTTAATCTAAGACCTGAAGGCCTTCTAAAGGCCCTACCAGAATCGAGAAGTGAAATGGGGGTTTCTATCTAAGACAACTATTGATGGAACTCCATGGAGTCTCACCACCTACAGAAGATAAAAATGGCCCAACTCATATACTTTAGCTATATATATGATTAGAATTAAGTGGGATGATTTGTTCAGACGATCAATCACCACCCAAAATGCATTCTTACCCCGAGGTGTACAAGGTAAGCCAACAATGAAGTCCATGGGGACCTCCCCCCCACATCCAGGTAGGAATGGGTAATGGTTGGACCAAACATGAGGGCCTTTGATGCTATGAATTCACCTAGTAGAATGTATAGAATCTCAATACATCGTACGATATTTCTCGTCTCAAACTAGGCCACCAGAACTGCCGACATACATCATAATACATCTTGGTGGAACCCAGATGGATAGACCACTAAGACTGGTGGTTGTCCTCCATCACCACCTTCTGTAGAGATAACGACACTACTGAACTGACCTTAAAGCACAAGATGCCCTTAGGAGTCGACAACCAATCAGAGGATGTATCCACATAATGAAGAAACTTCTTCGACCGCTGACAAAGATCATCAATAGGTTGTTCCCACTGAATCAACTCCAATAGAGGAGTCAACTAGACGCTCACCAAGAATGCCCATACACTGTATTTCCTGGTCTCTACATGCATCTGAGAAAAGATCCCTATCAAAATCCACTCATCACTGGACTTCCTCAAAGCCTGCACTGGAGCTCTTCTACTCAAATCATCGGCCACCACATTACCCTTTCCTAGGGTATAGACAATATCAAAGTCAAATACCTGCAATTACTCAATCCAACGATGCTGCCTTAAGTTGAGGTCCTTTTGTGAGAAGATATAGGCCATGCTTTTGTGATCAAAGTAGACTACAGACTTCTCTCCAAAGAGGCAGTGACACCAAGTATTCAAAGCATGCATCGCCTCTTCCAACTCCAAGTCATGGGTCGGGTCATTCTTTTCATTTGGTTGGAGTTGGAGAGAGCCTTATGCCACTACGTGATCATCCTGCACAAGTACACACCCAAGACCCATACATTAAGCCTCAAAATAGACCACATATCCCTTTCCAGCCTCTAAAAAACAACATGGGGGTGGTAGTCAAATGCCTATTTATCTCCTTGAATGATGCACTACCGCAAAACAGGGAAAGGGAAGCGTTTCCCTTTATCAGTGCTAAACAGAAAGAGCTAATAAAGGGGTATGCATTTATCAGCGCTAAAATAAGAACTGATAAATGTTACATTTATCAGTGCTAAAATAAGCACTGATAAAAGGTAACATTTATCAGAGATTTTATTTGAGCACTGATAAGACATAGCTTTATCAGTGCTTTTAACGAGCGCTGATAAATGTTCCATCAGTTTTTATTTAATAACCCCAACAGGCCATCCTCACTCGCTTGCAGTCAAGCTTTCGCAGAAGCTGAACCTGGCCCCTCGACCGCCACGACCTCGTCCTCCTCTTCCTCGTCCTTCCTCCTCGTCCTCCTCCTCTTCTTCCACCGCAACCGCCTTCGCCCCCTCCCCCGCTGTCGTGACCGCCGCCGCCTTTGCCACCACCGTCGCTGCCTCCGCCCCCACTGCCGCGATCGCTGCCGCCTCTATCACCGCCGCCTCCGCTACCATTTTTGATATTCATTTTCAGGTAATTTTTTTTTCTATCGCTTGAATTGAACATGTGAAATCCTGAAATGAGGTGTTATTGCAAGAGTCAATGGATGATATAGTTGATAACGATTTTGGATTCACGGTTCCTTACATATTATAGAATTATGGAGGAGCACTAGAGACCTGTGTGGTTGTTTTAGCCATTAAACATTCTAGTATAGAAGTGGGATTATATTTTCATTAATTTATTATTGGTTTGAAAAAAAATACTTTAAAGAAGGTTGTGATTTGGGTGGTTGTTGATCAAATCAAAAAATATGTTCACTTCCTTCATATTAATAAGGCAATGAAAGTGGAACAACTCATGGACTTGTATGTTTTAGATTTTTTGAGACTTCATGAGGTTCCCTCTATAATTGTTTCAGAAAGTGATCTGAGGTTGAAATCTAGGTTTTGGAAATCATTAGAGGTTTCACTAGTTTTCCATGGTAAATTATGAACACATTATCATCTATAGATGGATATATATATACAGAGTGGGAAGTCAATTTTCTAGAGGTTACTCTCCAGAATCATGAACATGATTTCATTGGATATTGGGAAATGAATTTTCCTTTTGTTGATTTCACCTATAACAATTGTCATCAGGATGTGATAAAGACAGATCCTTACATTTCATTATATGGGAATCAATATATATATCCCTAGTACTGGGAAGAGTTGGGAGAGTGGTCCACAGTTAGTTCAAGTGTTGTTCAAGATATGAAAGAGATGGTGCGATTGATCTGGAAGATTTTAATCATTACAAAGATTCATAATAAATTCAATACAAACCATTGGAATCAAATATTGGTGTTTCAGGTTAGTGATTAGGTCTTTATCATAGTTTAACATCATTTGGGACATCAATGGCTAGGTTATCAATGTCTGTTTTCACCGAGTAATGGGATAAAATAGTTATTTTTGGTCACTAGGGAGTATTTGTTATTGGTTTCAGTTAACATCTGGTTTGACAGCTATCTATGATGTGTTTAATATTTTCCATTTGAGTAGGTATATACCAGATCATTTACATGTGATTAAACGGGGGATGTTGATATTGATCCAGATTATACTTTGGTTCCCTAGCTAATTCAGATTATGAATCTGGAGTATAAGGTACTACATGATTAAAGGACCCTGAGTCTAGTTAATGTGGTAGTTCAGACAATATATCCATTATACATGGAGGAATGACTCATTGATGAGGTAGTAGTGTCCTTCATCATTAGAGGATACATGATCATTAGAGATTTCAACAGGAAAATCATTTATGGTTGGGAGATTATAAAGCCTTATTACATTTTATGTGAGGTATGTTTTAACATTTTTTTGGATTTTTTGGTTGAGGAATACTGAGAAAGGATTTCGAGGACACATGTATTGGTAAATTTATTGATCTTTAGGGAATTTTTAGAAACAAAACAACATTTTTTATTATATTCTGAGAAATTACATGACGTGTGAATGGAGTACATCACATGTAATGACCGCCAAAAATGACACATTAATTGGATGCACAATGTGAAAATTTTATAAACTTTGTAATGGTTACATATCATTTAAATAAAAAATATAATGTTTTAAATAAAAAGTGACATGTTTTTTAGTGTATCTATGTCAAGAGGGTTACATGACGTGTAAATGTATTACATGTAGTGTCAATGTAACATAAAAGGTTTTTTAGGATCCATAGAGTTCTTGAGGCTTCATATTTTTTTACAAAATCATCCTCTTGGATAGATCTTTATCCCGATGATATTTTGGGTGACTCCCTCCCATCTAGTTCACATTGTTCTATGATCGATCACTATTATGATTGGATTTCTTTTCTTAAGGTATGTGATCCTTCTGATTCCTATTTAGATTTGTCTGCACCTATGGTTTGGATAAAAATTAGTGATCAGATAGTGATTTATATCAATAAATTTAAATTTATTTTCATGCATTGTCTTTTGGGATTTGTGGGATGTGGTAAATGGTGTACTTGATATTAGATTATTTTATTCTCATGGGTTTCCCCTATTTTATGTTTTCTTTTCAGTTGGAAATCTCTTCTGTTGTGCGCCTCTCCTCTGCCACGAATGCACCTCTACCGTGTGCTTAACGACACCTTCTCAGTGAGTTTTCTCATGTTACTCATTGGTTTCCTCTTGTTATCATGTTATTACTATTTGATATTGATGGTTATAATGTGAAATGTACGGGCTAAACGCCCCGCTGAAAATTGTGGCTGTTGGTGGTCCTTGTTTTTCGCACTAAATGAATTGAATGTTGGTTGGTTCTTGTTGAACATTGGAATATAAGAATTTTTAATTAACGTATACTTGACTTATGAATGAACACCCCAGGATTATAAAACTTCTGTGATAACCCCAAAATTAACAAAAAACAAATGAATAAGGGATGCTTTGTAAAATCTAAAATTTTGATTGTTTGGTTTGTATGGTGTTGTGATTGTGATCACGATTTTGTTTTTGTATGGTATTGAAGTTGTTGGCATGATTGATATTCCATTTTTTTCCATGTTGTAGTTCTTCCACCATTAAATATCAATCCAAACTTTACCCATTTCAATGGCACCACCAATTTGTTACTAGTGCAATTCCACTGAATCCTAGAAAACCACTTCTAGAGGACTCTATAATACACTTTAAAATACATGGTATGCAGTCTTGTTAAATGGAACATACTCCACCATACATGGATTTTATATAGATTTTAATGCCACACAACATTTATCTCCAAAATTTACACCACATGACTAATCTTCTGACTCAAACTTGGAATAAGTTTCATTTTAAATGTTACATGTCATGTGAACCTAGGTCACACACAATGTATCTCCAAGACATATACTTCATCATGAAACCATGTAAAAGACATGAAATAATGGTAGAACCATATGACATGTGTTTTACTTCACTCACACCATGTATAGATACCATAGAAACTTGATGTGTATAGACAATACACCACTAGTGGTCATGTAAGGAATACACACCGTGTATTCCACAAAAATGTGATGCATAGCTGGTGAGGTGACTCAATATGTATCTAAAGAACACACCTTTATCTCAAGTTTCTCTAAATTTCATTTATTTTCAAAGGCATCATTCAGTCTTTGTAAGACTAACTTGGAATAAATTTGATATCTGTTAGATTAAATCAGGTATCTTATACATACACGATGTTCACCCTACAGGACACACCATGTATATGGATTTCATATGAGTTTAAAGGAATTTGTACCTTGATTTGTTTTTATAAAACCCAAACAATGATACATGATTAATTAAAACATAATATTAGGCAAGTTCGAGATCGAACCCATAAAGACGATGATATGAATAAAGAATGGATGAATGATAATCGATTGATAAAAGAGTATGAAGATGGTGTGAAAGAGTTTATCAAGTTTTCAATAGATTAGGAATGTGACCCTTCTCAAATCCTTTGTCTGTGTTTACGCTATTGTTATTCAAGACAAATTAGTCCATAGGAGTTGGAAGAACACCTGATCTGTCATGGAATAGATCGAATTTATACATGTTGGAATAAACACGGGGAAAACGAATGTAGGTAGCGGCTCAGATAACACGACATTTTATAGATCATCTGATATGATTAGAAGCATGAACAGTGAAGATGATCGTATAGAGGGCGTGATTACAGATGTGAATGATGATGAAGATCGTATTGAGGAAATGACAAGGACAGTTGAAGACGAACTTCGTGATTTCCCAAAATTGTTTGAGAAGTTAAATAGTTGTGCAAAAATTCCATTGTATCCAGGTTGCACTAAATATACAACATTTTCAGCCGTATTGAATCTGTATAATTTGAAAGCAGGCAACGGGTGGAGTGATGCCAGTTTTGTAGAACTACTTGCTCTCTTGAATGACATGCTCCCAAAAGATAATGAAGTCCCAAGACAAACATACGATGCCAAACGAATTCTATGATCGATGGGTATGATCTCTGAAAGAATACATGACTTCCCGAATGACTGTATATTGTTTCACATGGACCAAAAATCACATAAATAATGCCCAAAGAGTGGTGCTTCTCGATACAAGAAAGATGATTCTAGTCCTACAAAAGTTGTATGGTACTTTCCAATCATTCATAGGTTTAGGCACCTGTATGGAAGTGAGAAGACTGTAGGAAAATTGACGTGGCATGCAGATACAAGAATTAAATATGGGAAACTATGTCACCCGGAAGAATCTCCTCACTAGAAGAGAATTGATCATGAGTATCCTGAATTTGGGAATGAGTCGAGAAACCTTCGTCTGACGTTATCTACAGATGGGGTGAATCCTTTTAGTTTTCAAAGCAGCAGTCACAGTACATGGCTGGTTATATTGGTAAACTATAACTTACCACCATGGTTATGCATGAAATGAAAATACATCCTGTTATCTATTCTTATATCCGGACAAAAACAACCAGGTAATGATATTGATGTTTATTTTTCCCCATTGAACGAGGATTTGAAAATATTGTGGGATTCAGGTGTTACGTTGTATGATGCTTACAAAAATAGATATTTCACTTTGAAACTCATGAAGTATGGGATGATAAATGACCTTCCTACTTATGAAAATTTGTTTGAATATAAAATTAAAGGAAGTCAAGGGTGTCCCATTTGTAAACAAGGTACACAGTCAATTAGGTTGAAACATTCATCAAAAACCATGTTTTTAGGACATCATAGATTTCTACTCCGATGACATAATTACCGATCTTGGACGACATCATTCGACAGAAGTTCAGAAGAACATACAACACCGTCTCCACTAAAAAGTGATCAATTGTTTGAGAAAGTATAATATTTGGACACTACTTTTGGTAAACCGTTTTCGTAACACCTTACAAAAACTGGTTGGAAAAAGAGATCAGTTTTTTTTGAATTACCATACTGGAATTGTCTGTATGTTAGACATTTTATTGATGTTATGCATATTGAAAAATGTATGTGATAGTGTCATCAGTACGTTGCTAAATGCACCCGGAAAAACAAAGGATGGAATTAAGGCTAGATTGGACATGGTTGAGATGGACATACGAGAAGAGTTGGCACCAGTGAAGGGTGAAAAATGAACATGTCTTCCTCCTACTGATTAAACTCTTTCTAGGTAGGATAGATATCAGTTTTGTAACATCTGGAATGATGTAAAGGTTCCAGAGGGTTATTCATCAAATATCAAGAACATCGTGTCAATGGGAGATTTAAAATTAAAGGGTCTGAAATCACATGACTGCAATGTTTTGATGCAAGATCTAATTCATATAGCTTTACATTTCATTTTTCCCAAGAATGTTGGACCTAAATTAATGGATCTCTATTTCTTCTTCAAAGCTATATGCAGAAAAAGTTATAGACCCGGAGAAATTTACAACTATGGAAAGAGAAATTGCCGTCATATTATGTGAATTGGAAATGTTCATCCCGCCGACATTTTTCGATATGATGGTTCATTTGATGGTTCATTTGGTGAGAGAGATTCGACTATGTGGTCATGTACATTATAGATAGATGTACCCCATTGAACGGTATATGAAGATTTTGAAAGGGTATATCAAAAACCGACATTAGCTAGAGGGTTGTATTGCGGAGCTATATATTGTTGAGGAAGCCATTGAATTTTGTATCGAATACCTGTCTGGTGTGGAAATCATTGGCCTACCAAAATCTCATCACACCGAGTGGCTTGAGGGTGAAAGAATTTCGGGAAGAAAGGTTGTCACAATCAATATTACAGATCGGGAGTAGGCCCACCTTTACGTTTTTCATAACAGTTTCGACGTTGACCCATATGTTCAAACCCACAAATAAATTATTAGGTGTTTGAATCCTTATAGGGATGAAAACTGGACATTATATACACATAATTGACAATTTATAGGATGGTTTTGAGACCATATTTTTAAATAGTTAGATGAAAATCTAGACTCAATTCAAGAATGACTTCGATGGCTAGCCAGAGGACCAAGTGTGTACATATTATCTTACAATGCTTATGCAGTTAATGGTTATAAATTCTATACTAATGAACATGATGAAGACAATACCATGCAGAATAGTGGGGTTACACTTGTGGATGAGGCGATGCATGTTTCTGGTGCTAAGGAAAAAAATCCAATTTATGGGAATATGTCATACTCTGGCATCATCAAATGAATATGGGAGTTAGATTATATGAAATTCACAGTGCCGATTTTTCAATGCAAGTGGGTTGATAACAGGAGTGTTGTTAAAATAGATGAATTAGGATTCGTGAAATTTGATTTCAGTAAGGAAGGGGAGAAAGATGAACCATTTATAATGGCATCATAGGAAGTACAAGTATTTTATGTTCCAGACCCCGAAAACCAAAATTGGTCAATTGTTCTGTTATCGGCCAAAACAACTGAAGGGTCAGATGAAAGTACAACGGAGGTTTACCCTTTTATATGGACTTCACAATCATTTCACAGAAGTCCCAATGTAGATGACATTTTTTATGTCATAGGAGACCATAATGAAAGGATTTACATAGTCGATAGAGGAGTCAAATCTCTTAAAACTTTAAAGAAAAAAAGAGAGTACAATAATCAGGTTATTTGTTTATTGTAATATACATTGTGTTATGTTATGTTATTATATGTTCTCTACTATTTTTATGTAATCTAAATTAAATATTAAACCACTTCTGCAGATAATGACTTCTGTACCTACTAATGCGCCCAATCCTGAGGCACAAAAGGTCTCCCAACTAGTAGCTAGTGGTCCCACTGTAGAGCAACAACAGGTTTCTCAACCAAATGCTGGTGGTCCCAGTGCAGAGAAACAACAGGTTTCTCAACCTATTGTTGCTGGTCCTAGTGTTGAGGTAAAACAGGTTTCTCAACCTATTGCTGCTGGTCCCAGTGCCGATGCTAGTGCTCCTGGGGAACATATTGATGCTAATTCTGAGGATATGGAAGGAAATGAAACCCTGAAAGCACAAAAAAACAAGAGCGTTGTAGTTTCATAGTGTTATCCAAATTCCTTAAGGAAAAAGAAAAAGGCATCAAATTTGAGGTGGGATGGAATAAGCGAGGCCAACATGTTAACCCCAACATAGCCATATTTAGTAGCTACATTGGAATCGTCACTCGGCAACGCGTGCCGATTGATGTATAGTCGTGGCACCATGTTGTCACCGGGATGAAGACTCTAATGTGGGAAGAGATTACAGTAACATTATGATATCATTTTTTTAATTTATTAAAAGAAATTAAAATAACAAAACATTTACTTACTCTTCATTATCCATTAAAGAGTGCATTTATAGTAGATTCCTCACACAAGGAATATGTATTAAGAGTTTCATGAAGGATTCATAGAGGTTTCCACACAATTTTAATGAAATATCATCTTAAAGATACAGAAAAGAAAATCAAGCTGCACCCACCTCCTCTTTACGCACACTTGATATCCCAAAGAGCATGGGATGCGTTTAAAAACCGTCATGGGGAGAAGACATTGCAGGTACATTGGTTTGGGTAATACGTTGTTTGACGTTTGCTTGTATTCATCACTCTGATTGACAATTTTTTATTTATGAAACAATAACTGAGTGCTGAAAATAAAAAACGCGCAACAGAACCAGTGTACCCTTACCATAAAACAAGGATGGGGTACGCTGCACTCGAGAAAAATTGGTACGTCTTTTAAATCTACCCTACTACTTGTATGTGACATAAAACAACACCATAACCATGTTTCTTTTTTTATATACAGATTGATGAATCGAAATCGAAGCCATATCTATCCCACGCCATGTGATATGGAAGGAGGCTCGTGTAAATAAAGAGGGGATTCTGATAGATGAAAACACACAAAAAGTGTGGGAAACATGTGTAAGTATGACATAATATAAATTTTATTTTCATTAAATATCTATTACATGAAATTAACTACTTATTTTTATATATTTTCTATTTGACATAGTCACAAGAATCAACAACAACCGCACTAGATGCAGAAATACTTTCAGTAGCCTTGAAGCAACCAGAACAGTATGGCTACGTTAGAGGTGCGGGTTTTGGGGTGACACCCCGAACATATTTTCAAAAACAAAAACAAGCGGAGGATCTGAATGAAAAAGTGGAAAATCCACAAGAAAAATTATCTATTTTTCATGAATAATTACAATACCAGAGAGATATGATAGAAAAATTGATGGGGTAGAGGCAAAGAGAAGAAAAACTCAACAAAAACTCGTGCATGACGATCCCACCCCACCCCCACTAGGTTTGGGGCGATCCATTACCCTAAAAACCTGACTTAGATGAGGTAATCAATGTTTTAATAATTGTTTATATGAAATTTGGTTTACATAGACAATGATACCTTTCCTGTACTTATATTTCACAGGGTGAAAATGACTGTGATTTATATCTATCAACTCCCACCTATCACCTTGTAGCGAGGGTTACGGTGTTAAATATGCAAAACGACATGCTACACAACAGACAGCTTCCAAAAGATCATCTCAGAGTGTCAATTAACGTAGCTAATGAGCCTATTGCTGAGATACCTATTCCAAATGACGATGAAGACATTCATAAGGTTGAACAAGTTGTTGGAACATTCATTACATGGCCGTCAGTCCTTGTAAAAAACATGTCGACAAAAAGTTATCCATTTCCAATTTATTTTTCAAGCTGGATGTTTAACATTTAATGAAAAAAGGTCTGTACCAATGAATGTTATTACAAAATTAAAAAGACTGTGGGGTGAAATGAAATATCATCTCAAAACTATCTCAAAGATCAACCAACCGATTGAAACGGTCTACTGAGAGCACCTTCACCCCACCCGTTCTATATCCATAGTTAATATCATTGCAGGCTGATGTGGATACAAAGTTTAGAGACACAAATAATCACACATTTGATTTTGAAAAAAATATGTATGGAGAGGAAACATCAGATTTCATTAGTGCTGAAAATGTAAATGAACTCCTTAAGTATGAATGGCAAGGCGCCTCAGTTGTAAATGTATACATGAGGTATGTTTTCATGATTTGATTTTACAAAAGCTGATATACTCTGATAATTATGACTAAATACATTTTATATTTTTTCACAGGAATATATATGAAAAAAAATTGAAGGGATTTCCCCAAGAAATTTTTTTGGACTCGTTTGTCCCCACATCACCTCTTCAAAAGACAAAATAAATTCTGATAAAGAGGTTGCAATAATGTCATACCTGCTCAAATCATTTGAAAACAAAATTACGGATGACAGACTCTTTTTAATACCAACGATGCAGGGGTAAAACTCTACAATTTAATCATATCAACTATATTTTCATTTCTTTCTTTAATTATTCCTTTTTTTATTTTTAGGAACCATTGGATGCTTATTGAAGTCAATTTGGATACTCCAAAGATTTATTTTCTGGATTTAATGCATGGATATCCAACAAACCGACTACGCATGATAGTGTTTTTTAATTTGTAATACACTAGATGCAACATTTTAAAACTAAACATCTAGTTATATAATTTATGTTATATTTTAATGAGGATTCTGTTATGATAGGGCGGTGCATCAATATCGTCTAATGCATGGAATGAATCCAGGGCCTAAGGATAAGAACCCCTACAAGATATAAAACAAGAAAAGTATCCTGGTATATATAATAACATTGCACTATCCAAACACATATCAAAACAAATTACATATTGTTGTTGATGTTTCTGTAGTGTCCAAAAAAAAACCAACAGAAGGGACTGTGGTTATTATGTTTGTAAATTTATGAAAGAGATCGAATTTCATCAACAAACTAGCATCCATGATGAGGTATTTTCGAAAATAATTACAAGTTCATTTAAAACATTTATTAATCCTTTGTGTATTTATATTTTTTCAATACTACCATGACTGTTGCAAAAACTAATATTCTAAAGATGATATAGATGTTTTTTAGAAACGAATGGGAAACATACTTGATGGAAGATTGTACACAAATAAGATAAAGGTGAATTCCTTCTACTTATGTTATCTGTATGTGATCATTGATTATCCTCCAACCTTCTTTGGTGAATAACCTTGGATGATGAAGAAATGAAATATTAGAGAAGATCGAGAAATAATGAACACAATTACTTCCTTCAATCATTAGATATCATGATTTTTGATGAAAAATGATCCAATATCCGAGTAGGAATCATAAATTTTATGTTTACACCCTTGTTGATGAAATAGTTTGAGAAAATCGATCCCTTCGATGGATATGTACTAATTATGGATTGAGAATCCTCTGATGTATTGAAATATTAATTTATTACTCAATGTTTTCTATCCCCAGATTCATATTATTGATCTTTAAACAAATCAATATTGAAGTAAGGCATGACGGTGTGTAGTGTGTATGGGGTGAACGACGAAACCACTAAGGATCAACAGAATCCATTTTCCAACAAATGATGGATGGAAACAACAAATATGGTCTATATCCACCATTTTCAGTTAGATATAGGGCCTAAATATAAATATTGATGAAATTAATGTAGAGGGATCAGATTCAACATGCAGAGATAGTATTTGAGAATCTAGAGAAAACCTGACTACACGCTATGTACAAGGATGAACACACGGTGTGTAGTTGGGTCCATGTAGCCCCATGGACATGGTCCATAGGTGGAGTGGTACCATACATCGTTTGGTTCCTCTCACACTTCGTGTACCCCTTGGTTCATTTTTAAAAAATTTCAATGTTATGTATCTCATTTGTTTGAACTTGTATTTGAGAACATGTGTTGTTGTTTGACTTGCACAACTCTTTCTAGGTAGATGCATGAGATAATGGGTATCATTGATGGACTTTTGGAACTGTTGGCTACTCTTCTTCCTTGAATGAGTTTTAAGATGGATATCCCCTTACCCATTGTTGTAAAAGGCACATGACACAATAAGGCGCAAAGGCCGCTTTGGGATGTGTGTGCCTTTAACAACACTGCCCTTACCATCTCATTTGGGATTATTCTAACTAAGTATATACATATATATATATTATCTGTATCCATATATTGTATTTGGTTACTATCTTACCAGTGGAGGTGAAGATGTGTGGGGTATTCCACTACCTTTTCAGAATCCGGCTATTATTCACATTCTATGTAATCTCATAGGAAGGTATTTATGTTCTGATTCTTGAACAGATGTTGTGTGTCACCCGGTTATTCCCCGGGTTTGTGTGGAAATGGATGCTTCCCGGATACCTTTTGATCACGTATGGATTACAATTGGAGGTGTATAGGTGCAAACAACAGGTGGTTTATGAGGACTGGATGGATTATTGTTCTTTTTGTCACCGCTTGGGTCAATCAGTGGCGGTTTGCAATAAGGGAGGGCCCTGGAATGAATACTGGTTGAGGACTGTAGAATGAAGGTTGTGTCTGGTCTTGGCTCTGTTTGAGGAGAAGGAGATGTCCTGAGTAAGGCGTTGGAGGTTGGTGTGAGGGTAGTACCTATTCTAGAGGAAGAAAGACCCGAAGAAAGTGGCAGGGAGGCTCACCCTATAGTGGTGGCTGATTAGAGGGAGGATAGGAGGTCAGTAGAGAGTTGGTTGAGGATGGCTAGGGAACTGTGGTGATTTTTGGTAGGGTGAATGCCTTTGAAGGGTCGGTGCTGGTTACTGAAGGGGGTCGCTTCAAGGAACATAGTGAGGGGGAGGTGACTCCAGTTCAACCTGAGACATGGGGGGCTAGAGGTATGGATATATCGACCATGCCTTTTGTCTCATTAAGCAACAGTTTTGAACCATCATAAATCATTTATTATGATTGAGGTGGTTCACTTCTTAAATATCTCAGGGTGTTTCTTCCCCTGGGAGATGATCTCCTAATAGGGATACCCATGTCACACCATACTTACATAGGTCATGTCTACTTAGATATACACAATAGAAATAAAGGAAATTAAACTCCTAAATAGTGTAAAACCCCTATTTTAGCACCTGTTAATGGAAGACGAGGATGATAGGTTGCTATTTTTGACCTTCAAGATGATCCTATTATTGCTCGAAATAATATTCAAAACAAAATCTTGACCAAGATGATTATGTTATGCCTTAGATTGTGGATAAACACTCACATATGGTTTTGTTGATGAATTGATCATTAAAATATACTAAGTCACTAAATAATATCTATTTAATCCAATTATGATTGAGGGGTAATGTGTGTACATTGAACCAGATTTAAGAATATGATATTGAGTACCCTATTTAAAATAATTGAATTTGAGACTCATTTTCATTCACTGGTTTTGTCATGCATTAGATTTAATGTGAGGAGGCCATGATACTCTATAGAACTATGAATAAAAGAATAGGCTTTTTTATAACGCAAGTCTGTGATGACCCACATCATTGTGGGTTAGAAATTACCAAGGTAAATTGAATTTTCATTTATTGATGGTTTCATTTTTTGACCTAGGTCTCAGGTTGGGTTATTAAGAGTTTTAAGGTCTCTAATACGTGTTTCAGACATGTATTGGGGCTAGATGGATGTCATTGGGTTTTGGGAGGATTTCAAGGATTATTTGGGTAGTCATTCTATTGAAATGTAGTAGCATTAGGCGACTCATAGTGTGAAAGGGTAATTCACAACATGAATGAATTTAATAGGGTGATAATGGTTGTGAATGGGGAAAAGGGGTGAAGTAAGGTTTTGGACCCAATATATAGTGATGTCACCACTTGGTTCATTTCATTTAACATGATTTAAATCTTGTTTTTATGTGGGTGATGGGTTTATAAAGTATAAACCTCCTCAGGTTTCCTCGTTTGTCCCCAAGTTCTTAGGGGGTGGCCAAACCCCATTCCCCTCCTTCCTTCCCCTTAGACCTGAGTGGATTATCAGTTGTTCGTCATTTCGAATCAATGTGGTATCTTCTCCTACATCTTCCTTGCTTCTCTAACTTCTCGCTCAAAAATTTTCATTTAGTTTTTAGGGTTCTATGTGTAATTATTATACCATAGTATGGATAAATCATTGTTCTTCATGGGACTTTTATATATGACTCTTAGAGCATGTCTCAAAATTTCATAAACTAGTAATCCATCATTATTTGATGTAGATTATATGTTGTGGAAGATTTATTTATGGGATTTCAAAAATTTAGGCTTAATTTGTCGTAAATTTAGTAATATAGATTGGGGATTTAGTGTTTTCTAGGCTTAGGGGTGTGTCAGGAGTGGATCACACCTAGTTTCTCAGCATTCTGGCTTTGTTGGATTACACGATGAGTTTGGCGCCTATTATACCATGTTGTATTTTTGGTTAAAATTAACTAATTATGTAATTTAATGTTGTTGGACATTAATAAATGTGATCATAGACTCAGTTGTGGTTGGTATGAACTGAAAATAGTTTATTGGACTTCTGGTTGAGGTAAGGGCATTGACCAAATTGTGTCTCTTGGTTAATTCATTATTTTAGGTTTTGTGCCTCACTAGTATAATTTCATTTATGAACCCCATTTTTTGACACATATTATTAGATTATTTTTAACATAAACATACAATAATTACAACCTAGGTATCTTGAGGCCTAGTGTCTTTGTGTATTTTTTCTACCTAGAAGAGATCAACAACAACAACCTATCATCCTCCCTCTGGTCGCCTTCTCTTTTATAGTTCCCGAAGGTCTCTATTATACATTGAAAATATAATTTTTTATATACTCATTAGGTTAGGTAGTTTTTATGACTTGTAAAAATATTAGAAAGGTTTCTCTCCTTCAGACCCTCCTATGGTTGGTCTACAATCAGGTGTTGAAAGACCTCTTCCTTCTATAAGGGTAGGCCTTACAAAAGGCATAAATGGAGTCATTTTCTAGCTGGGTATCCCGATCGAGTATATTTACAAGAAGGAGTCTCTTCCAGAGGGAAATATCAATATAAGTACGATAATTATATCTGAGTCCATAAGTATTTGTCTACCAAAAGAGGTATTTCCCCTCTGATCCCAATTGAGCTCCCCAATTCCTCCCTCTCATGCCGCTAGTCGGGAATAGAGTGAGGTGAATCCAATATGTGTGCTAAGTGCTTCACTTTATATTATCTAGGTATCTAGCTATGGAGGACTTTCCCTACCCACCGATCTAAGTACTGAAACAATTATGTAAGAGTCCTGGTGCTTCTTTCTCTATGCTATCTTTTATAGGCATTCATTAGTGCATTTCTTTTGTAGGACTTCTCCCCTAGTATCCACCACTCTTTTTATACAATCTATTTTGTAATAGAATCTGTTTTTGAATCTAATAGGATGTACATATCCCAAGATTAGCTAAAAAAAAGGATGAAACCATCGTCTAGGTATAACTAGAGTGAGCCCTCTTCTACTATCTAGGCATCCCAGTAGTTTGCTAGAAATCTGAGTAAATAAGGGTCTCGTTTCATGACTGTTTTTCATTTCTTATATAGACTAACATGATCGCATATATCTTAGGAATGTTCTTGGGTCCCCTATAGGTCATCCTGGCCTGAAATCATCATGAAATTCCCCACAATCCACAAACCATCCCACAAATATTTACCTACCCAGGTCATCACATCACAATTGGGAAGGAACTCTCGCTCAATAGTCATCTATCCTAGACCTATGAACTAATGAAAATAAATGTTGTAATAGGTAACAATTGAAATTTTATTATTGTAATATTTCATATTAATGTTTAATTTATTTCATTATTTTATTACTAACATAATATTTATTTTCATATGTAGGTGAACTCTTTTTTCTGAATTCGAATGCTTTGTTCGGAAACCGCCGCCATGGAAGACAATTTTTTAGAGCAGATGGATGCAAAAAGGATGGAACATCAATGTTTTTTAACTGTTTGTTGGATAATTATAATTGTAACCAAATTAAACATTGTATGAAATGTATATAGCAGTGTGTTGTTTTGTATTCATGATTTCAAGTAAATTTATGTAGCATTTTAGTTCTTCTGTGATTTGTATGTGGGTGTTGTTTGTGTTGTTTGCCGGTGTTTTTTGTGTTGTGTACAGGTGCTATAATTTGTGCAGGTTCTGTGTAGGTTTTGGTTTTTCATAGGATCTTTGGCCTTTATCAGTGCTAGTTAAGCGCTGATAAATGGATAATATATCAGCGCTATTTATAACACTGATAAAGGTAGTTTTTATCAGCACTAAAAATAGCAATGATAAAGGTAGTGTTTATCAGTGCTATTTTTAGTGCTGATATATTATACATTTATCAGCGCTGAAAATAGCACTGATAAAGGAGCACTTTTATCAGCTCTTTTTGAGTGCTGATAAAGAGGACCCCCCCTTTATCTTTTCTGAGATTAAAGAAACTTCTTTAGCACTGTTAAAGGTGGGTTTTAGTGGTATTATAATCCCTATTTGTAGTAGTGATGCCTTACATTCTGGACCCCATACAAACTTCACCACTTTCCGGGTGAGCGTGGTCATCGGTGAAGCAAGCCGAGAGAAATCTCGAACTAATCGCCTGTAATAACCAGCCAGGCCAAGAAAACATCTGATCTCGAACACATTCTTCGACTACTCCCATGAAATAACCTCACTAATCTTCTCGGGGTCCATTGAAACCCCCTTCTCGAAGATCACATGCCCTAGAAACTTCACTTCTCTAATCCAGAAAGTGCACTTTGAAAACTTTACATAGAGGTGGTGATCCCGCAAAGTGCCCAAGACAATCCTCAAGTGATTTTTGTGTTCCTCCTTAGAACCAGAGCATACTAGAATGTCATCCATGAACACCACAATTAAGGAATCAAGATACTAATGGAACACCCTATTCATGAGTTCCATAAAGACTATTGGAGCATTGGTCAATCTGAAAGGCATGACCAAATACTCAAAGTGGCCGTACCTGCTTTAAAAGGATGTCTTTGGGATATGTTAATCCTTCACCATGAACTGATGATAACCCGAACAGAAGTCTATTTTTGAGAACCACTTTTCCCACTTCAACTAATCGAACAAATCATCTATTCTCAAAAAATGTTATTTGTTATTAATTGTTACCTTATTCAGCTTCTGGTATTCAATGCACAATCAGAGGGATATGTTATCCTTTTTCATGAACAACATAGGAGAAGCCCAATGAGAGATGCTCGAGCGAATTAATCCTTTGGATTATCACCCATCTAGATATATATTTAATTCTCTTAGCTCGGTGGGTTCCATGAGATAAGAGGGAAGAGATACCAGATGTGTTCCCGGAGCCAGAACAATAAAAAACTCCACATCCCACTTCGGGTGAAAACCTGAGAAATCATCTAGGAATACCTACGGAAACTCATTCACAATATAAGGTAGTGAACCTCTAGGGGAAATTACATCATACTCTAGCATGAACAAAGATAAATGTAAGGTAAGACTTCCCAACTCTGGGAGTGGAGGTCCTGTGCGACCCGACCGAGGATCCCATTCTTCCGGAAAAACCTGACGACTCCCATCAGGTGTTTTGAAAGTCACACGCCACCTATAAGAATCATTGTGTGCTTGGAAGGGTACTATATAATCCATGCCATGTATTATGTCAAATAGTTCCACATCTAGAACTAGGAGGTCCCACTCCATCTCAACCCCTGACACAGAAAGTGCACACGAGGGGCACCTAAGGCCCTGATCCATCTTCTCTCCCAGCGGTTTCCCAACTCCATCGCAAAAGACAACAAATCAGTTGGAAAATTCATCATTTCCAAAAAACTGGTAGAAATAAATGAAACAGAGGCATGCGTATCAAAAAGTATAGCAGAAATAGAATATGATTTTAGAATGGTACCTCAAATTGTCAACGGTCCCACCTTTGATACTACTGGCGCCTGATCCACTACATGGAGATGTCTGGTCACTACAAGAGGATGACCAATGTTCTGTGGCTGTGCCCTAAACTGGATCTTCATAGAAGATGACCCAGCGCTACCACCACAGTTTCCAAATCTAGATCCCCCAGTCCTTGACGGCTTAGACTTTGCTGGCACTCCACTTAAAGCCACTGACCCTACCCCACTCGGGAGTGGACGTTCCACACCATAGAAGCACTACAAATGACCAACACCTCCACACTGGTTACATGGATTTGGAGGAAGTGGACATGCTGGTTGGATGTGCCCGGGCTTCCCACACTGGTGGCACACAACATATCTCGCATGAGAAGCCATAGATGAAAATTGCCTGGAAGAGTGGCCTGAAGTGCCCCCTTCTTTCTTCACATGATCCTCCCACTTTCTTTTCCTCTCTGAAGAGCTGCCACTGCCCACTACTGATACTGAAACTGAGAAACCAGCCCTGAATTTCCTATCAATCTCCACCATGAACGCTCGATCAACGACCTCAGCATAGGTCCTCAACTTAAACAAGAACACCTGAGATTATATCTATGGTCACAATCCTTTATCAAACCTCTGGGCCTTCACCTGCTCATTAGAGACGATTTCTAGAGCATACCTAACCAACTCAACGAAATGGTTGTCATACTCTATAATAGATAGATTCCACTGAACAATGTCTAGGAACTCTCTGGACCTAGCATAAGCCAACACCTCAGGGTAATACTATTCATTAAAGACGACCTTGAAATCTCCCCAGTGCATCTGCTCATTCTTCCTAGTCTGAAGCACTGACTCCCACCACTTACAGCTAAGACCCTCCAATAGAAAGAAGACACACTTCACCTTGAGATCCTCAGGTGTTTCCAGGAACTCAAACATACACTCGATCTTCTCAATCCATTCTTCTGCCTGTTGGGGTCTTGAGCTCCCTCAGAAGGTAGGAGGCTTGTTTTTTATAAACTCATGAGCTTTATATTTTCTAAGACCCGTCTCTTCTTCCCTAGAGTGAATAGGAGTAGGATTAGGTCCCTACCCTAGATCTTGGATAGCCCGGACTATAACCTCAACTAGCCACCGATCAATTGGTGTGGGAGAACTCTCTTCGGTTTCCTCCCGTGGGTGTGTGGGAGATTTTCGAGGAGGCATATTGCTAAAAAATGTAATAGTAACAAAACAATAATCAATACCACAATTAAGAAAATTTTAATCAAATATATCAAATAAAAATAATCTAAACACTTTCCAGTAATAAAAAAACAACTACTCTACATCCTCCTGATGTCCACGTGTGGTCTATAGCCCACACGTCTCACCTAGAACTGAAGTCAATCTATAAATTCCAATATCCCCTGGTGACTCAAGGTATTCCATGAGAGGTATGGGCTAGGAACCCTACTCACAAAAAAACCCCGATCCCCGACAGTCCTAGCTACTATCTATCCCGCCTCATCCCAATATAGCAATATAACCCAAAAAAATTAACCTCCTCTGATACCATTTTGTCACGAACCGAATCTGGTATCCACCAATACTGACACCAAACCCAGCCCATGTCAGGGACTTAAGGGAGTTCCCTATCCCCACTGGCTGGAAGAAGTTCCTGAGTATCATTAATTTAGGTTTGGGAGTGATTTACCCGAGTATAAAATCATAAAACATTAAAAACAATCCAGAATATAAATCTGAAATTTTTTATCCAAGAAAGTCTTACACAAAAACAAGAACAGAATAAATTGGTTTAAAGACAATAAAATTGATCCAAATAAAACTAAATACAATAGAAAGACTTACCCAAGGGATCCTCATGACAAGGAGGTCATCACCCACAAGCCGTCTCCACAACTCCACACCAAGGATGGGAACTAACACCCTAAACCACCATCACCCATAGCTTTCCCTTTACCTGAGTCAAACTTAATAAAGTCTACTTACACCCAAGGGGTGTAAGTAAGGTGTGAGACTAATCCCAATAGGATACCACACAATGATTCCAAATATAATTCAATACAATGTGAAAAATTAAGAAGTTTTAATATGAAATGAAAAGCAGTGATAAAATCCATGAAATGAAAATTTCAATTAAAAACAGATTTCAAGCTAAAATTTTCAGAATATTCACACATTTAAAAAGACATGTTATATAATGTAATTTACTTAAAAAAACCCAATACAAGGGAAAATATCATTGACACAATGAGCAACAAAATTGGGAACACCCCTAGGAACTAGATAGTCTCGGGCCCCATGTACCTCATACCTCGGGGCAATGAAACCCTAGTAAAATCCATTCTCACACATGAGCCACTAGTAGGGAACATAACCAAAAACTAGTGGTCCCCAATAATCATCCACATAGTTTAGTTACAGTTTTCTTTATCCAAATGCTAGGTGAAATAGGGACAAAACCCATCCTGTCCACTAGCCGTACAAGTACACAACCTCCCCACCCAGGTACCCAAGCTTCCCCCTTTGTGCTAAAAAAATTCCACATTCAAAACATATCAATTTTCATTTAAAACACCACTACTGGTCACACACACCCATTATATTAGCTACACACATTTTATACCATTTATAACACACACAAAAACACTTTGAGTTTCAATAAAAACAACTTCTCCAAATCTTTCCTTGTTTTGCACCGAAAAATGTTTGAAAACCCCACTTTAACACCATATGAATACACAAATTTACCAAAAAAGTATTCACAACACCATAAAAATTTCTTTAAACCCATTACATGAGTTATAAAATAACCCCTAAAAAGCATCACATTGAATATCCATGTAAAGAACTTAATTCAACACCAAATTGCTACTCAAAAATCATTTTCTTAACAAACGTCACCCAAAGCCAATTTTGCAGCAATCACCAAAGGAGAAGAACATTTAAAACATTATTTTACTCCCTAATAAAGTTCAATAAAATCAACTAAATAATTATATGGCATCCCTTAATGAACTAACCAAATATTTATATAAAAACCCCAAAATTTCACATGAATTTGGCATTAAAATTTTAGTTGCAATAAAAACACCACTAAAACTCATTTTTGCAGAATTAATCAAATTAAATATACATGAAATTATCATAAATAAATAATTATAATGAAATAGAATTTATAATCATTGGAATCACCTACCAAAGTAATGAAAAACCTTGAATCACCGTGTGAAAATCATGTCGCACCACCACCACACCTACAGGGACTCAGAACAAATCTAAAACCAAAAGAATTGACCAAGAACCCCCATGGTTAAACCCTAGGTTTGAAAGCCTACCCCCTGTTCATTTGGTACTTCGAGAAATAGGTAATAATACCTAATCAAATTGAATGAGATCCTAAGCAATTTGAAAGAGGAATGAAATGGACTAAATTACTTGAGGGATCTTGATGGAATATCCCCAAATAAACCAGAATATGAAATTTAAAAATAGAAACAATTTATGGGTGGTTATAAAAAAGTTGAGGAGTTCATTTAAGAACTGGAATGGATGAAAAATATTAATAATTTATAGAGTTATGAAGGAAAGAACTTACCTCCTCAAATCCGACCTATTTTAGAAACCCTAAGATGTTCTTCACTCAATCATGATGTATATGAGCTCCAAAGTTGGTGGAAGGATACTAGACGCATGAATGGGTTAAATGGGCATGGGTGAGGCTTGGAATCACCAAAAGAAGCCTTAAAATTTAATAAGTTATTAATTAAACAAATTTTATTTTTAAAACCGGAATTGGCCTTCCGGGTAGGCCCAATCCCTTAAATATAAACCCATATAAACATTGGTTATGGATTTCTAAAGGCACCAAATAACAATGGTGGTGTTAATATGTTAGGGTAGGCCATTTAAGAATTAGAATGGGTGAAAAATATTAAAAAATGAAAACTTTATAAAATAATAAAAAAAATATTAAATCTGGAATTGGGCTCACGGTTTGGTCTAATTCACGAAAACTCACCCATTTCACCATAAAAGGTTGGGAAACCCCCAAAACAAAGCATGAATGAAAAATAAATGAAAAATAACTCTAAACTATGTCATGTATGTGATAGTGTTTGGGTGTGGGTACTAGAAACTAAATTAGGGTGTATCATAAGAACATTGGGGTCATACTTTAGTAAGAAATTCTGATAGTGGGTAGGTACCGTATCTAGGAACTAGAATGTGAGCTAAGTCCAATGGTGGGGGCACAATGGATCAATGGATTAATTAGATGATTAAAATTGTATGTCTCTATATAGAAGAGTTGGTGTAAAAAAAGTCAATTATTTATTAATGAATTCTAATGGTGTCCCATGCCACTATGGTTGTGATCTTATATTAGAATTATGCTATATAGGTGCATTATTTGTTCCAGAATAGAATTTGACCATTTAGTTATGAATTATAATTCTGAGTGATTGATATCAATGATGATAATTTAAATTATAATTCTTGGGGATGAGAAGTGTTATGGTGTAGATTTTTCATTTCCCCATGTTCATTTTGGGCATGAAAGTTTGAGAAGGAATTTTAAAATTTTAAATTAGTGGATGGGCCTGATTTTGAATTGGGATTCAGAATGGAATTATGAGAGTTTAAAAATACATAAAGGATGTTTTATATAATCTTTGAGACCTAAGAGGTTACTTGAGTGATAATTCAAGTATTATGATATTTTGGATAAGTTAAGAGGTCTTGGATAACTTTTCCAAGGGTGCATAGTTTGGTTCCAATAGTTTAGAGATAACAGTGTAGTTACCCTTATATAAGAAGAGTTTTAGTTTAATTTGTTTATGGAACCATTTTCTATAATGGTTAAATCATGGTATGGAAAAATCTATGTGAATTATATGGTGAAACATGTGTTTTGGTTTGTACTTGGTTCTCTTCACACAGTTTGCATATAGTTACATACAAACTATGTAAAATATTCCCAACTTAGGTAGTTCCAATTCACATGGTTGGTGCACAATTTGTAAAATTGATTAGCTCAACTATGTGAGAGGGTTTTACTTAGACAGGGTCTACCATACTGTTGTTTCAATGTTTTATTAACCATGTGGCCAAAAAATTGGAATCATTAAATTTTATTTTTTACCATTTTCCCCAATGAAAATTAAATGGGTGATCCCCCTTTCTTATATCTCCATCACACACGACCGACGTTCTTTCCTCCCCTCTTCCTCATTTGTCCCTCCACCATTTTGGTTGATTATAGGTGTGATTATTTTATGTTTAAAGTGACTTTACTCCTTTTACCTCTTCCTTTTCCTATTTCCCCTTGGTTTATCTTAATTTTAGACATACAAGTTTAGGGGTTTTGTTCATATTCCATTGGAGAATGGTGGAATCAGTTGAGTCTAATTGAACTTCCAACCCTCTTAATAATAGGATATTTAATAACATTATATACAAATGATTTTTTTGGTTATTTGACATGGTATGTTGATGTTATAAATTTTCATAGGTTTTTACCCAAATTTTAATTAAATTAATTATGAAATCAGTGTTATAGCTTAAGGATTTTTCTTATATTGTGGCCAAGGGTTTATTGCGGATACCCTGTGGGTTGTTATAATTGGTTTTTTTAGTATACTGGTGTGATGGTTTTTCCTTATTTCTAAAAAAACATTTAAATCATAAACTTAAGTTCATTTGATAATTTAATTATAATTAATTAATTCTGGCCTATTGACTAGAGTTAGGCCCCAACTAAGTTTTGGTGGTTGGGTGGTTATGAATGGGAATTGGTGAACCTGGGTAGTGAGTTTATTGGATGAAATTAAAATGGGTTAACTTGGTTTTAATTTTTATAGGTCTCTTATACTTTCCCTTTGGTTTTTATGCATTTTATTACTCATGCGTATGATATCACGAGTCACTAAATTTGGGAGACAAATCTAGTTGATTGATTTAATGAATTATTTAGATTAAATAAAATTATGGGAATTAGAACAAGTATATAGGGCCTTGTTGGACCCTCATAAAATGGATGGTCTAACTCGTCCATTGATGGATGAGGTATAGATGATAAATGTTTACTATTATCCCTAGTATAGGATCCATGATATTCATTTGGGTATAGGGTAGATATGGAATAAAATGTTTTCCCATAGTGGGCCGTAGCATGACCATAAGATTCCATAGAACCTTGTTCTAAAAGGGAAAATCATGGGGTGAGCACTCCTCTTCCATTGGGACATGACTGTGGGTGACTGCACCCTGTAGAGACTTAGGGGTTTGGTTAGGTGTGAGGAGAAACCTAGTGGTGATGGGGAAAGTGAGATGGGATTAAATTTCACCACTATAATAATTTTAGAGTGTCTAATTTTTTAAGGCCAATGAGTCATTGTTATGTTTATGCCACTATTGAGGTTCATTATTCCCTTAGAGTGACAGGTGATGACCCATGAGATTGTATGAGACTTTCAACCCCTGAGAGTGTGACCTTACCTACATGATGACCCTAGACACCCCATAAGGAATCTTTAAAATATTACCTTGAGAAGGTGTATGTTTCTGTTAGTATATATGGTTATAGGTGTCACCTAGAACCCTAACCAAATTATAATATCAAAGGGGATTTGATGATGATGATATGATTGGGTGTTCAGCCAGACCGTGTTATGATTTATTTTTTTATTTTTTATAATATTTAATTTCCTAGGATGCATGGGAATCATCCATTGGTCCTAATACCCTAATTTTTTCTTGGGATTCCCATGAATCACCTATTTAGATGGATGAGACCATAATATTTCCATTATTTTTAGGATCCAGTCTTATGATATATTGGGGGAATATGCCTTTCCCAACTATCATCCAGATATATAGCTGATATGGGAGTGGATTCCTAGTGTTGGTACCAAGGATGAAACATCATAACTAAATGAGACAGAATGAATTCAACTATACTCAGGATGACAATGATTCGTATGGTATAGTGATACTATTGTGAATGATCAGGTGTAAGGATTTGAATGGATATACTAGTATACCATTGGGAATTCCCCCAATTCCTAATATTTCAATGGAAATATAAGGTTTTGGTGGGTATATATCCTCGATAAAAAATATTGGACATCCTAAGGGTGACTTTTGGATCCCCTCGATCGATTCATAGGATATCCTATTAGGATATCATGGACACACTGGTGACGGTTCGACTGAGGCACCATGAGATAATGGATTCCCAAAATATTTACCATGGGATCTAGGGTGTGTATTCTATTTGATTTCATAGGTAAACCAATAATCTATCATGCCTAGACATATTGGATTTCTTATGGACTCCACCTCATAGGATTCAGTCATCATGATAATAGTGATAAACACCCAGGTACTATAATGGAGTTCAAACAGAGGGCTTGAGGATGAGGGATTCCTGGTGAGGACCCATGATATTTTACTCATCATGATGGATGCATTATAGTGGGATCCTTAATGAGTGTATAGAGGTTTACTTGAGGTGACACTCATGGTTAGATTCACTCCGACACTAACCAAGGTAGGTATATTCTATTAGAGTTACAAAATTGAGGATTGATGATGGTTGTTGGGATTTTTTTGATTAATATGTATGTTTCATTGGAGAAGTTGGTATTATACTCTATATAGTGATCATGATGTAATTAGATATATTCAATCATCAGGATGAAACCAATATTATTGGTGGTTTTATTTATTCATTAGAAAATGTTGTTTATTTTAATAGGGCATGTAACATGCACAAATAATTGCATTTCTAGTATATTATGGGATCACATTGGTGGTTCCCTTCGGAGTTATATAATGACACCCTTCTTAGTCCTACATTTCATAGGGGTACTTGAATGGAATTTAATTAGTTGTAGGTTTGGGTTGGGTTGGGGTCAAATTTTTTGTGATCGAGAAGGATCAATTGGATGGTGAGAAGATTAAGATGGGGTATTTATGGATCTTCAGTGACATTACCTTTATGTTAGAATGGCCATTTGAGTTTTTTTGTGCATTTAATTTTTATATTGAACACTCTTATTTATTCTTATTTCATGCATACCCTTTTATACAGTTGTTTATTTTACGGTTTCAAACTCAAATATAAAGAGTATAGTCTCCCCATAATACCTCCATGGGCCCCCAATACTAGTCAACAACCTCCGGTGCACGAGGAGTTGTGCCTGAGGTAATGTGGCAGCTGAGTCTGATTACTATTCATAGTGAACCATGGTGTGGAATTGCAAACATACCTAAAAATTCATAAATTATAAATCATAATTCACAACAGAAGGCTTAATCATAACAAAGTCACGAGTGATAAGAGTGCAGAATCATCAATAATAAATCATGACCCATGAGTGAATATCATAATCATGAAAAATAAGTGTTTTAATATATATAAAAATATAAAATCATTTCTTTCTTCAAGGATAACTATTGAGACTATCAAAAAATAGTTAAAAGAGTCCAATTATGGGATTAGTTCACTCCTCATTCCCATAAACATGGTCGTTAGATTCCCATAGTGGATTGGGTTCACTCTCTATTCCCTTTCATATTAACTCATGAGATATCAATCTTTAACCATTATATTATTGGGATATATAATTCTAGTACCACTGTTTTCATAATAAAAACAATACATATGTGTGCCACAAGATCATGGAAAAATTCATCATTTCTTCAAAGCTTTATTGACCCATGGGAAAGAAATAGGTTTCATAAAAACGTTTTTAAAACATCCTAATTATAATACATATATAGAATTAAAATTTTCTTTATCATTAGGTCCTATCACTAGTAAAACATTATATTCCTTAAATGATAAATATGATTTGAAAAAACAAGATAAACCATCATTTTATTTTGGTAACATTTTAAAAATAAAAATTCTTATAACAATAGGAGTATGATTTTGTTTTAAAATACAAGTAAACTTGTAAATTAATCTTTATGATGATGAAAGTACATGAAAGTGAGAAAAAAATTCATGTCTTAAATTTTAGAAGAATTTTTTTTTCACAATTTTGTAAACAAAGTAAAAAATAAAACATTAAGAAAATGTCAAAAATATTATTTTAAAAAATTTATAAAAAATGTCTAATATAGTATAAAAATACATTTATTTATAATTTTAATGTAGATAATAACTTATATAAAATAATTTTGAATAACATGGATAGGGAGAAAAAATATTCTTGATCAAAAATTAGAATTAAGGCCATCTTTTCTTATAAACATTATTTTGATATTTTTTGAGTATCGAAGATGTAATAGGGAAAAAATACTTGAAAAACCCAAAAATAACTATATTATAAGAAAATATACGGGATTTAAGATATAATTAACATACAATTTCAAACAATTGAAATTAAAACATAAAAAATATAGATAAAAAGTGATATTATAACATAAAATTTTATCCCAAGTCATGAAATGATTCATACATGGTCTAAAATAATGTATAATAAATTTAGATTTAATATATTTTTATCAAAAAACCACATTAATACATTTCATACTATATATCATTCTCTTATAATATTTTATAAATAATTTTTTGACATTTTAACATTTAAATTGATATCTAGCTGTTAACTTTTCTATTGTCCACGCAAGTTTCTATTTAGAGATTCTAATCAATGGGCTATGATCATGGTTTTATCATCTATATCATCTTAATATTTTCATAAATATAATATTTATTAATTATATAATATTTTTAAAACTTTCATGTAAGGTGATAATGAAAAAATGGGATACATCATTTCATGGAGGTGGTAGTTTGGACGTACACTTGTGTGATATTTTAATTTTTCAATGGATGACAAGAAATGAAGGAAAATAATAATTTATATTTACATAATAATAATTATTTTAAAATATTATATATATTCTCTAAATCTATCTATATAACCATCAATGAGAAACGATGCTGTAAAATGGTATATATCATATCGTGGTGGCGGTAGCTAGCACACACACACTAGTGATATTTTCATTTTTTAATTGAAGAAAATACAGGGAGATAAATAAAAATATATAGTTAAATAATAATAATAATGTTATAAATATTATACATATTCATTAAACTCATCTATATAACCATCAATGAGTGGTAGTGATGAAACGTAAAATACATCGCTTCATGGAGGCGGTAGTTCGCTCATATGCTTGAGTGACATTTTCACTTTCCATTAGATGAAAAAGAAGTAGATAATGATTATTAAATAAATATAGTAAAATTTAATTATATTAATGATTCTTATATAATCATATTAGGATGGATATAATAAGTTCAGATGTGGTGGAAGAAGAAATAAACACGAAAGAACTTGGATAAGATAATTTCCTCTTCCTCAAGTATTCTCCTTTGGTTTACACAGTCAACATTTTAAGGTTGGTATTTTGGTGTAACAAGAACCTATAGTACATGAAGAGGATATTTGGGATGTTATTTTTCAATATCTTGGTCAATCTAAGGTTCTCAAAGTGTGTAGAAAGTAAGGAGAGAAGGTGCCCTTTTATAAGTGAGAGGAGTGACACCATTGTAAATACTCTCAACTTCAAAACAATATAAAGTAATTTTCATCATAAATTAGCACCTAATAAGCCTAATTTAGAATATAATATGATTTTAGGTCCAATTAAACTTAACCAAACAAATAAATCTAATGGTTTTGTGATATTTGAAGCACTATCCCTTAGAATAACCCCTTTTAACCCCCTTTAACCTTTACCGTGATGACTTAACTTTTACCATGATAAATATTCTTTATGAAAAAAATTGAAATGGAAGTTATTATTATTTTTGAATATTATTATTATAAATATGAATCCATTTTTCAAGATTCAATTTTTAAAGGTGTTAATAATTAATTTTAATAGAAGTATGGAAAATGAAATGAAAAACATTTTTTAGGAAAATGTATTATTAATAATACAAATGAATTTACCCCAAAACATGTATAGAATTGGTTACCATGTAATATATTTTAGTATGTATGAAAAATAATAGTAATATGAATTTCAGTGAAAAAAATGAATTTATCATTGTGAATCCTTAATTAATGTAAAAGGACCAAAATATCCTTTTATTAGAATAACATATAACTTAGGTTTCATAATGTCTAGAATGGATTTCCAAATTCAAAATAATATTTTTAAATGATTTTTTATAATAATTAAACACATATTTTATCAATAAAATGGTTTAATATATTTTAATTCAACATTATATCATAATTATTTCGAAAAAGGTAGGATATTTTTTAAATCAATATTTTTCACCATTCACTAAAAATGAACCATTTTAAAAAATCTCAAAAATTTAACAAAAGAAAATATTGAAATTATAATTTCAAAAAAACAATTTTTTTTGAATTCATATTCATCAATTTTATATGTAAAACATATAAAATATATAATTAAAATAATTTTTTTAAACAAAAATTTCTAGTTATCCATGAATAATTAAAATAAGGCTTCTTATAATTACTTAACTGATTATAATAATTATATCACATCTAATTTCCTCAAAAATATATTTCATTTTTTATTATAATAAAAAATATTATCTTTAGTATGGTGTTTATTTCTTCACAATTTATTAAAAAAATCAAATTTATTAAAGAGAAATATTTTATAAAATCAAGGGGTGTTAGAGCTTTCATATAGATGAAGGGCCTTTGGAGTTAAGTTACTCTGATAGAATTATGGTTAGATATCCCTGTAAAATTAGATAAAATTTATCTGAATGATATTTAAAAATAAAATTTTAATGTCTCGTATTTTCTTTGTATTATTTTGTTATTATATGGATAATTTTCGAGATCAGGTGATGTGACGAAATGAAATTAGAGGCCTAGTGTGCCCAGAATGAACTTTTTAAATTTATTAAATACATTAAATAGAACACGCATAATATTTTCCTGAAAAAGTTGAATAATTCCTAAACAGGGACCCGAATTCAAAATATGAGGCCACTGTTGAGTTCAGAATTCTTGTTTTACACTAGCCATGACATAACCTTTATTAGCATGAACCATTTGTGAAAACTTTTGTAGAAGAACAAATAAAAAATATAAGTAATTAATTTTTTTTTTTTGACACAATGAATTATTTTTTCCTTTAAGTACATGGTCATATAAATTCCACAAGGTTGGCCTCTCAAACCCTACAGAATCCAAATAAAACGTTGGAGATATTTTCTTGGAAAATGGAAATGGATCAAGATCAGATCATAGAGCATCATTCCAACAAATACCATGGGTCTTATCAAAAATGAAAAAAATAATCGTTCTTTTTCAAAGATCAATCCAACTCCAAGTAGGGTGTCTTTTTATTTGGATTTATTCCCCATTCTTGATTCCTATGATGAATGTGAATCAACCGACTAATAGATTTATTCATGGATTGTTCATATTGAGGTATGGGTTTTATTATAGGGATTTTATTGAGAGAATTACTTTTAATTTTTGATTCACTAATTTTCATTATAATGGAAACAAATAAAGATTGACAAAAACATATATTGTGGTCCATTCCTCTTGATCATTCTTGTGATTTCTCCCATATTTCTCCAATCATATTTGGAGTTCTTCGTTTGGCCTGCATTTAGACATCCATCGATGAAATCAATCATTATGAACACAATTTTTGGTGCAATGATTTGATATTGTAGATCTAGGGTCAGTATGAAACAATGGTGGTGTGATGATGGTTAACGAAGTGAATTAGATAATTTAGATATATGATTTTCATGTTCTTTGGTTCACAATCAAGAATGATGTATAAATTCATTTTCTAAGTGGATTGAAGGACTGGATGTCGTTATTTGGTGATGGATTGATGTGACGAGGTTTGATCTATGATTTCAAGGAGAAATATCAATGGATCAAAGGAAATGTAAATAGATGGAGAACATAGAACTAGATTTGTATTTTTTGAAAAATCCATGTTACATGGCATGTAAGTTAAATCTACATGCCATGTGGCCCCCTAGATATGGTTCTAGGGATTTAGCAAGAGTTAAGGATCACACAACATGTGACCCCTATTAGACGTCATGTGACCGCTTATGTGTGGCTTGGAATGTACTTCAGGGAGTACACAGACATAGGAAAAAGTACATGACCAGATGGAATGCTATGTACTTGTACACATACACGACATGGTGTACACGGTCCGGTACACAGACATGACCTCGGTACATGAACTTGTCCAGGCAACATAGGAATGATCCTATGTGTCTCTACATGTTGTGTAATCATTCTACATACAATGTATATAAAGATGATATACTGTGTGAGGATCTTCAACATGGGTTGACATTAGAATAGATGGACACGTCATGTACCCCATGGTACACGTAGTGTACCCCCATTAAGAGTTATTGTGGCTATTAATTTAATTATTTTTGACTAGTACAGGTTTAGTGTGTCTCAAATGGTCCTTTCCCTCAAGGGTAAAGTGTGACAATACATCCAAATCACATGACTATGATTACCTCTAGAGGTCAAATCTCAGATAGAGTTATGGTGTCCCTCCATAAGACTGGAGATAAATCCTCTATCATTCTTTATTCCCTAGGTGGAGTTTGTGGAATCAGTGTGACCTCCCTAATCAGGGAATTTATCCACTATATAGATAGCTGTATTGATAGGGTTTGTATAATTTTTTGAATATGATCTCCTACATTGAGGGTTTATCCTTATTGGGTTTGTGGTGTCCCCCAGTGGTCTTAGGAGTTACTCCCTATCTGTGTATCAGGCTATTCTTAGAACAATGAGATTTAATTTGGAAGATCCCAATGATGTAGAACTCTTCATTGAGTGTCTCCAATGATAGCATGGATCATGGAGTGGATTATCCTGGAATGATCTTTACTCTGAGATGAATCTTGAGTGATAGTTTGTTATGATGGCTTGATGGTGTGGTGTCTTTCCTAAGTATATTTGGGTGTTTCTATTATAAATTTACTATTATATCATTTATTGAGAATACTATATTTGTCACTTCATGTTTATTATTTTTGTGGTGTCCTACTGAGTATTCTTATACTCACATCTGCATGGGATTTTCTCGCACATGTTGTGTCTTATGCTTACAACCACTCTTTTGATGGTGCCCAAGGAGAAAAGGGAGAGAGTGGATCATATATGGATATTTTTAAACAAAGGTGTTTTATAGGGAGCTTTCATTTGAATTTTTTCCTCTCCCTTAGAGCAGGTTAGACTCATTATTGTTTTTATTTGGTCTTCTATTTTGACCCTTGATCTATTTTTCATCCCTTCAGTGTCTTATTCTATTAAAGAACTTTAATGTATTATTTAATTGTTTCTATTGTTTTATATTTCAGCATTATGTGGTCTTGGATATTTGTGCATTTTTAAAGTTACTTTATGCTAATGCCTCCCATTTCTAGGATATTACTACTCGGTGCTCGTCACCAGCCCATGTCCTATTAGAGGCGGGCTTGGGGTAGTCACAGGTTGAACCTCAGAGAGTCAGGTTGTGATTGATCTGTTTCAAAGAAGTATGTTATACCTTAGGACTGGAGTCTGTGAGTTTATATTATGTCAATAATGTTTAGTGTTTTGAGTTCGGATTTCATGCTAGGGACTCAAATGTTGGTATGGTGGACAATATATCCATACATGAGGACTCTGATCACCTTCCTTTCAAATTAGTGAATATAAAACTTGTTTGTAAGGAAAATAAATGCATCGTATAGAAATGGTTGGTTTTTCCATATATATTTTGCATCATCTCCCCATATATACTTTTTTGACTGTGGTATGTCTTGTTTTATTTCAGGATTCCTCCACCCAGACATCCAACCAGGATTCCATCATGTGATCATGAGGATAATCCACCTAATGACAAGGCTTCAATATCATGTCCTATACCAAAGATAGAACCTATGTGTTGTTTACCAGCTATACCAAAACCCATTGAGAAACATATAGAGTTCATGGTATCGGCTGAGTATTCCCTCAGGTTTAGTGCATTGCACAAGTTTCAGAGGCAGTGACCTCTTAGGTTTTAGGGTGAGCTAGACCCCCCAGTGGCAGAGGACTGGCTAGAGGTAGTCACTCATGTTTTCCTCCAAGTAACAAAACCTACCGATTAGATGAAAATTTTCATGGTGAGTCTTCTTTAGGGATTTATAGGGCAATGGTGGAGTTTGGTGACTCAGTCACAAGATCATAATAGTCTCTCTTGTTCAGACTTTGTGTGTCTCTTCATAGAGGAATTTTATCTAGCTATGTTGTGATCAATAAACATACAAGATATTCTACATATATAGAAGCGTGGTATGACTATGGAAGAGTATACAATGAGGTTTAATGATCTCCCATGTTACTCTTTAGATATGGTGCATGACCAGTTCTTTAGAGCTCGAACTATTGAGAAGGTCTTGTGCTGGGACATCATAGCTTTAGTAGTATCACTTTTCATATAAGGGGGTGCTTGAGTGAGCCTTGTTAGTAGAGAAATTTCTGGAAGAGTAGACACTGATAGGTAGAGTTAGAAGTTGGAACCTAGTACCTGGGACCTCAGTATCAGGTAGCTCATAACAGTCACATGGATCCAAGCAAGTCAGATGCTTCAGAAGTTGTTCCTAGGACTCAGGGCCAACAGTTCATAGATATCAGGGTGGAAAAAATCAGTTGAGGGAGAGATGATGTTTCTCCTACGGCAGTTGAGGAAATCATGCTTGAGATTGTCCAACACATCATACATCTTATCTTTAGATGTTCGAGGGATCACTAAGGTAGAGATAGAGGTAGGACCAGGGTGGTCCGTAGGTCATCAGATTTGGTAGAGGGGGTCTAAGGGTAGTAGGCAGTGTTCATAGGTTTAACTTATTAACACCACTACCCCCATGTGTTCCATTCTAGGCTCAGGGAGCCAGGGGATAGGGATGAGGCCGGATATAAGCTATAGTGTCCTGTGACCCTGATGCTCCATGGATAACACTAGGTACGATCTATGTCCTTTATAATTTAGCTACAATATTGATAGACACAAGTGTGATTCATTCCTTGCTTTCCACTTCTTTGGTTTGAGAAATAGATATTCCGACTAAGCCATTGTCTTCAACCTTATGGCCAGAGACTTGAATAGGTGACAAATCAGTGATTGCACACCTATGCTAATAGTGTGATCTAATGCTTGGAGGTGAGAGTTTTGTAGGAGATATCAATGTTTCCATAATGATCCCTTGCATTTTAATCTTAGGTATGGACTTTCTATACATATTTCATGACTATATTGGCCGTTTTATGAAAATAATGTGGGGTGTCTGCATCAACAGAATGTGGTTTTCCATTTTGGGTTGAAAAGATTCCTTGGGGAAGTAGGATGATCTCATGCATATGAGAGATTAGATGATTACGCACCAGTTGGTAGAATAACTCTTGGAGTAGTGGATGATTTGGGCTATCATTTTTCTACAGTGGTGGTGGATTATGGGGACATATTTTTCTATGGATGTGCTGGGTTTACCTCCCTGGCAAGAAAAAGAATTCTGCATCAACATACATCTAAAGACAAAACTGATATCCTGCACCATCAGGTCGGATAGATCCCATCGAGCACTGAGCTAAGGGATCAGTTGGAGGAATCACAAGAGAAGTGAATTATAAGACCCATCATTTCCCCTTAGGCTTCCCCAGTGTTGTTTTCTAAGAAATAAGACAGGAACATGAGGTTATGTGTGGATGACCAACACTTGAATCAAGTGACCATTAAGAATAAGTATCCAATACCAATGATAGATGACCACTTTGATCAGTTGATAGGGACATTATGATTCACAAATATTGAACTTAGGTACGGATATGAAAATCAATGAGTATGGGACCAAGATATACTTAAGATGCCATTTTGATGTCACTACAGTAACTATGAGTGGCTAGTGATTCCATTCAGCATGAAAAAAGCCCCATCAGTGTTTGTGGGACTCATGAACTAGATATTTTAACCTTTCTTAGAATGGTTCTTGGTGGTATTCATTGATGACATCATAATGTATTCGACATCCAAGCAGGAGCATGCGAGACAATTGTGAATGTTCCTAGACACACTCCAAGATCACCATCATTAGTGGAGTCTCTCAAAGTTTCAATTTTAGATTCGTGATGTCCATTTTCTAAGAAATGTCATCTTAGAGGATGGAGTTTTATTTGATCTAGGCCTGTAATCCATTTTTTTCATTTTCTAAAAAGCCGGTTTATGGGTAACTGGTAACCATACAGACAATAAGCCAATATCATAAACAACGGTCATGGAACCCGCATACCAAATTACAAATCACAACATCAGTTGGATTCAAAATTCAAAATATCAAAACCCCATCAACACACCTGCACTATTTGACTCATCTAGGCATAATATGCTGATTCACCCAACACCAGGATCATGTTCATCCAACAGATCATGAACAACACGAAATCAAAATCCAGGAACCAAAATCACCACCAAATAGATCAACACCAGAATCCAACAACGCTATTCCTCATCCAAACGGGAGAGGAGAGGAAGAAACAACCACAGAACCAAGAAAACCGCAAGTAGATCCATGAAAAGAATAAGACAGTCCCAAGGCATTAGAAGAAATACCAATACCTAGATCTCGTTTCTGCCTTCCTTCTCAAGATCAAAAACCACTGCAAAACACCAACTGAACTCACCGAAAGCTAGGCGGAGACCTAAAGTGGTTGGATCAGGAACATCGGTTTCCGAACGGACCATGCTACAATGAAACCCTAACCAAATCGGGCGAGAAGGCATGCATGGTGAACCGCCGATTCCGCAAAGCCACCCGAGCTGAGGTAGCCACCAGACCATCATATAAATAAATTGAAAGGGAAACATTTCATGTGGATTGAATGGTGCCTTTAGGGATTTTAGGAGTTGAGATAGAGGTTGATGACCACTTCCATTTTGAGATTCCAAGAGGAGGGTGCCAAGTATGTATTGTTCTGTGATTCATCAGGGACCGAACTTAGTTGTGTAATGATTTAGAGGTAGGTGATTATTTCCTATGGTTCATGCTAATTGAGACCACATGATAAGAACTATGAGGCCTCTGATCTTTTTTTAGCAGTGGTAGTCTTTACTTTGAAGATGCGGTGACACTACCTGATGAGAGTGTGGTTTATCATCTACTCTGAAAACAAGAGTCTCAAGTACATTTTCTCGCAAAAGGATATTGAATTGAGAAATAGGAAAGAGATATAGTTCTTCCAAGATAATGGATTATAGATTATATATAATCATAGGAAAGGGAATGTGGTAGAATATTCTCTTAAATGGTGATCTTGTTCTCAGTCATTTTCTAAGGTGTATGAGCTATAATCCTTATTGTAGTGGTCCTTCATGGACAATTATAGTGCTTTATATCATTAGTCGATGATTGTTACCCCACCAATTTTACATTATGATAAGGATGTTTAATGAGGAGATACAGATTGTGAGACCTTATATACTCAGATATCAACTCAATATGATCCTAATGGATATTCTAAAATCATGGATCATGTTATCTATTTCATAGGATAGATGATGGTACAATTGTTGTTGCGGGAGGAGGTGTTGCAGGAGTTTTATAAATCTCTTTTGGTGGAATATCCAAGTGTTTAATAGATGTACCAAGACCTATGACACTAGTTTTAGTGTCCATATATGAAGAAGGGATTTGCAGAGTTTATATCTTGATGCCTCACTTTCCAGCAGGTGAATCTTGAGCGTCAGGTCCTGACAGGTTTAACTCAACCCCATGAGGTGTCAGAGTGGAAGTGGGATGGGATATCCATAAACATCATGATTGGATTACCAAATATTTCCCTATGAAAATATTCCATCTAGATGATCACAGACTAACTCAAAAGGTTGTCCCACTTCCTTGCCTTTCAAGAGAAGAGTTTAATAGATAACATGGGACACCTCTACGTGTATGAGATAGTATGACTCCATGAAATTAACTCGACGATCATATATGACCATGATACATGAATAACATATAAGTTATGGATATAATTATAAAAGGAATTGGGGATTCAATTATTCTTGATAAAGACATTTCATCCCCAGAATAACTGCCAGACATAACAGACCATTCAGGTCATGGAGGGCATGCTTTAGGCTTTCATGATGGACTCTGGCCATAGTTTGGAGGATCACCTACCCTTAGTGGAGTTTGAGTACAATAATAGATACAATTCCACCATTGGTATGACACTATTTGAGGATTTTTATGGGTGACCTTATAGGTCACCACTTTGTTGGAATGATCTTGGTGAGTCTGCATAGATGGGCCTGGAGTTGGTGTGAGATACCATAGAGAAGGTGTAGATTATCTAGAAGTGAATGAAGACTACACAGATCCATCATAAGTCATATTAGGATCCATGATGGATAAATATAGATTAATAGGAAGGATACTATGTATTCTTAAGAGTCTCACCTCAATGTGGATTAAGGATATTTGGCCACAACAGTAAGTTATGTTCAAGATTCATTGGTACCTTTCAGATACTATGTATAGTTGGAGTGGTTGAGTACCACTTGTCTCTACCACCAAATTTGGAATATATACAAGATGCAATCTTTGTATCGTAGATGAGGAGATACGTGCATGACACATCACACATTATTCATTGGGTCATGCTGGACGTCATCGATGGATCTACCTTTGTAGAGTACTTGATGAAGATCGAGTATCGAAAGAAGAGGATCCTTCATGAGGATTCGATTACCCATGTGCATGTATGGTGGCAATATGAGAATATTTTAGAGTGAAATTGAGGGTAAGAGACCCAGATGCAAGATGTCACGACCCGACCCTACCCGGGCTCGAGCCGCAACTACCCCAAGCCCGCCTCCATAGGCCAGGGGATGGCGACCAGCGCCGAAGGCACAACAACTCGGGGAGGCCTTTGCCTAAGAACCTGTACACACACACGCAGCACACTCAATGCAATAGTGCAGAGTAAAAAAGAAAAGCGATTTAAAGTAAAGGGAAACTGTTATAAATAAACCACATATGTGCATCGACCTCTAAATAGTACAAAATAAACTGAAGGTAAATAGAAAAGGAAAAAGGGGAAAACACGTGCCTAAAAAAAAGTTCCACAACCCGGCATCAGGTAAACAAAAGAAAACAGTTGTAAGGGTCCCCCACCTAGAACCCAACTCCGACCACCGCACGCGGTCCAACCTCCCAAGCTCCTAAGCTCCTCTGACGTCACGACCAACCTGTACATCGTCTGTAATGGAACACCAAGTGCGGTCAAAGCCCAAGAAGGGGTGAGTATAAAAATACTCAGTAGGATACCCCGAAGGCTCGAGGGAGCAACAAAGGAGGTACCAGATGGTGAGCAGTAGATAGAACAGGGGAAAGTAAAGGAGTACAACCGAGAGTTCAGTAAAGAGTGTAGTAAAGAGTCCATCTCAACCCAACAAGAGGAAAGAAGGTAGACTCGTCCAGACACAAGGAGTTAGAAATGGTGAGAAGATGAACTTTCCGTCGAGTCTATGCTACCTATAGCAGGATAGTAGACTTTTCTAACCATGAGAAGCTAGACATGGAAAGCATGTGGCATACCCCGCATGTCTTTGCCTCTCTTGGAGGGAGAGTAACCAAGCCCAAGAAGCGGGTACTGGAACAAGGTATATACATAACTATATGCTCAAATAAGAATCCCGAACAAGATCGTAAGGGGATCTCCATCACGTAGCTCAGCCCAAGAAAAGAGTAGCCAACAGTCCCGGAAATAAACACCATCGATGCCCAGCATCCCGCACGTCTGCCCCAAACTACAAGTCAAGGGCTCAATCACCGCACCTCAACACTATCCGCTTTGGGCGGCACTGACTCACCCATATGGATTTAGGTCGCTTCACAAGGACACGTCTCGGTGGGGAAAGCACTCCTCTTACTTGAGAGTCCTGGGGGAACGTCAAACCACAACTCGTCACCGTCCCGCAGTCGAGAGGTCTGCTCAAAGTCGACAGGCGACCCCCTGCCCTGCCCTGCTGGAGGGTCCCTAGAAGTCAACAGGTTCCCACTACAGGGAGACCCAGCAAGTCGACGGGTACCACACTGCCCAGTCCCGTAACAGGGTAATCCACTAGAGGGAGACCCGGCTAAAGTCGGTGATGGGACCACTGCCTAGCCCAGTTGGAGGTAACCCGTAATCGGTGACCACTGCCCAGCCCAGCTAGAGGTAAGCCCGGCATCGGGGTCCACTGCCCAGCCCAGTTGGAGGTAAGCCCGGCATTGGGGACCACTGCCCCGCCCCTCTGGAGGTAATCTCGGCATCGGGGACCACTACCCAACCCAGCTGAAGGTAAGCCCAGCATCTGGGACCACTGCCCAGCCCCACTGGAGGTAAGCCCGGCATCGGGGACCACTGCCCAGCCCAGCTGGAGGTAATCCCGAAACTGCTCTGGCCATCCCTGCTGGATGGTACTGCTCGGTGAACACCGATGTACTGGCCATCCCTGCTGGATGGTAACCCACTGGCGAGCCCTGCTCGAAACAATCTCAGCCCTGCTGGAAACAACCTCAACCCTATTTGAAACAACCTCAGCCCTGCTGGAAACAACCTCCTGGGTAGAGGATCGGCGCCCGTGTAAAGTTTTGGTCACACCGAATCCACAAGAACTCTACCAGGGGTCACGAAATAATGGGAGAAACTCCCCAGGCCTCTCAAGGAGATCACTCTCTAATCCGCTGAGTCACTGTCGAAGCGGACCGAGACAACTCATCCCATAAAGTGGGGAAAAACACCTACACTGTACGAACACCTGTAGTCGCAAACGGTGCCGCAGTCTGGTGGAAGGGGCACGATACTAAAACCCCTCACAGCCGAAGAAACAGAGGAATCAAACCATCTATGCCAGCCAAACGAGAACAGAACCAGGGGGAAAACTCAACCCTACTAGTCAACAAACGAGAATAGGACCAGGGAAAACTCAACCATGCTGGTCAACAAACAAGAACAGAGGAACCCTCTACGTCGCGAGAGGTCAAAAGTACGTAAAGAAGTGCACGACACACACATGGGGACCACACGATGTGTGGCCCCAAGTCAACCCTGACCAAGGGCACAAACATTCTCAGGTACAAACAACCACATGTACCTCCAAGCGTTCTCGTATACTCCCAGAGTATACCACGTTCCAGCCCAAAGGCTATCATGCACACGAAACCCGACGTCAACACGAAGGCATAACGTAACAACTCCACCTCAAAGGCCTAGGCACGACCAACCACATCTTGTGAATCATTTACAACACTCTCCCAAGAGTGCGCGATCACACGCCAAGGGTCCGCCACAAACATGGTAGGACGAACAACCACCGGAGCACCTTTCATGCTTCCACATTTAATAAGATCACATATGAGGATCTGATCCCCTGAATATATTACACCGTTGTAATCCTTGCGTAAAAACATGCGAGATCGACTATTTACTCGCCCCAAATGGGTATCCGACGTAAAAGTCGCCAACACCGCTTCACGCCCGAACGACGTCCCGTGATCCCGAGCCTCGGCCCCGAAAACAGTCGGGCACATCGCACCATTTCGATCCCCTCAGGAAAACACGTCAAAAAGTCTTCTCACTTGAGCGCAATAGATTACCAGAGAAAAATATGCATTCCGGCGCACCGCACACGAGCGGAGATATGTTGGACCCGCATCCCGGTCCCGAAACTCAACGGACGGATCACACCATTGCGATCCTCTCGAAACAGAACACAAGATGGACTATTCCCTTGTCCAAAACGGTCTCCCGGTGATGAAGATGGAAAAATCACCGTCGACGCCCAAACGGCCCTCGTGGGGCCCGCATCAGTGTGCAGAATTAGAGCGGGCAGATTGCACCATTGCAATCCCCTCGTGAAAACATCCAGAAACGACTGCTCGCACGCCCCGAACGGACATCCGATGAAAAAGTCGCGAAACACTACACACAGCTCGAAAGACGGGCCGTGGGGCCCGCACCTTAACTTCGGCCTCAATGCCTAAAACCACCCTGGAAAGCTCTGCCTCGGTGCTAGGGTCCTAATGCCACTGACGACGCTCAAAACGGACGTCGGACGCGTCTGCGCTGTCCAAAACAAGACCCCCGGAAAAAAGCCAATCCACTTAAAGACATGTCGTGCCTCTAAGGCCCCTCATTTCGGGAATTAAAAATTCCTGAAACCATCTCAAAAACTTCGTCTTGACACGAGCTCCGCACTGCCTCAGGCGACGCTCAAAACGGACGCCCGGAGCTCGAAATACGGGCGTCCGAATATTTTAAAAGGGGGGGGGGGACCCCCTTGGGCCGGACCGGCCCGGTCCGGCCGGTTTGCCACGCTTGGGCCGGCCCGCTCGGGCCGGCCCACTGGGATCACGACCCAGCCGCCTGGGCCCGGCCCTGCCGGACCGGCGGACCGCCGCACAACGGTCCTCCCTTTCGCGAGACCCGCGCTGCGCGCGGGTCGCTCCACCGACCGGCCGACATGGCCGGTCATTTTCCACGCGGAGACCCGCCTATGGCGGGTCTCGGTCTCCCCAGCCGGGGTCGCGCCATGCGACCCCGGTCTCCTGCTCGGCTTGCCCCTCGCCAGGGACCCCAAGCCGCGCCGCTCTCCTGAAGACCCGGACCGCCGTCGGGATGCCGCGCCGCCGCCGCGCCCAGCCGAGCCGCTGCGCCACCTGGGAAGCCGCCGCCGCCGCCGCCATCCCGGACCCCCGAACTCCGCCGCCTGGAGCCCCTCCGCCGCTAGAGCTTGCCTGAAAAACCAGGGAATCGGACGGGAATTCCTGGGGCTGTCCCAGACACCCCGGGACTCGGATTTTCGATCCGAGAAGTGCGTCGGTAAGATTAGAACACGTAATATGCGACTTTGGTCTTTGTTCAACGATCAGAAAACCAATTGATAGGGGAAAACGAGCTTGAAGTATGCGGGACGTAAAACGCGAAACAAAACCTCCAACCTCGAAGGGCGTAGCCCGACGCTTCGTGTGTGGACCATCGGAACTGCTGCGCCTCTCCAGAGATCGCCTTGCCGGAGCTGCTTCGTCGGAGCTGGAGGAGAGGGGAGGGTTTCAGGAAGAAGAAGAAGAAGAAGAAGAAGAACGGGTGGGTTGTTTAAGTACAAAACACTTAAATGCCCGCCCGACAGCCCTGAACCCAAAATTTCGGCGGGGTAAGGATTAAGGCTCCCCTAGGCTAAAAAAAACGCTCCAAGCGCAACGGCGGTCTCAGAATTTTAATCCGAGGCTCCTTTCAAAATTTGCAACAACCGCGCCTGAGGCCGCCAAATTACGAAAATGCCCTTAGGGCCATTTTTCACTGAAGGCCCACGCACGCAGAACTTATACCCCTCCTAGTGTAAACGGTATGCTTTGAACTCAAAGGTTCCCTTGGTTTACCAATCCGAGCCACCGTTTAAGAGATACTCGAGTTTAACCATTAAACGAATAAATAAATAAATTAATTTATCCGTTTAACATTCCGAAAGCAAGCGAGGGGTCGAAACATCCCGCACGTACAAGTTTTATGTTGTTCCTAGGGTAAACACTCCATTCCAGACCCATCCGTACACTCAGATCCCTGATCCGGATCACTGTTTAGGAGTTATCCCATTTATTTGGCGTTTTCAGTGTGAACCCACTGAAAATTTAATTTCGGCCACTCCAGGGCTCAGAATCTGACGCCGTTTGAAGGAGATGCTCTGGAATATCATCAAGAAAATTCCAAAGTCTTTCACAGCAAAAACCAGGTTCCTACATCATTCCCTCCTTCAAGCTTTTCATCCCCGAAAAGAAAAACTAGGGAGCAACATAGGGTACTAAGCCCACACCTGGGTTTCCCATACCCAGAAGAACCCACGCACAGCTCCGCGTCACCGCACAGAGACCAAAGGATTGATCCGTTCACGCGAGGTCGGCCCTTGCCGATGTCGTGCACCCACTCCAGACTTTGGGGTTAGGGAAAGGCGGTAGGGTACCTCACCATCCCTTTGCATGGTCTCAAAAGGCTCGAAGGCCCTCGGTGGTAGATCACCTCCCCAGTCGAACCTCTGCGTCACACGCCACGACTGGAATCACCGCCCACACCTGGAACATGGCCCGATGATTACCTCCTTCAGAATATCCATATGGTGGAACACCCAAGGATATCTGATCACACAAGATTCCACAACCGATGTCCCACAACCAAGGCTCTCTTACACGCTCGAAAGGTGAAGGAGTCGACACCATCAACTAGAGAAAAAGGTCCCACGCCTTTTACCTTACCAACACATGGTTACACCTGACGCCCTGTGTCACCCTGGTAACACATCAAACAAGGAGCAGGGAGGAAACAAGTTCACACACATAGTCTAACAATTCTACTGCAAAAAGGTAGAAGAACTGTAGAGCGTACCTCTTATCACCTCATGCTCTGTAGGATAGTAGACATCCAAAGATCGCGGCTGTCCTCGGTCCCAAATGTCAGCTCCCAGAGCCTATCGTGGACCACCTAGTGGTGATGGTAAGACCTCGTAAAACCGTCCCCCACTCCCGTATCCTCCTGATCCTCTGCTAGAACCACCTCCCTGGGCACTACTCCGATCACGGCGCTGCCTCTATCGTGGTGGTGCACCTGCTGCCTTCCCGAAGCTCTCCACGTGCCTGGTCGGGCAGTCCCATGCCAGGTGACCTCACCCATCGCAAGCATATCAACGACTCTCTTCGGGATGCACTGGTTCCCTCCGGCACCACTGTGGTGTACGACCACGCCCCTGAGTCTGGTTTTCAGAAAGCCACCTGCGTCTCGGCTCCAATGTGCTTGCTGCCACCACCAACTCCATAAAGTGACAGGAAGCCCTCTGTCAGCAGAGCCTGCTCTAGTACCCCGGAATATGTGGAAATGCCCAAGGGTACTATGATAGCACAAATCTCTTGGCGGAGACCCTGCTCAAACATCCTCGCTCGGAGGTTGTCGTCATGGACCAAGTCCGGGTAAAAGCATGCACGGTCTGTGAAACTAGCCGCGTACTAGGCCACCGTCATCCCTCCCTGATGAAACTGCAGGAGCTCCTGAGTCCGAACGGAGCGCAAGAAGGAGGGGCAAAACTCCACATGGAACAACAACTGGAAGTCGCCCCACGAAAGAGACGACTCGTCAAAAAACTGAGTCACCAGACTTCACCAACGCGGAGCTTCTCCACGAAAAAGGCTGGCTGCCCAAGCCACTCTCTGATCTGCCGGTGTCTGCACAAGCCTGAAAAGGCAAACCACTACCTCGAGCCAAACCTCTGCTGCCTGAGGGTCTGGCTCACCACTGAACCTTAGCGGTCTCTGCCGCTGGAACTCACGGAGTGCGCTCAACCTGCGCTCAAGGTCAGCCTAATTTGTTGAAACTGTCTGTTTCTCAACAGGTGGGGGTGCTGCTACCAGCCCACCCAGATAAAGGGGCTCGCATGATGGGTCCTAGACTGGGGCCTTGTAGCTCACAGGGTCGTCGTCATGAACCAAAGCTGGTATCCTGGCTGTCTATCTTCACGGAGACATCCTGAATATTATCAAGGAGTGCCACGGTCAGATGAGCATATATGTGTATACCAATAACAAAAACAATGGGGAGTTGACTCAAGAAGGACAGTCAAAGACTCAATCCTATGTGATTGACAAACCAATTTTCCCTGCCACAAGTGTCTCATCATGCCGAGTCGACAAGCAGGTTATCAATGTCCTGGTAAATGGATACGTCAGCCGCTGCACCATCACTGGACTCCATGGCCTGATAGCCGCTCTCGAGACACATTAACACTGTTGCCCTATATCCCAACCAATTCCTTTTATTTTAGGGATGTCTGAACAACATCCCAAGGAACGAACCATCTCTGATACCACTTTGTCACGACCCGAACCTACTCGAGCTCGAGCTGCAACTACCCCAAGCCCGCCTCCATAGGCCAGGGGCTGGCGACCAGCTCCAAAGGCACAACAACTCAGGGAGGCCTTTGCCTAAGAACCTGTACACACACATGCAGCACACTCAATGCAATAGTGCAGAGTAAAAAGGAAAACCAAGTAAAGTAAAGGGAAACTACTATAAATAAACCACAGATGTGCATCGACCTCTAAACAATACAAAGTAAACTGAACATAAATAGAAAAGGAAAAAGGGGAAAACACATGCCCAACCAAAAAGTTCCATAACCCGGCATCAGGTAAACAAAAGAAAACAGCTGGAAGGGTCCCCCACCTGGAACCTGACTCCGACCACCGCACGCGGTCCAAGCTCCCAAGCTCTTAAGCTCCTCTGACGTCATGACCAACCTTTCTGTCATCATCAAGGGCACACCATGTGCGGGAAAATCCCAAGCAGGGGTGAGTATAAAAATACTCAGTAGGATACCCCGAAGGCTCGAGGGAGAAACAAAGGAGGTACCGAAGGGTGAGCATTAGATCGAACATGGGAAAGTAAAGGAGTACAACCAAGAGTGCAGTAAAGAGTAGAGTAAAGAGTCCAGCTCAACCCAACAAGAGGAAAGAAGGAAGACTCGTCCAGACACAAGGAGCTAGAAACGGTGAGAAGATGAACTTCCCGTCGAGTCTTCGCTACCTATAGCAGGAGAGTAGACTTGTCCTACCACGAGAATCTAGACACGGAAAGAACGTGGAATACCCCGCGCGTCTTCACCTCTCCTGGAGGGCGAGTAACCAAGCCCAATAAGTGGGCACTGGAACAAGGTATATACATAACCATATGCTCAAACAAGAAGCCCGAACAATATCGTAAGGGGATCTCCATCCCGTAGCTAATCCCAAGAAAAGATTAGCCAACAGTCCCAGAAATAAACACCATTGACGCCCAGCATCCCGCACGTCTGGCCCGAACTACAAGTTAAGGGCTCAATCACCGCACCTCGACACTATTCGTTTTGGGCGGTACTGACTCGCCCGCACGGTTTTAGGTCGCGTCACAAGGATGCATCTCGGCGGGGAAAGCACTCCTCGTACTTGAGAGTCCTAGGGGAACATCAAACCACAACTCGTCACCGCCCCGTAGTCGAGAGGTCTGCTCAAAGTTGACAGGCGACCCCCTGCCCAGCCCCGCTGGAGGGTCCATGGAAGTCAACGGGTTCCCACTACAAGGAGAACCGACAATTCGATGGGTGCCACACTGCCCAGTCCCCTAACAAGGTAATCTATTGGAGGGAGACCCGGCTAAAGTCGGCGACGGGACCACTACCCAGCCCAGCTAGAGGTAACCCGACATCGGGGACAACTGCCCAACCCAGCTAGAGGTAAGCCCAACATCGGGGACCACTGCCCAGCCCAGCTGGAGGTAAGCCCGACATTGGGGACCACTGCCCAGCCCCGTTGGAGGTAAGCCGGGCATCAGGGACCACTTCCCAACCCATCTGGAGGTAAGCCCAGCATCGGGGACCACTGCCCAGCCCCGCTAAAGGTAAGCATGGCATCGGGGACCACTGCCCAGCCCAGCTAGAGGTAAGTCCAGAACTGCTCTGGCCATCCCTGCTAGATGGTACTTCTCGGTGAACACCACTATACAGGCCAACCCTACTGGATGATAACCAACTAGCGAGCCCTACTCGAAAAAACCTCAGCCCTACTAGAAACAACCTCAGCCCAGCTGGAAAAAACCTCAGCCCTACTGGAAACAACCTCAGCCCTGCTGGAAACAACCTCATGGGTAGAGGATCGGTGCCCACATAATGTGTTGGTCACACCGAATCAACAAGAACTCTACCAGGGGTCACAAAAGAATTAGAGAAACTCCCCAGGCCTCTCAAGGTGATCACGCTCCAATCTACAGATTCACTGTCAACGCGGACCGAGACAAATCATCCCAGAAAGTGGGGAAAAACAACCACACTGTACGAACACCCGTAGTCGCAAATGATGTCGCAGTCCAGTGGAAGGGGCATGGTACTGGAACCCCTCAAATCCAAAGAAACAGAGCAATCAAACCATATCTACCGGCCAAACGAGAAAAGAACCAAGGGGAAAACTCAACCCTGGTGGTCAACAAACAAGAACAGAGGAACCCTCTACATCGCGAGAGGTCAAAAGTATGTAAAGCAGAGCATGACACGCACATGGGGCCCATACGACGTGTGGCCCCAAGTCAACCCTGACCAAGGGCACAAACATTCTCAGGTACAAACAACCACATGTACCTCCAAGCATTCTCATATACTCCCAGAGTATACCACGTTCCAGCCCAAAGGCCATCGCGCACACGACACCCGACGTCAACGCGAAGGCGTAACGTAACAAATACACCTCAAAGGCCTAGGTAAGGCCAACCACATCTTGTGAATCATTTACAACACTCTCCTAAGAGTGCGCGATCACACGCCAAGGGTCTGCTACAAACATGGTAGGACAAACCACCACAGGAGAACCATTCATGCTTCCACATTTAATAATATCGCGTATGAGGCTCCGCTCGCCTGAACAGATTACACCGTTGTAATCGTCATGGAAAAACATGAGAGATCGACAATTTACTCGCCCCAAACGGGTATCCGTCGTAAAAGTCTCCAACACCGCCTCACGCCCAAATGACGTCCCATGATCCCAATCCTTGGCCCCGAAAACAGTCAGGCGCATCACACCATTACGGTCCCCTCAGGAAAACACGTCAAAAAGACTGCTCACTTGAGCACAACAGATAACCAGAGAAAAAGATGCATTCCGGCACACCGCACACGAGCAGTGATACGTGGGACCTGCCTCCTAGTCCCAAAACTCAACAGACGGATCGCACCATTGCGATCCTCTCGAAAAAGCACACAAGATGGACTATTTAATGGTCCAAAACGGTCACACAGTGATAAAGATGGAAAAATCAACGTCGGCGCCCAAACGGCCCTCGTGGGGCTCGCATCAGCATGCCGAATTAGAGTGGGCAGATTGCACTATTGCAATCCCCTCAGAAAAACAACCAGAAACGATTGCTCGCACGCCCCGAACGGACGTCCGATGGAAAAGTCGTGAAACGCTGCACACATCTCGAAAGATGGGCCACGGGGCCCGCACCACAACTTTGGCCTCTAATCCTGAAACCACCCTGGAATGCTCCACCTCAGTGCCAGGGTCCCAACGCCACTGACGATGCTCAAAATGGACGTCGGATGCGTCCACACTGTCCAAAACAAGACCCCCGGAAAAACACCAATCCACTTAAAGACGCGTCGCACCTCCGAGGCCTCTCATTTCGGGAATTAAAAATTCCTGAAACCATCTCAAAAACATCATCTTGACACGAGCTCCACGCTGTCCCATACGGCGCTGAAAATGGACACCAGGAGCTCAAAATACGGGCGTCCGAATATTTTAAAATGGGGGGACCCCCTTGGGGCGGACCTGTGGACCGCCGCACAGCGGTCCGCCCTCCCACGAGACCCGCGCTGCGCGTGGGTCGCTCCACCGACCGGCCGACATGGCCAGTTGTTTTCCACAAGGAGACCCGCCTTTGGCGGGTCTCGGTCTCCCCAACTGGGGTCACGCCATGCGACCCCGATCTCCCGCTCGGCTCGCCCCTCGCTGGTGAGCCCGAGCCGCGCCGCTCGCCTAAAGACCCAGACAACCGCCTGGATGCCGCGCCGCCGCCGCAACCAGCCGAGCCGCTGTGCCACCTGAGAAGCCGCTGTTGTCCCGGACCACCGGACTCCGCCGCCTGGAGCCCCTCCGCCGCCGGAGCTCGCTGGAAAAACCAGGGAATCGGCCGGGACTTCCCGCGGCCGTCCCAGACACCCCGGACACCCCGGGACTCGGATTCTCGATCCGAGAAGTGCGTCAGTAAGCTTAGAACACATGCTATGCGAATTTGGGCTTTGTTCAACAATTGGACAACCAATTGATAGGGGAAAATAGGCTCAAAGTATCCGGGAAGTAAAATGCGAAACAAAACCTCCTACCTCGAAGGGCATTGCCCGACGCTTCATGTGCGGACCGTCGGAACCGCTGTGCCTCGCCGGAGATCTCCTCACCAGAGCTTCTTCACCGGAGCTAGAGGAGAGGGGAGGGTTTGAGTAATAAGAAGAAGAAGAAGAAGAAGAAGAAGGGGTGGGGGTGTTTAAGTACAAAACACTTAAACGCCAGCCCGACTGCCCCAAACCCAAAATTTCAGCGAGGTCGGGATTAAGGCTCCCTTAGGATAAAAACCATGCTCCAAGCGCAATGACGGTCTCAAAATTTTAATCTGAGGCCCCGTTCAAAAGCTGCAACAACCGCGCCTGAGGCCGCCAAATTACGAAAACGCCCCTGGGGCCATTTTTCACTGACGGCCCGTGCCCGTAGAACTTATACCCCTCCTAGGGTAAACAGCACGCTCCGAACTCATCGGTGCCCTTGGTTTCCCAATCTGAGCCACCATTTAAGAGATACTTGAGTTTAACCATTTAATTAATTAATTAAATAATTTATTTATCTGTTTAACGTTCCGAAAGCGAGCGAGGGGTCCAAACATCCCGCGCCGACAAGTTTTATGTCACTCCTAGGGTAAAAACCCCATTCCGGACCCATCCGTACACTCGAATCCCTTATCCAGATCACTGTTTAGGAGTTATCCCATTTATTTGGCGTTTTTAGTGTGAACGCACTGAAAATTTAATTCCAGCCACTCCGGGGATCGAAATCGCACACCGTCTGAAGGCGCTGCTTTGGAATATCATCAAGAATATTCAAAATTCTTTCACAGCAAAAACTGGGTTTTTACACGAGACTAGTACCCTCCTCTTTTTGAGTAGGTTTTTCTCTTTTTGAGACAAAAATCCCTAAGGTGGGTAAAATGTAATGTCTTGTATTTTCCATGTATTATTTTTTGGATATTATATAGATTATTTTATAGATGAGGTGCTAATACAAAGTTTAATTAGGAGGCTTGGTGTGCATAAATTTTTATTGAAATATATTAAATAAATTAAATAGAACGTGTACATAGTTTTTCTGAATAACTGAAATTACTCCCAAATGGGGCCCGAGATCAAAAATTTGAGGGCATTGGTGTGATCAGAACAAGGGTATTACCCTTGGCGTGATATAACCATTATCGGTGTGGGAAAGTTCTAAAAAAGTTATCACAAGCACATATAAATTAAATAAATTAAGTAATTTATTTAATCTATTTTTTTGACATAGTGAACTATTTTCTCCCATAAGTAAATGGTTATAGAAATTCTACAGATTTGACCCCCTGAGCCCTAGAGATTTTAGAAAAATCAATGGAGAGATTTTCTAGGTGTATAGTGATATATTAGGATTATATCATGGATCGTCACACCAATATTGACCATATATCTTTTCAACAAAGGTATAAAATATGTTCTTCATAAGTGATTGAATAAACTCTAGGTATGTTGTTTGTTTATTTGGATTTCTTCCCAGTTCTTGATTCATATGATGAACATGAGTCAATTGACTAATAGATTGATTCCTGAATTGTGTGTATTGTTGGATGGGTCTTATTATGGTGATTTTATTAGGGGAATTATTTGTAATTGTTGATTCATCTATTTTCATTCTAACAAAAAAAGGTAATATCGACATGAACATCATTCAAGTACCATTACTCAAGATCATTCTTATCATTTTCTTCCCTATTTCTATTATCATTATGGGGGTTCGTTATTTGTCTCGTGGTTCGAAATACACCGATGAAATCAATCATTTCACACCTAGTTCTTCAAGAAACTATTTGTTATCAAAGATCTAGGATCAAAATGACAAAAATGTGGTGAGATAAATGAGATAATAGTGGATCAGACAACATAGATACTCTATATTTGTTTTATTCATAATACAATGAAGAACAATGTATAAATATATTTAACGTGAGTATTGGAGGACAAAATAATGTTATTCGATAATGGATTGAGTCAACAAGGTTTGGTGTGTGTTTTGTTTGTGGAAAAATCATTGGATGAAACATTGATAAAATTGCGGGGGTGTGTAGAGCCAGATCTAGATTTTCGAAAAAATCTGCATTACATGGCATGTAAGTCAGAGATGCAGGTCATGTACCCCCTAGCTATGGTTCTAGGGATTAGACCATAGTTAATGATCACATATCATGTGAACCCTATCACATGGAATGTTACCCCCTCTGTGTGTCTGGGTGTGTATTTCAGTGATTATACAAACATGGGAAAATGTACAAGGATAGATGGCACACCATGTACTTGTACACAGACACGAATTGGAGTACATGGTCTAGTAAAAAAAACCAACCTTGGTCCATGGGAATGTCTAGTTGAAAATTTAAGGATCCCATGTGTCTATACATGTTGGTTTATCATTCAACACATCATGTATATGGAGCCTACATGTCGTGTGAGGCTCTTCTACATGGGTAGGTATGGGGATAACTAGGCACACTATGTACAACCTGGTATACATCATGTACCCCCTTCAAGAGTGATTTTGGATCTTCATTTTCATAGTTTGGACCAGTATAGGTTGAGTGTGTTTTCCTTGGTCTTTTTTCTTGAGGTCAAATTGTGGAATTAAATCTTTATCACATAATTCTGATCCCCTATAGAGGTTAAGTCTCATATAGAGTTGTGGTGTTGCTCAATGAGAAGAAGTGTGATCCTTTATCATTATTTATTACTTAGGTGGATTTTATGGAATCAACATGAATTACCTGAACATGTAATTGATACTCCATCTAAAAGATTTTATTGGTAGGTTTTGTGTAATTATTGGAATACGATCCCCTATGTAGCAGGTTGATCCCAATTGGGTTCATGGTGTCCCTTAGCGGTCCTGGCCGTGACCCCTAATCTGTGTATCAAGGTATTATTAAACCAATGAGCTTTAATTGGGTGGGACCTAGTGATCAATACCTCTTTATTTAGTGTCTCTAATTTTATCATGGATCATGGAGTGGATTCTATTGGGGATATCATTTCTTTTAGTAGAATCTAGTGGCTAAAAGTTAGTAATGACCGCCTGATGGCACAATGTATTTCTTGAGTATATATAGGGGGTTTTGTTATATATTGATTATTATATCTCGTATTGAGATGACTATACTTGTTTCTTCATGTTTAGTGATTTCTTGGTTTCCTAATGAGTATTTTTATAATCACCCTACATGGGATTTTACCACATGTGTCGTGTCTTGTACAGACGATGAACCTTTTGATGGTATCTTGGGAGGACATGGAGAGGCTGGAGCATAGATAAAGATTTTCAGACCAAGGTATTTTACTAAGATCATGCATTTTACTTTAGTCCTCATCCTTGGAGTAGGTTGGACTCTTAATAGTTTTTGGTTGGGCTTGTATTTGGACCATTTTTCTATTTTTTATACCTTTACTACCATACTTTTTTGGGAGATCTTAGATGTATTCATTCATTGTTTCAGTTGTTTTTCATTATATAATTATATTGGTTTGGAAATCTATGCATGTGTACATTTAATTTTGGCCAATACCTCACATTCATGGGATATGTCTACTTGGAACTAGTCACTAGCCCTTAGCCTATTTGTAGGAGTGCTTGAGGTAGTCATGGGTCAGAACTCAGTGGGTTAGGTTGTGAAAACACAGGGTTGAAATTTTTTATATTTATATAAATAAATTTCATTTTTTTAACTTTGATTTAAATTTAAATAATTTTTTATTGTGGATAAAAATAATAGATTTGTGGGATGTTAAACCTGCACACTTCATCTCAGTCTCCTTGGATGATCCTATTGTCTATGTATTAGGATAGACGAACTTGGTCATGTATTTTAGAAGGGTTCTAAGCTATCCCCATCATAGTTCTTTTTAAATAGATGAGTATTATTTTCATTATCCACATCTATTCCTGGATATAGTGTTCTTCTTCCTCAAGAATCTTAAGGAAAATTTATTTTTATGAAATATAAAATCCAACAATAGTAAAAAAAAATACAATAATATGGGTGTTATATAAAAAATCAGGATTCAATATTATTTTCTCTAAAAAATCACTAACTGGTTTATATTAGAAGAAAACTAAAAGTGTGCATGATAATATTGATACTATGGTTAGACAATGCCAAAAGGTTGATTTCACAATTTTAGTTTAATTTTGAACACTAATTTGTTTCAATTTAAGTCAATATATATAACTAAGTTTAATTTTTAAATAAATTATAATGTAGATGCTAGAATAATGCAGTGGATATGGAGAAAATCTCAATTGATCATTGGGGGGTAGTCATGATGAAGATTAATTTTGAACTCAATGCTGGTCATGTTCTATATTATATAATTAATCCAATGAATTGAAAAATATTCTGTTTGTTCAAACACACACACACACATATCTATATATAAGTTTGTTTTAATATAATATTATAATTATTATTTGTTTGAGTGATTATATATTTCTTATCTAGGATATTTTTCGATGTTTGAATTATTGGATATATTTTAATCAGTTGGATGTCTATTCATTATTTTCATTGGAATTAAGAATCCACTATATGAATTATATTTTTTACTATATTAGATCACAATAGTTTAAACCTATTTGAATTATAGGAAATATTTCATAGTGGTTTAAACTATGGATAAATAATGTTAATTTATTTTAAATTCTTTAACTTAATGATAAATAATGGCCATATTTAGCGATGATTTTTTACGCCACTATATTTTTTACTGAAACAAATATAAAAAACCGTTGGGAAATATATTAAAATTATAATGGATTTTTTCATTTTTTCCCGTTTAATTAAAAATTATATTCATCTCTAAAAATTACCTTGAAATTTTTGTTAACACCACAATTCATGATGGTTTAGATAAACGACCCCCAATCTCAAAAATCCACCACTAGAGGTAAATTTTTATATAGTGAATGTTTAAATAAATGTTAAATGTTTTATAATTTTATATATTTATTCATTTTAATAATTATATATATATCTCATTTCCTTTTATTATAAATGGTTATTATCAATTGATTTGTTGATATTAATTTTCATATTGAATTTATTTTTATCATGGGAAACACCATAACACATAAAATACTTGAATATGGGAAATGTTTTACCGACCATAAAATGATGAGTGTATATGTAATTACATTAACTATTAGTGATAATTAATCAATGGTTTTCGATAAGTGATATTTAAACTAACTAGTGGCATAAAATTCTTAATAGATAATGTTATGTTTTTTATAAGTCTTGAAAAAATTTATTACGCATAAATGATTTTCAAAAAAATAATTATCATATTGAATCAAATGATGAAAGAGGTATTGAAACCCTCATTATAATAATCATTCAGAATGGGGAAATTTGATTTGAATGGAAATTTTAGGGTTTCCCTATTGTTCTCATTGCAAAAATATATGTGCATTCAAATAAAATTTGGTAGAATAGAATATTACTAAACCTAATCCATTCATTGAATAAAAAGATTTTTTGGGTCTTATAAAAAAAATTATAATGAAAATATATATTGAATGTATTCATGCATGTCGATTGGTTGATAAAAAGTTTCCTATACCTAATTACTTTCTAATACACTATTTTCTTGGGAAAACGAATTACAATATTGCCACTTTTTAAAATTATGTTTGAATCCCTTATATTTTTGGAAAAAAATAACGACTATATATGTAGTAAAATACATTAACCATGTAATTGTTTTTAATAATTTTATGATTTTATTGATTCATAGACTATTTAGTCTCTGGTGTTCCTAATATCAACTCATAACATGGAAGTTTTGATATTTATTCCCCAAATAATTATATTAAGGACACCATTCTGAAATTACTCAATTAATCATATTTAGTCTGATAAATCTTGTGAATATTTATTGTATTCTTGCAAAAATAATTTCATATTGATTAGAGTTAGTACTGAATGTATCGTTACTCATGTTCATCATTAAAATGTTCTAGATTAATTACTCATAAATTGTTGAAAACTCATCACTAGACTGTTGTTCAAGAGAACAAAATTTCCATGTTCATTATGGTGATATAAATTTTTTCAAGAAGAAACATTATTTAAAATAAGACTATCAAGATATCCGGAATATTCTTATTTTTAATCAGTATATATCCATGATGAAATTATTTCAAATTTAGGTGGATAGTTTTATTGGAAATCAATATTCCCAAATGAACTAAAGGAAATACATTAAATACATTGACTATATAAATTGGGGGAAGAAATCATAAAATGAAATGAAAATATAAAAAAAATAATACCTCATTGTCTACAATAAATACATTACAATAGTGTGTTTTACTGAGACCCCTCAACATAAATCAATGAAATCCCACCTCCAAAGGTACCGATTTGTCAAATTGAAAACACTGAACTTGTTAGTTACATAAAGATATTATACCATGGGGGGTGAATTAGGAAATTTTAATTCCAATTATCCCCTTATAATGATCATATTTCATGGATAGATGAAATATAAATAGATTCCTCAATAAATATTAAAGTTCTAAAACATAAGAGTCACAAATTATTTTAACTTGGTTCACCTCCACTAGACTAAATCTAATGATCATTCACTGGATGATGGGATAGTTTACCACAATTTACTATAGTGAATTTGTTATATAATGTTTAGAGAAAACTTAATTTCTCTCTTGATTAGTAACCACTCACAAGATAATAAATCATTACACTATATTGGTTATAATTTTTAGATAATGATATAAGTAATTATATGGTGAAGGGAAAATCTCTAGTAAGAGGAGTATCACATATCACATGTACTTGTCCATGCACTGAGATCACTTCAATTTATTACCTTGAAATCCACTTAGAGTGATTAGCCTAGGTGGGACTTCTACCACTTTAATGAGTGCATCATGGTTCCCACCTCTTTTGATCAACCTAATTGTGTGAGCACACTTGCACACCCATAGATTTTTTCTATACCACTTTCATGAATCTCCATCCATTCCCAAAATAAATGCTCTGTTTTCCACATATTCTATTACAAATAAAACCTAAGGATATCCATTTTTAACACTTGAGGACTCAAAAAAATGGAATAATATGACATTATTCCTTGAGAGAATGAACCTCCATGTTCCCTAGTCCTAAACCCAATTTTATGCAGCTTAATTAGTTTTTAAACTTAGGGAAATAACTAGAAAATAAGGGTAATTATTTCATATGAATATGTTAAAAACATAAACCTTTACAAAAAACCATCTCCCCAATATTAATTAAGGACTAGGGTGAAGCAACCCAACCCAAATGTCCTACTAGATCTCTATGTGCCTAGGTTATCCCTAAAGACTCCACCACACCAAATCTACACTTCCCCAACATACCCAGGGGTGTTATACTGCGGTTCAATGTACCCAAGTACCCTTGGGAGGTCCAATTAAGGAAAAAAATTCCCTCCTTCACCATTTGGGATAAAATTATCCCTTCAGTCCAATATGACACAATATTCTCCCTCCCCATATCACTAAGGTGAACCGTCACTCAAAACTCTACACTAGGGTGAACCCTCAACTAGACCTTATACTAGGGCACCATATTATCCCTACCATATAATTAGGAAAACACTTTACCCTTCTACCCATACCTTGGTGACCTCTTAACCCTATAACATTCTACGCTAAAAAATTCCCCCACCTCCTACTAGGGATCCATATTCACCTAGGTACCCTAATAGGGTGAACCTTCATCCAGGTCCTCAATTATGAGAAACCATTATTCCTAGGTATCCTATATAAGATCCTCCCTCACATATTCCTTATAACAAGGTAGAAGCCTTACATAGGCTTCCTATCTGGGATTCTATTCACTAAGGCCCTCTCCACAGCCTCCCAAACTACCTGAATGATCCTTATATAACAGTGCACACCCTATAGATCATGTATTAACTTGATAAAATATTTTTATTTCTTATCATACCTAACTAATAAGTCTTTCCAGGGATTATAATCATGCATTCCCTTGATAATGAGAATCCGTATTGCACAGACACTGATGAAACCCCTTCTAGATCCTGATTCTCATATTGGATACCTTATATCAAGAATTTTGTCTTATTAGGAACCCAATGGTCCAATTGAGTCCATAAAATGGTCCATGGAGGGAGAAAGGGCCACTTACTAGGCCGTGTACCTTGATACATCATCCATGCCTGATGCTTCCAAGAATAAGTAAGGAAACCTTTGCATAAGCTCCAATCTCCTCCAAATTGGGCAATATCCCCCTACATTATGTCATTCTTCTTAATCCAAACCTTCAATCCACAGGAAGTCTGTGTATATATGAGAAACATATTCATAATCTACACATATATACTTATTGGTTCCAAGTGGAATATGGTCATCTCACACATAATCTCTAACTCAACCTCAAAAATATATATACTATATGAGTCATACTTCCTCAATGGGACATATTCCTTATGAGTTATATTTCCCTAAGTGTCCATATTACTTATGAGTCATCCTTACTTAAAGGTATATATTTTTTATGAGCCATAATTCCCAAAAATCTATATTTCATATAAATAATTCTTACTCAAAGATACATATTTCAAAATTTTCATCCATCTACAAAGGGCCACATTATCTGGGAGAAATCAAACCTTCTATCCTAATTCACAACAACTCCCTTTGATATTGTGGGTAAATAATGAGAGGAAAATCAAGGGAAAAAGTATTTTGAAGACATAACAAAAGAATAAGAAAATTCATAGCCTTTGTGAGAGAAATTATAGCAACCCTAAACTTTTACATATTACATTACTTGATTTTTATCATAAGTATACATCATAGTACAATCCAAGGATCATAATGTCTAGTGTCTTGGAAGACTAGATACACAAAACTGAAAATGTGGATCTAAAAAAAATTTCTTTATTTAATCTTGAAATTGAGATCCTAACTTCTATTATGCTAAAGCATCTGCATAGGGTACCCTGGGGAACACATAAACAAAGGGATGAGATAATAGACTAGTAAAGGAATAACCATATGAACAAAGCATTAACACTTAGGATAAAACGAATGACATGATGATAGAATAAGGCATATAACATATGGAATCATAACATATAAACATGAAATCACATAATAATGGATTCATAATAATGTGGAAGAAACATAAAACATGACTTTAGCATGAGTAAAGGTTAACATCCAAGATCATTGCACATGGTAACACAAGACAAGGATAACCGCTGAGACTGCCGGACATGTTAGCACAATCTAAGTCTACCCAACAAGGTCGTCGCACATAATGTCTCATGAGACTCAACTTTACCCAATGCATATGAGTTCTATCTGGGCTCAACCATCATAACTTTTCATGAATATGTTTTCCAGATAAATAATAATACATAATCAATCATACATAAACATAAGGGTTACCCATGGAAAGAACTGGGTACCACAATCATGTCATAAATCATAACAAATAGTCATATCATAAAAGTATCCATGAAATAAAGGAACTAAAATATACATGAAAATTCATAATGAATAAAAGGAATTTATTATGGTAAGTTATGTCATGTGGAAGTGACAACATGTAAGAAAATTATAAATGAAATTTTAGTATTAAAACATTTTTGTCTTGTTTTAAGGAAAATACTATATATCCATTAAAAAGAAAAGGGAAAAATCTTTTATATAAAACCATAAGTGATCTTAAATGGTTTTAATAATAAAATATACTAATTTTATAAAGATAAATGTGGCTTAAAACATAAGATAGTGTGTAGTTGAAATTGGGTAAGAATTGGGGATGTTCCCTCAAAATAGGTTTGATTATCAGGATGAATTGATGAGGTAATCACTGAAAAATATATATATTAACAAAAGAGAATGATGAAAGGGTCTTGATAAATGAATTTGGTACATGTAAAAAGAATTTATAAGATTCTCATAAAATGATAATATAACTTAATTTTCATAAAATGATGTTAAGGTAACCTGAAGGAACAAAGGAGGTTTGGGTAGAATCCCCTACAGATTATCAGTGTGGTATCTGGTGTATATAAGAGAGATTATTGAGAGAGAAAGGGGTTTCTCATCACTTATACATCATGAGGGAAGTATGGGGAAGGTTATAAATCCTACCCCAAAATTATGAATTTCACATAAAAAGACATAACATAGAATATATTCTTGAATAAATGTGAAATAGAGAGGATCCCTTAACTTAAGTCTGATGGTGTTCTCCACTTGATATTTGTAGGGTCCTTAAAATTCAGACAAGGGAAGTAAAATTCTCCCCCAAGTTTGGTAAAGAAGATGGATTCATGTCCAATTGAAAAATTGAGGAGAAAAGTGACAAATTAGGTTTGGAAAAAGAACCAAGCCAGCTCACATACTGATTACTAGGAAAGGTTCGTGGAAGGAATAAACCATGGAAAACCAGTATACAGAAGTCCTATGATGTGTTGGCCCATGAGGCATTGTCCAGTGAATGAAGCAGTTCATGGTGAATTTCTATCTATGCACTGAACTCATCGTGAACCATTTTCCCTGGCAAGAATCAAAATGAGATACACCACGCACACCATCCCCATGAACAATTTGGTTCATGGAAGATAAGAAGTCAACGGGTTTCCAAAACCTCACCAAACCCTGGTTGACTGAGTCCTCCATAGGTTATGATATCTTTCCATAGGCTTTTATACAAGGTGAAGAGAGAACCAAATATATAGATTCCCCGACACTCTATAAAAGGACCACCAGGGAACTGAAAAGGTGGTAGAGATGATGGGAGAGAGATCGGGGATGGGAGAAAACTCAGTAATGAACATAGAGGGTGTGTGAGGAATTAATCTCGCAACTGAATTAGTTCATGGGAGTCCATCGTATATCCAATGTATTTTGTGAAATCCAATCTGTGAACCATATGAAGAATACAGTTCGTGGATGTTCTCCCTGCAAACCATATTCGAAAGTCCGTCAACCGCCAACCTGTAAAAACATAAAAAATGTAAGAAAAAGCTGGTTCACGAATGCCCATATTTGGAAGAGAGTACGTGAACTCCCTATGGGGAAGATAGTTCTTTTAAAGCTCATCTACATACCATCATATGTGGAAAGCTCCTCCACGTACCATCAAACATGGCCAACTCCACCATGTACCATCCTACGTGGCCATCCCATACACAGAAAACCCTATGCAGAAAACTCTTGAAACCCACTAGTCCATACCATATGGGCGGCACCCTCGCACCCTCATACAGGTTTAGTGTCGGGCTGGGATCTCAGCCCTCCAGGTCAATCCCTTCGCCACCATCACTGACCCCCATGAAAAATAGAGAGTCTCACCGCAGACTTTTCAGGTCAGGTCGACGAGATTTTCCATTTCACCCTTATGCCGCCCCCGCATCCATCCCCACAATACCATGAGAATAGAAATTCCTCATGCACCTCCCGAAAACCCTATCGCCTTTATCCAATTCCAGGTTAACCTAAAAATCCATGGAAAATCATAGTCCAAATGTTCCTAACATGCCCATACACATCCTTTCCATCCATCAAGCTCTATGTCTTTAGGGATGTCACATCCCCATAAAAATCCATAGACATTAGAAGAGGAAGACCATTGTCTTGTGAAAAACTTTGCTTGACTATGAACATAATGCCCCAGTGGCTCCACATATGTTTCCCACCAAAATGGCCATCAACCAAAGGCAAATTTGTTCTTAAGAAATTCCTTTCCCACCTCTATACGCCTCAATGGCTTCCATGGCCCATATCATTTCTCCGGATATGAGAATCACTAAAGTCATGGTTTTCACCTCCCTTCCATCTTATGTTCAAGGAATGCTAGAAAATCCCATCCCCATTATCTAACGACTAATCATGGATTCAATAACAAATGGTTCAAACTCTATAACCTTAAACTATGATTTAACATTTTAACCATAAGACATTAAACAGTATGGTACTAGTCCTGGAAACATGACATTAAACTGTGATGACATCATCCATGTTTTATGACCTTAAAATATAGTATATCAGGTGATTTTGGATCTTCACAAACCTCTATGGACATAAGAAGAGGAAGGCTAGAGTTTTGAGGACACCTCTTCTTGACTATGCACATCGAGCCCTAGTGGCACTATATATGTTTCCCACAAAAAAGACTTTCAACCAGAGGGAAAATCATCCTCAAGAGAGTCCTTTCCTACCTCTGTATTCCTTAATGGCTTTCATGCCTCATGTCATTTCTCCTAATCTGAGATCCTCCAGAATAATGATTTACACGTTCCTTCCCTCTCATGATTGAGGCATGCCGGAACATCCCAACATGATTATCCTCATGTTAATCATCATCCAAGATATATTAATATAGACTCTAGTATACCTTACATGACATTCTTGGGCCCTCCCACTGAAGTAAGTCCCCAAATGTATGAGGTAGGGTCATGTGACCTTCAATTTCATTTCACATTGAAGGGTTCATTGCACCGTTACCTCAACCACAATCACCCTAGCCTATTTCGCCGTATTATCTACTCCCCCCACCAACATGGGAGGAGTCATGTGAATTGTGGAGTCTTTTACATCCTCTTGTTTCTCACACCGAGAATTACTCATGTAGTCTTAGAGGTTTGTGAGGATTGAAACATCCACGTGATTTTGAACTATGAGAACTTTGACTCCTGACTAAATCAGAATATGTAGGATTCCTACCCTAAGGCATGAGCTCAAAAGGGCTCCCATCCAAAAGGGTCCACCAAATCATGTCTATCAAATGGGAATATTCTACACATAATCCTCACACATTGTGATCTATGCAGGTTCTAATTTCTCTCTCGAGGATACATAGGAAACTTATTGTTCCAATCCCATCATGAAGTCACCTTCCGTCCCCCTAGATGGTGATAAAATCTAGAGCCCTTTATTTTATGGCTCAAGTCAACAACACCAACGTTGCCTAAAAAATATGCATTCCTATGATGATCTGAAAAACCAGGGGTAGAACATAGACACACTCTTTGGTAATGAACCTAGTATTCATGGACATATGAACATGAATTAAATATATAATGGAGTCTTGGAACATGAGATAATCTTTCCCTAGGAAGGGTATAGTGAGCCTGACCTCCCATCCTCTTGACCAATGGATTCCTTAAGTGTTATTGTCCAAATATTCATCCAACGAGCACTTACCTTTGAAGGGGAGGTCCATGAATCAGGGATACTAGGTCCATCGAGAGATCTTGGCTCCATGAATAAACCCATTGGAGATCATCCCATGAAATTATATCTGAGGAGGACCGATTACACAAGTACTTGACCCCATGAAATCACCTAATGGGATCATTTGACTGTGGAACCTTCTTCATAATGCGAAATGGGTGAATTGACCTGTCCCCAAGTGGTTGATCCCAGCTTCTTTGAAGGATAATGATACCAAACGGGTCAAAACAGAAGAAATAGTGAACTCTATAAGCACACATCTCTATAAAGAAAGAGGCGGGCAATGATTCTCGTCGGACCATTTCTGCACCACCCGAAATGCACCACCTCAGAGGTGGAACAATATTAATGATGTGAATAATATAATTATGTTCATTGATTACTAATTCGATATCCTATTTTATGTAAAAGATTTAGTATAACCTTTTTATGTTTATTCACAACCTTTTCGATTTGTTATGAGGTTTAATTTCATTGTTAGGGTCCATTTGCACCATTGGTTTTAATGATCGATTCACTTATATTCATGTTCAAACACACATGTTTGATTAGTGGTATGTATAGAAAAAAAACAAATGAACTAGAAAAGAATGTAAATGAATTGGAAAGAGGAATTTTCCTCTTGAATGAATCTTACTTTAGAGTCTCTTAAGGGGAGAGGATTTGTCCTTTTAAAGAAACTAAGGGATATTGAACATGGAGGAGGAGCTTGAAGAGAGATTTGGGTAGAATTTAGGGATGGCACAAGGCTTTGGTGGAGTAAAGAGAAGATGTAAGGAGGGGTGGTATTTATAGTTGAGGAGAGGAGGGGTTTTATAATATTTAATTCCTTAGTTTATTAATTTCCCTCAACACTTGAAATAGTAATGATTTTTATGACCAAAAATATTAAAGTGTGCATGTGAATTTGAGATAATGGACTTACATCAGCCATATATCTGTTTATGACATCATAATTCATGTATTTAGTGTTTATTATAAATTATCGTAATTTACTATTCACAAATAATCAAGTATATCAAAAGATCCCAAAACATTACCCTAACCATTTTTCAATGTGTAGAATCCAAAAATGTAATTAAATTTCCAAAAATAATTGTCTAAATATGATTAATTTTATTTTTAATTAAAAACATAATTTTGTTAAAAAATATAGCTTTTTAAAACTATAGCTAATTTTATAATGCTTTCAAAAATTTAAAAAGGTCTTATAAAATTATCTAAACACTAGAAGAGATAAAATTATTAATTTATAAAATCAATTTTTGGAAAATAAATATTCTTTTAATTAATTAATTAATTATATTTATTTATTTATGACATGAAAAAATACCTATAAATATACTATAGTCAAATTATCACTTATAAGAAGACTAAATTTTATTTACACATTCAGGGGTGAGGTTACTGTTCTATTAAACAATTTACTATTCATAAGGGTTAGTTACTACTCACAAAAAATTATTTTAATGTTACCGGACTCCAAAGATCTTACTGATCGCATTTGTTTTCGTCAGATATTCAAAATTCAAAATCACAGAAGTGACGATATTATGTTTAAAGGTCACATAGTACTTAGTAGTCATTTTGTTGTGATTTCTTGTTAGTATATAACATATTTATCGGAAGGGAATACCCATTGATAAAATAGTTGGTCATTACATTATTCCACCTTTATGAAATACCACCCTTGAAATTTCTTTTTTACATTCTTTTCCATAAATAGGTTCATGTACTTTTCCTTCATTGAACCCTATAGTTCCCATGTTGCCTCTTTATACTTCTTGTTCTGCCACAGTACTTTGACCAGGTTATTAGTCTTGTTACATTGATAATTATCTATATGATACACGATCTTTAATGACTAGTCCTCTTAAGAAATACCATTCTGCAACTGTACCACCTCAGAAGAGAGTACATGTGAAGGGTCTGGTGTGTACTTCTTAAAGAGGGATACATGAAAGAAATCATGTACTTTGGATATGGTAGGTGGAAGTGCTATTCAATAAGCCTCAATCACGACACGATCAAGAGTCCTGAAGGGGACGATGTACCTTATACTTAACTTTCCTTTCTTCCCAAATATCATGACATTTTTGGAAGAAGATATGCATTGAAATACCATGTCTCCAACATTGAACTCAAGGTCTCAACGATGGTTTTCTGTATAACTCTTGTAAATACATTTGGATACCTTTTTGTGATGGTGAATGGTTTTTAACTTCTCTTCCATTTCTTTGACCATTTCAAGTCCTAGTAGCTTACGCTCACCAACTTCATCCCAACACGAAAGTTTTATGCACCATTTCCCATAATGGGATTCATATGGTTCCATTCAGAAGCTTGATTGGAATCCGTTGTTTTAAGAGAATTCAACCACTAGAATATATTGGTTCTATACTCCTTTGAATTCTATAGAACATTCTCTCAATATATCTTCCTATTTCTGAATATTCCACTCATACTAGACATCAATATGATAATGATAGGCCATACTGAAGTTCAGTTCAACAGTTAGAGAATGTTCGAGACTTTTCTAGAACGTCGAGGTGAATATTGAATTTAGAAAAGATACAATAGATAGTGGTACTAAAAGAATCCTTACCACCTCTTTGATATATATATCTGGGATATTTGATCCAATGAGAAGTCCGCTCAAATTGTGATAAATTGAGATGTCTTTGTAAGAAGATCCATAATGACTTAAATAGCATTGTTTCTTCTGGATGTCCTTAGAATTCCAGTGACAAAGTCCGTGGTGATGTTCTACCACATGCATGTTAGTATGGGTAGTGGTTGCATCATCCCATATGAATTATGTCTTTCATCTTTCACATGTTTACATACCAGGATCCTTGATTTTTATTTAGAAATCTCCATCTTCATATTGTCCCACCAAAAGTTCTCTCATAGATCTCGATACATCTTTGTGCTCCCTGGTTTGATAGAGAAGGTTGATCACTGTGCGTCATTCACAATCTCTTTATTTATCTCTGGATCATATGATACACATAATTGCAGCCTAAATCATACAACTCCTTCTTCATCAACCTTGAACTCTAATGATTTCCCATTTTTAATGGATTCCACCCTTCTCTGAATTTCCAGATCTTTTCTTTGGTCATCCATTATTTTCTCCATGAGGGATGGTTCAGAATTCATTTGAGAAAGGATTAATGATGTTCCTCACCTAATTATTACCATATCCACCCTCTTCAATCTATGAATATTGGATCCTTTTCAACTCTCATCATTGATAAAGTCTCATGAGAATTTCTACTTAGAGAATTCACCACCTTATTTCCCTTACTGGGATTGTAGTGGACTGATAATTCATAATCATTGATGATCTCTATCCATCTTCACTAGAGAATGTGAATCTCTTTTTGTGTGAATATATATTTGAGACTCTTTTTATATTTATATATCTCACATTTCTCCCCATAGAGATAATGCGAGCAAATTTTTAACGCAAAGATCACATCCACCAACTCCAGATTATGCATATGATAGTTTTTCTCATGAATTTTAGCTTCATTGAGACATAATATACCACTTTATCATTTTTAATAAGTACACAACCTAATACCTTCTTTGAAACATCACTATTGACCACAAAGAGTTCTCCACTTTCTGGGAGTGTGAGTACTTGCGCAGAGATTAACATCCTTTTCCACTCCTTAAAGTAGTCTTCACATTTTTTAGCATAGAAAAAAATCATTCCCTTCCTTGTCAAAATGATAATTGGGTTTGAAAATCCTTATAAATTCTTCACAAATCATAGATAATACACATTTATACCCAGAAAGATACAGATCTACCTTACAAATGTGGGCATGGGCCATTATTCAATCACCTTTATCTTGGAAGGGTCCACATATATCCATTTGATGGTGATAACATGCCCTAAAAATGATATTTCCTCCATCCATAAATCACATATAATTTACTTTTCATACAACTTATCCAATAGTATTTTCTTTAATACTTTATTTACATGCTCATCATGTTCCTCCTGGATATTAGAGTATATCTGAATATTGTCAATAAAGAAAATCACAAATTTTTTGAGGTAATATCTAAAGAATCTATTCATTTAATCCCTAAAAATTGATCGCGCATTAGTGTGTCTAAAGGTCAATACAAGGTACTCATAGTGTCTGTACCTCATTCAAAAGGATTTATTATTAATATCTTCCTTCCTCACCCTGAAATGGTGATATCCTGACTGATGGTCCACCTTAGAGAAATAACTGGCCCTATAAAGCTCATCGAACAAGTCATCTATCCATGGAAAGGGATACTTGTTCTTTATTGTGATTTTATTTACCTATTGATAATAAATGCAGAGGCGCATTGGTCCATCCTTCTTCTTAACAAAGAGGACTAGCACACCCCATGCTGAAGCACTATGACATATAAAAACACTTATCCAGATTCCCTTGTAACTACTTCTTAAACTCCTCCAGCTCTATGGTGGCCATTCTATAAGGTGTATTTGATATTGGTAGATATCCATGAATAAGTGTAATGGGGAAATAAACCTCTCAATCAAGTGGAAGACCATGAAACTATATAGAGAATACATCAATTTAATTCATCATGATGGGAATGTCTTCTAGAATGATTATCTCCATTGTCTCAATCATTTTATCTAGACATGATTGCTCATAAGGAATTAATAGCAACACTTGAGGCCACAATTCTAATGGATATTCATCTTCATCCTTATACATGTAATGAATTGGAGGATACTTAGATATGTGAAGAGTGATCTCCCTTTACTGACAATTGGTGATGGCTTTGTATAAAGATAGAAAACCCATGCCCAAGATAGCATCGAACTCCCCTAAGAAAGTATGTTTTGATTTTATAAGAGGTTCAGTCTAGAAATGTTTATTGGGGAGGAGTTATAAACCATAGAAAAAATAATTTTCCCATTCTCTATTATCACAGATAACATATCCTCCATATTTTGAGGGGGTGTTTGAATAAGTCAACTCAACATGAATGATATGAAAGAATGTGTCGAAATAGAATCAAATTGTATGTTCACTATTCATGAATGAATAACTAGCGTACCTCTCACCAAATCATTGTATGTATCCACCTCAGAAGTAGTGATAATGCAAGACCTTCATTATCTCCATGGAGTTTGTAGTCGATTTCCTCCAACAACCTATGGATTAGGGAAATTGTTTTCATAATTCCCATTCTCCTAGCAGTTTCAACACTAGACCACTGGATGAGAATTTATCTAAACCTTCATTTATTATTGAACATTAGTGGGAGTCTCCACATTCCTTTGGCTATTTTTAACTAGATGTACCAACTTCCTACATTTGATGTAATTTCTGGTTCCCTTTAGATTGTTCTATGGATTCTTTTTTCCACAATTTTTGCATGTGGGATAATCAAACATCTTTTGATTGTGGGATTTATTTAAGGGACTTCCCAAATGAGATTCCAATTTATACTTCTTTTCACTGGGCCCGAAATACTACTTAGAGACTCCAATCATCATTTCAACCTTGGGGGAACAATGAAAAATATCCTCATAACCGTCAAAGTATCGAATCCCCAATGATTTTCATAGACTCACCTTTATTCCTCTAAAGATAAAATCAACCATTATTTCAGTTTTCAACATAATGCTAAAGGCATACATTGCAATACTTGTAAAGTTTTCTTCATACACCCTGACTGATTCATATTCCTTTTTCTTGAGTCTGAGGAACTCTCTTCATATCTTGAGACGGAGGGTTCAGGGAAAATAATTATTGAAAAAAAATTATGAATTCCTCTCATTCCATGGAATCAACTTCCTATAGGGACATCATATTTTTGATCAGTGTCCACCAGTGATCAGCTTCCCAATCAAACCGATAGACCACCAATACAAATTTCACTTTTTCTGAGCACTAGAGGACATATAATATATTTTCAATAGAGTTAATCCAGTATTATGAGAGGAGGAGATCAAAAGATCTACTAAACATGGGAGGCCTTTTCCACATGAAGTATTAAACAGAAACATGCTATTTTCGTGGAGGAGAAGGGTGTTACCCAAAATTCATGTTATTATTCATAAGATGATTCAGCTGAGCAAGTTCTACCACAATGTTTTGAGCGCCCATTCCCATCATATCAAGCATATCATTAATAGAATTATCAAATTCTCTATCAAATTTTTTGTTGGCAGTGGTTCTTATATTTCCCACAATTAAATATAAAAATGACTGTATAATTATAGTGTTTGAATACTTTGATATTGAACTTAAAAAGGAAACATTGAACATAAAGGATAAACTTGTAAAGGAGAAGTATATCCTAACTTGTGATTCCAAATGTTTCAATCAAATTTATCATTGATCTTTTTACTAACTTATATTCTTATGGGGTTTTTTTCATTCCCTTAATAATTATTTGCACCAAGCTTCTCAAATTACCAAAGCATATCCTCCAAGACTGTCAAACCAAGAGTACAGTAAGACCCATTTTCATGCCCTAGTTCTTGTTCGAGTTTTGCTCAAAGCAGTGTTTTTTGGTTTTAAACTTACATACATTTGTGCCAGATCCACCTCTCCTTGTTTGTATCCAAATAAGGATATATTTTCTTGATTAACCATATACTCTATACTTACAAAATTTTAGGGTTGTTTTCTTATACATATTCTAATCAATAAGGTTCCTACAAAAGTTCTATTTTCCTTATCTAAAAAATAACTATACCATCCATTGATACCAACTACAGAAACCATAGATTTTTACATATTACATTACATGATTTTAAGCATAATTATACATCAAAGTACAAGCTATGGATTGTAATGTCTAGTGGCCTAGAATACTAAGTAAATTAAACTAAAAACAAAGAATTAAAAAAATCATTATTTAATCATAAAATTGGAAACCTAACATCCATTGTGCTCAAACATCTGCATAGGGTACCCTAGGGAACACCTGAACAAATGGATGAGCTAAATAGCTCACTAAGGGAATAACCATAAGATCAAATAACTAGTACAGAGGACAGAAGGCATGACATGATGATATAAAAAGGCACATAACATATGGAATCATAACATATAAACATGGAATCATATAAAAATGGAGTCATAAATAATGTGGAATCAATATAAAACATTAATTTATCATGATTCATGGCTAACCTCCAAGACCGTGTCACTTGGTAGCACAAGAAAAGGCTATCTACTAAGACCATCACACATGGTATCACTAACCAGGGTTAATCGCCAAGACCGTCACACATAACGTCTCATGAGACTCAAATTTTTCCAATGCATTGGAATAATATTTGGGCACACCCATCTCATCATTTAATGAATATGTTTTCCACCAAAATATTTATACAAAATCAATCTTTCATAAACATAAGGGTTACCCATGGAATGAATTGGGTACCACAATTATGTCATAAATCATAAAAAATGGGTATATCATAAAAGTGTCCATGAATTAAAGGACCTAAAATATGCAAGTACATTCATAAGAATAAATAGGCATGTATTATGGTAAGTGATGTCAAGTAGAGGTGACCACATATAAGAAATGTATTTTACTAAATTTTAGCATTAAATCAATTATATGTGGTTTTAAGTAAAATATTATATAGACTTTAAAAAAGAAAAGGGAGCCATAATTTATATAAAACCGTAATTTAACCAAGAATGTATTCATAATAAAAAATACTAATTTTATAGAGACAAATGTGGTTTAAAATAGTATATAGAGTGCCCTAGAAATCGGGTAAGAATTCGGGAAGTACCCTCAAACAGGTTAGCTTATTTGGAAGTATTGAGAAGGGAATCTCCTAAAAACATGAATATCCCTGAATGATAATGCTGAATGGTTCTTGATAACTGAATTTTGTACATGTACAATAAATTTAAAAGATGCACATAAAAATATATGATAAATTCATTGTTGTAAAAGGATGATAAGGAAACCCAATAAAACACATGCGGTTCGGGTAGAATTCCTTACAGATTATAGGAATGGTATCAGGTGTAATTAATAAGGATTAAGGATAGAGAGAGGTATTTCCTATCACTTATACATAATTTGGGTAGTAACGTAGAGGTGCAAAATCAAACCCGAACATTTGTAATTATGCATAAAAGGACACAACATAGAGGAGATTGTTGAATAAAAGTGAAAAAGAGAGGAACCCATACCTTACATCAGATGGTGTTCTACCCATGATATTTATGACCTGAATAATAAAACTAGGTTCATTAATTGATAATTCCATAACCTATTCTATATGTAAAAGATTTAATATATCCTTTTTTAAGTTCATTCATAACCTTTTTAATTGGTTATGATGTTCAATTTCATTGCTCGGGTCTGTTTTCTTCCTTGGATTTAATGATTGGGTCACTTATATTCATGTTAGGACACACATGTATGATGAGAGGTAAGGATAGATAAGAAAAGAAATGAACTTGAAAATAATGTAAAAGAATTTAAAAGAGGAATTTACCTCTTGAATCAATCTTCCTTGAAAGCCTCTTAATGGGGGAGGATTTGGTGTTTTGAAGAGACTATGAGATATTGGAAGTGGGGGAGGATCATAGGGAGATATATTTACAGAATTTAGGTATGACACATGTCTTGAGAGAAGTGACGAAAAAAATTAAGGAGGGTGGTATTTATAATGGAGGAGAGGAAGGTTTTTATAATATTTAATTCCTTAGTTTATTAATTTCACTCAATACCAGTGGTAGTAATGATTATTATGACCAAAAATAGTAAATAGTGAATGTTACTTAGAGTTAATGGCCTTACATTAGTCATACATCAGCTGATGAAATCATTATTCATGTATTTAGCAACTGTCATAAATTATCGTATTTTACTATTCACTAGAAATTTATGTATTTTAGAAAAATCACAAAAATTCACCAAAACCATTTTTTGATATATAGAATCTAAAAATAAAATCCATTTTTAAATTTTTTTTTGTATATGATTAATTTAATTTTCAGTTAAAATAATAATTTACATGAAAAGTAAGGATTTTAAAACTATAAAAAAATTTATAATTCTTTTACAAATTACATAAGGTCATATAAAATTATCATAAATCCAGAAGACATAAAATATTTTATTTATGAACACCTGTTAGGAAAAAAATTTATTTTAAATTAATTAATTAATGTTAATTTAATTTTTATGAATTATAAAAATACCAATACATTTACCATGGTTGTTTTATTACTTACAAGATGCCTAAATTTTATTTATTCAATCATGGATAAGGTTACGATTATGTTAGATGATTTACTATTCATAAGGTTTTTTACTATTCATTAAATTTTATTTTTGTGTTATCAGACTCCAAACATCTTACTGATCCCATATGTGCATGAAATATTTTTGAAATTAAAATTAGAGAAGTGAAAATATTATGTTTAATGGTGACATAGTACTCAGTAGTCATTGTGTTTTGATTTCATGAGATTATATGACATAATTATAGTAATGGAGTTTCCATTGATAAAACATTGGGTTAGTAAAAAAATATCATAATATTTTATCATCAAAATCATACTTATAAACAATATTGATAACTTTTGAGGTTGTAACTTCAAAAAAATTTCATATTAGTATCTTTGGAATCATAGGCCCCATTAAAGAATAAAATAAAATAAAAATTTTAATATCATGAAAATAATGATACTCATGATATAACATATCAATGGAGATGTATCTAAACCTCATAGAATATGATATGTGAATAACATAACATATGTCCCAAAGAAGAAATTTTTAGACAAAAATCCCTTACAACTTTTGTAACCTCTATACTATACACCATAACAAACAATGATCCTAAAATGGAAAGATAATTCCAATTAATTTTCATGATAATAAAAATAAAATACATTCATGGTAATTATTTAAGACAGATAAAATAGTTATGTTGTGAATTTGGAAAGTGTCTCGTAGAAAAGAAAAGTGTGGTAGAAATCATTTAACTTAGGACTCAAATTCTCTTTTACAAATTCAAACCTTCAATATAATAAATATACATTTAATATAAATCTATTAAATTAAAATTAGTATATATATATATATATCATACCATATGTTATTTATTTAGGACCTTTTATTTCATTTTTGTTCATAATTCCAAGTTAAACATGTGTTTCAGATAATAACTTCTTTGTTTTTCTGTATTTTTTATATGTTATTTTCTAACCTATTACATTGATGAAGTTTCCACCATATTTATAATTTTTACCAAGATATTAATGTAATATATATTTAGAATATATGTGTTTTTATATATCCATTAACCTTAGTGTTATAAAATGAAATACCTTTTTCTTAGAGATGGTAAGTCTTACATATGCATGAAAGTTTTTTAAATTATCTCAAAATATTGATATAAATAATATTAAAAAACTTATTTTCATTACTGAATCAATATTATTTCATATATATCACAAATTTTCATTAAATCATTTCTCATTTACTTTTATTTAATGCATTAATGAATCACATTGCTTCACGAGGTGGTAGTTCGCCATAGACAGGAGCGACAATATTGTATTCCCACATAAATGAAAGTTAGAAGGAATATGTGATTTAAAAATTGATGAACAATAGTAATATCAGAAATATAATATATATACATATTTAATACATGATTATATCCCTTCGTTATAGGTGGTGGTAAAATACTAATAACATTAGTTCGTGAGGAAGTAATCATTCATACACAAAAATTATTATTTCGTAACCAATTTGATGGAAGAAAAGAATGATTTAGGTTATTAAATTAACATAATAACATATTATTATATGAAATATACTTTCTTTATTATATAAAAATGGTTTAATAATATTTTATGGAGATATAGGATGAAATGAAACAAAATGCTCAGTTTGGGACGTCACCTCTTCTCCAAACAACATCTTTTGGTTTTCACCAAAATGATTCATAAGGTGGATTTTTAACTAAACTAAAAACTATAAGATGATAAAAAGAATTTAATGATGTTATGTTTTCACGTATGAGGTAAATAAATTGGTTTTGGAAGTTTGAAGTGGAGAGGTTATGGGGTGGCCTTTTATAAGTGAGGTGAGTGGGACCCTTTTAATTTTCAAAAAGTAAAAGGTCTACCCATCACATTCCTTAGGTATCCAAATTTATCCATCATGGAACCTATAATATATTAGGTATAATTATGGCCATAAAACTAGTGTTGTCCATTTTTTTGGTCATTTTTAACACTTAAATATTTTATATTAACCTCTAATAAACCCATTTTACCTTAACCACAATTATTTATTTTTACGCTATTTGCTTTTCATTATCAATAAAAATTAATTTTACCATATTAGATAATATAAATTACTCTAATTCAAAAAATTTAATTAAATTTCCAAAATTCAATTCACCTAACTATAAAATTTAAAATTAATCCCACAATCGCAATGAGAATATGATTTTACAAAGATAAAAAATTAACATATGTTTAAAAACTGTTTATATCAAAATTTATTATGAAATTGATTCAAATAAAATAAATTGAATTAATAGATATATATTTTTTTAAATAATTTTAATACCATATTTGTAACATCCCATGTAAATAACGAACATACATTTTTATATATATTAATATTTTTGAATTAATATTAATTTTAGTTTAAAGTGGATGCTATGTTCGATCACGTACTCAACACCCAACAATGGATTTTTTCCAATATATTACGTTGCACACAACGTTGTGATATACTGAAAAATAATATAATTATATTATTATTTTAAATGGTAGTTAATGCATAGTTGTTGTATTGGAAGGAATGTGCATAACTAAATAAAATATGATTGTACATGTTTGTTAAATGACATTATATTTATCGAATAAATTTTAGAGTTTTTAAATAATAATGAATAAGATTTTAAACAAGAAATTCTCTAATATTCTTTGAAAGACTAATTTACATCCTTTTGATGGAAAACCATTTTAAATACTAGTTCTTGTCACTATTACATATTCTATTTTAAAAAATAAAATTCTTCATTAAAAGAGGTACATCAAAATTTACTTTGGATGAAATTTTGGTATTTTTTTCATAAAGTTAATTTTTAACGAATTATGGAAAATATTGAATTTTAATTCAGAACGCCCATTTAATATAATTTATTTATATATTTATACTATAATTCTATTTGGTTTTAATGTTTAATTGGATTATATTTTTACCATGTAGCAAAACTTTGTTCATTGGATGTAATTTCACTTTAAAATTGGACATAAACACATGTCAATCTTTTCGTAGATTTTATTTCTTTTAAACACATCTTTTAATTTTGATAACAAAAATTAATTTTAAATTAATTTCTCTCAATTAAGGATTTTGAATTTGTAAAAAATGGATTCCATATTTGTAATCAGGAGGTCGAAATTTTGTAAATAGGTACCTTTTAGTTTTAGATATTATGAATAGTAACTTCAAAAATTATTTTATTTACCATGGTTATAAGATAAATCTTGTAAATAAGGATAATAAATAATATTATAATAATATTAAATTACCCAAACACGTGTCCGAATATTATTGTATGAGATATGTTAGACCCTGGGTATCCTTGGGTCTATTTTTATACCACATGGTTCAACTTTGATGTGAAAATTACATTTTTAAGAGTTAATTTAATGTATTGAAAATTATAACGTAAAAATGTTTTTATACTAAAACAAATTTTATATGGGGTTATATAAGTGACATATTCGACTATAAATAATTATTTGAAATAAAAATATATTTCCTACATCATGGTATTTTATTTATAATTTTTATACATCAAATAATTAAAAATATTTATGACACAATGACGATGTAGTGATTACCATATTAATAAATGATTTAAATAAATGTGAATATAAATATTAAAATATATTTATTTAGAAACATTTTATTCCATCCAAAAATTTTATGGATGATTATAACTTTTTATCTTTTAATTAATCTAGTTTTTTTAAATAATGAAGTTGTTATGAATTTCTAAAAATTAATGATATGAATAGTATAAAATGGACATAAATGAGTTTTTAAAAGGAATATTATTTTATTAAATGATATAATAGTCCTGAAAATATAAGATTAATCAAAATGACTATATATTGTTTAAACTATCATTAGTGAACCACTTTAGTTCTATTAAAATTATATTGTAACTATGTTAACCATATAGTATGAATATACAAGAAGACATGGTTAGAGTCAAATTAGTTAACTAATGTTTAAAGATAAAAGATAAGGTTAAATTTGTGACATATACTTGTCTAAAACCTATTGGTTGAGAGGTTTTCAACCCAAAAACATCTTATCTTTGAAATAAATAACTTTGAGACCATTTGAAACCGAAAATAATTTTATAATAAATTAATATTTCACACCTTTTTAAATTGCCCCTCCTCCATCATATAAAAGGGCATCACCTCTAACCATTTAATCACACCCATTATTCCACTTGGCTCATCCAACCTCTGAAAACATAGTCTCCCAACATTCTTATTTTCCTCCTAGAATCCTTACCTTGGGATTAAGTCAATTTAAGAAAGCCTTTGGGTTCAAACCAAATGGAGTTACCCGATTTAGAGGAAGAACAAGGAACATAAGTGATGAGTCAGATGCAAGGTAAGGGACATCATATCAATATCCTTTCATTGAGGTATATTTTGATAATATACACATCCTCATTTTATATGGTGTATAAAATATTTTTATTTTTAATTTCATTCAAATGGAATCCTTTTTCTATGAAGCATTTTACTAAACGATAAAAAAATGTTTTTAACATATGTGGTGACAACGACCTTTCCACTTCCACAATTATTATTTGATATTTGGATTCCATAACAATATGTAATGTTTTTAAATGGAAAATAAATACCATATAACATTTTTATGTATTTTGGTATTGAAAATTGGTTTTGAAATGTATTGAGTATTTCAATATCTTGAAATGATTTCTTGTTATTTCAAATAAAATGTTCTTAGTGAAATGTTGATATTTGCAATATTTTATGTGTTATGATTATATAACGCTACTTGTAAATTTAACAAGTGGTTATGTGATAATACAATTATGGTTGGTTATGTGATAAACCAAATTGTGGGTGGTTCTATGATAAACCATGTATGGGTGGTTATGTTATAACCTCCAATGAATTGGGTATGGAAATTGGTTGTATGGCTATTCCACTTAGTGATACGCGTTGAAGTCGACAGTATGGTTATTCCATTTATGTATTTTTTTGTCCCATGTTTCCATTATATTTTATATGTTTCTTTATATGGGCTGGTGGTAATCTTTTGGTTACAGAAAGGGTAAGAAATGAACTTATATTTAGTGAAGTATATTTACCACTTATTAAAGGTGAAAATTATTACTGTATAATAAGGTATTCATGGATTTCATGTTTTCTAAAGAAATACTATTATCATTATTTGTGTATCCCGTAATGATATTTTTATGCTCCACCCATGTTTTAAAATGTTTTTCAATGGACATAAATAAGTATAGATTCAACGATGGGATCATGGAAAAGATATTCTATTAATACATGAAACAATGTCATGCTTCTTTTTAAAGAGTTTTGTTTAATAAAAAAACGAATAGCGAGTAGAAGTGCCTACTTGTAATATTAAAGATGTAATGTACAATTTTTGGTCTAATTATCTAAATATTTAAACTCTAAAATATACTCAATGTGAATTAAAGTCACATTATTTACTTATCTCAAGAATTAGTAATGTTTAAGTGTGGGACCTTATAGTTGGTATCAGAGGTCGATTTAGATAACTTTTGGAGTCTGAGTATTATTAATAGAATATCCATAAAATATTTTTACTTTATTTTCAAATTGAAATTCTATATCATTTTAAGATAACAATTTTTCTTAGTCTTAGATATGTTTGTTAAGAATGGTTTTCCCCAGAGGAAATTGGGTAGTTGTGATGGGAGGGTATACAAAGGGAAATACCTTTCCTAAGAAACATCCAGAGATGGTTGGAATCAGAACGGAATAGTTTTTTTCTGTAATGAATTAGTTGGCTCAGGCGATAAATTGTGGCAGTGTTCATGCATGGGATCAACTAGATGAACTAAAGATGAATATGTTGATCATAGGGCATTTCATGAATCAACGCCACCATCATTTAGAGGATCATCTGAAACTGTGAAAGATGAAGGGTGGATTAAATTATTGGAAAAGATTTTTGATGTATTGGGTTGTTCAGACAATAAAAAAGATAGTCTTGATATTTATTGTTTTGAAGGTGAAGATGATCAATGGCGGTCAATAATTAAAAATATTAGAAGAAGTGAAGAGTTTGACTCCATTAAATAGGATAAATTTAAGAATATATTTCTTGAGAAATATTTTCTTAAGAATATTCACCATAAGATGGAAATTCAATCCTTTGAATTGAGATAAAATGAGGGAGATTCAGTGGCTGCATATGAAGAAAACTTCACCAGTTTGTCAGGGTGTGTCCCAAATTTTATTTGAGATATTGTGAGTAAGATAAATCAGTTTTATGTGGGGTACTAGGATGGAACAGCGGAAGTCGATGGGTTGAGAATTTAAAATTTTCTGCACCACTGGAGTGACTTAACCCTGTCAAATCCGGTGATCTAGTCCCAGTTTGGTCTATGGATCTATCAAGGTTTAAACACAACTCAAAAATAAACTGAACATGAACATAGTTCAAAATTGACGTGTGCAAGTCCGCCATAGGACTCCAGTGATCATTTCTTGAAGGCTTCGATGTCGAATCCCTCTAGATCTTCCACACACGCCTCTCAAATCTGCTTGCGTTCCGTACGTCAAGATCCGGGTGCTAGTGCTGATATTCAACGCTCACTTCAGCACAACGATGATCAATACATGGGAAAAAGCATCAATCTGAGATTGATGATCTTGAATATCTTCTTTTGCTTGAGAGACTCTCTCTCTATATTCTAGGAGGAGAGAGACTCTCTCAATCCCAACCAATGAATTGTTCACATGGGAGAGCCTCACTCTCTCATATATATAGGGAGTCTTTAAAACACATAGTATGGATTCCTGGCCTCCCGTGTAATAAATGTCTTTTATATAAGTGTAATAAATAATTATTTATGAAAAATAAAGTTATGACATAAATAATATTTATAATTTATCACTTACTTGTAATATAAAAATATATTATGTGATAAATTGGAGTCTTTAAATCGACTCACATTTCTTGTTAATATTAAACGAACCTAGGATATTAAAATCAATTCAAATAATATTAATACTTGTATTTAGTTTATAACTTATTAATACATGTTATAAATAAATTCAATGAATTATTATAAACATGAATAATTAATGAATTTATTTATTCTTTTGGGATCCATAGAACTTCAACAGTGCTCGGATCCTTTGGTGGGGCCCACGACGTTCTATATTTATATTCCCAAAATAGGGTAGATTCTCAAGGTTCTATTGTGTGTGACCCTCTAGGCCCTTACCTCAATAGCAGTGAATAATATCCACCGACCTAGAGCAGGCTCTAGCAACCCATCGAGGCCCCTATAGAGATAAGGTAAAGTAAAAGCAACGACTGCCTACCTACGAACATGGTCCGTGTAATATAATCTCTTCGTCATCGATATCTCAATAATGTGAAATGCACACTACTGTCACCATTCATTATTTTTCTTTATTTTATTTGTTTATTTGTTCAGATGGTCTTACCTTACAACTACCATGGCCATGTATTTAATAATGGTGCAACCATCCTAATCAACCAGGCCCGAGATATCTCTTCCTAAACTCAGAAGCGACAAATCCTTTCTCGATCATTCAATCAACGACATGCCATTAATGACATACCTGATATAAACTACCTCACCACGACTTTGTCATTACGATTTTCACATTGCATCAAATGTACATAATTAAATGACATCCATTGATAAGGATCTCATGTCTAAAGACCATTAGACATGTCTGTAGATAGGAATGACCAATTACACCTAAAACATGTGGTGTTCCTATTATGCAGGTCTGTACTCATGATCTCAACTACTAGAGATATTCAAGTGAAAACTTAATGAGAAGAAGTCTCAATTCTTATGATCCCCCAACACTTGATGGTCACACATTATCTGTGTCCTTTCAGAATGATGTAATTATACCATAGGACGTTACATTAAGATTACTTTCATGGAATCTCAGGGTTTTCATTATAGCCTGGGATCTACTCTAACCCTTTGATGCGACAAGTAATCTAAGGACACATTCATAAACAAATTGGATGCTGAAGTATCTACACTATTATGGAAAGATAAACACATGTTTTATAACAAACTGAATACATGTAGTTGTAATTAAAGTACAAAACAAGTTGGTTCTAGGGCACCCACTTTCAACACTCCCACATGCACTAGTGCCAACTGCTAAAAGTTTTCAATCTTCTAGATCTCACATGTGAATCATGCTTCTACTGAGAAATGGCTTTAGTCAGGGGGTCTACCACGTTGTCCCATGTGGCTACTCTTATAACAGTCACTTCACCTTTTTGAGTAAAATCCCTCAAGAGATGAAACTTCTGAAGAATATGATTTATTCTCTGGTGAGACCTGGGCTCCTTGGCAAGCACCACTGCAGAAGTATTATCCCAATATACCTGTACAGGGTCCGCACTAGTTGTTACAACACCAATGTCTGAGATAAATTTATGTATCCAGACTGCTTCCTTTGCTGCATCTAAATATGCAATATATTCCAAATCTACTGTTGAATTAGCATCCATAGCTTTCTTTGAGCTTTTCTAACTCATAGAACCCACATTCACGCAAAAGATATAACCTTACAATGATTTAATATCATCATGATCTATCTGGAAACTAGCATTTGTTTATCCCCTCACAACTAGTTCCTCATCTCCTCCATACACTAGGAACATATCCTTAGTACACCTCATGTACTTTAGGATAGTTTTAATAGCTGCCCAATACAGCTCTCCTAGATTGGATTGATATTTACCAACCATGATTAAAGAAAAGGCGACATGAAACCAATTACATAGCATGAAATATATGATGGAACCCACTGCCGAAGAATAAGGGACTCTACTCATTCTATCAATCTCCTCCTTTGTTTGTAGACACATTTTCTTGGAGAGATTTACACCATGTGACACAGGTAACAATCCTCTCTTGAATTGTTCTATACTGTATGTTTTGAGTACCTTGTCAATATATGTACTTTGACTTAGCCCAAACATCCTTTGAGATCTATCTCGATAGATCTTTATCCCTATAATATAGGCTGATTCACCTAAGTCTTTCAGGGAGAAGCATTCATTTAACTATGTCTTAACTAACTGTAAGACTTGCACCTCATTTCCCATAATTAATATGTCATCTACATATAATACTAGGTAAAAATGGAATTCCCTTACAACTTTTTATAGACACAGGGCTCGCGTTCATTTTTGAAAAAACCAAAATCTCTTATAGCCTCATCAAAATGAACATTCAATGATCTTGATGCATGCTTCAATCCATAAATGGATCTCTACAGCTTGCATACTTTGTTGGAATTATTTGACATGAAAAACCCTTCGGGATGAGTCATGTAGATGTCTTCAACAAACTTCGCATTTAGAAATTTAGTTTTGACATCCATCTACCAAATTTCATAATCATGAAAGGCTGGTATTGCAAGAAATATTCTGATGGATTTAAGCATTTCTATTGGGGAGAAGGTTTTATCATAGTCAATACCTTGACATTGTCTAAAACCCTTTGTAACCAGTCCTGATTTGAAGTTATTAATCTCACCATCCATGTTCAGCTTCTTCTTGAATACCCATTTAAATTCAATGGGCTTTACATCAGATGGAGGGTCTACCAAAATCCAATCTTGATTTTGGTACATGGGCTCCATATCATAATTCATGGCTTCTTTCCATTTATCAGCTTCATTGCCTTCTACTACTTCCTTATTGGTTAGAGATTCATCATCCTCAAGGAATAATTTTCCACCAGACTGAATGACAAGAAAACCATAACGCTATGGTTCTCTAACCTCTCACGTAGACCTATACATTATCTGTGTCTCAGGAACCACTTCTTATTCCACTTGTTCTTGTAGAGATTGATCCTCTACCAAATCCTGTGCATTTGGAGCATTAACTTCATCAAAGTCAATATTCCTCCCACTATTTCCAATATAAATGTGTTCCCTTTCTAGAAATTTGTTGTATCATGCCACAATGACTTTTCTATCTAAAGGGTTATATAGGTAGTATCCTCTAGTTTCCTTAGGATATCCTATAAAGATTCACTTAGTGGTTCAAGATGCTAATTTTCCACTTGGTAAAGTCTTGAAAAATTACTCGCACCCCCATACACACATGTGTGTCAGGTTGGGTTTCTTTCCATACCATAACTGATATGGAATCCCTTCTGTAATGTTAATTGGTACTCGGTTAAGGGTATATTCTACTCTTTTCAAGGGGTATCCCCAAAATGATAATGGAAGAATTTCAGGAATCATAATTAATCTGACAATGTCAAGTAAAGTCATATTCCTCCTTTCACTAAAACCATTCCATTTTGGTGTATAAGGAGGAGTGATTTGGGATATTACCCCACACTCCTTCAAGTGATCAATGAAATCTCGGTTAAGATATACTCCGCCTCAGTCTGAGCGAAGTGCTTTTCTCTTCATACCCAGTTGGTTTTCTACTTCATTTTGGCATTCCTTAAATATCCAAAAGGAATCTGACTTATTCCACATTAAGTAGATATAGACATACATTACTATAGTTGTTGGTAAAAGTAATGTAGTATAGAAAACCACCCCTTGCCTCAACTGGAAATGGAACACATACATTAGTATGTACTAATTCTAGCACTACATTGGCTCTTTCTCCCTTTCATAAGTAAGGTGCTTTGTAATACTTCCTTGTAAACAAGCTTGACAAACATCTAAGGGTTATAACTATACTGAGTCTAGATACCCTTCTTGATTTAATCTTCATAATCGCTTCTCCATTACTTGAACAAGCCAAAAGTGCCATAGGAGGGTGATATTTGAGTCACGTTGGATGTTTTTGTAATTGATTACCATTACTGAGTTTTATAGTCCTAGCATATATTAACCATTATTATGATGTGCCATACCATAACAAATGTTATCCCTATAAAAGAGACAAAATTTATTTCCAAATATGAAATAAAATCCCATAGTGTCTAGACTCGACATAGGGATAATGTTTATGGTAACAGAAGGTACATAATAGCAATTGTTTAAAACTAGAACCAAACTAGTTGGCATTGTTAAGTGATAGTCTCCCACTACCAAGGCTGCCAGACTTGCACTATTTGTAGCTCAGAGATCCACTTGACCTATTTCAATCTTCTTGAACCAACTTGGTTCCTATCACTACAAAATATTTCACTTTTTCCAACATGGGAATATCTACTGGTAAAAGTACATTTTCTGCTGGTAAAATGTTTTACCAACATATATGTCCATTTTACTAAACTGTCGGTAAAAACACTATCGCTAAATGTTTCTGTGACAAATAATATAATTTTTTTTTGCAATTATAATAATACCAACAGATAATATATATGTTGGTTAATATGATTAGCAAAAAGTTATAAGACAAATTTATATGTTGGTAATAATATTACCAACTAATAATATTTGATTATAAATTACCTTTAAATAGAAATTTTAAATTTTAACTTCTAATAAAATTTCATATTATATTTATTAATTTATCATATATAATATATAATTATTAAACATAAGATCATTTTCACACACCATCAAAATTATAAAAAAATTATTAGATTTATAATGAAATATAATACAAAATCGCAGGATCCATCACAACACCCCATATAGAAACCCATACATCACCCCAAACGATGACCCATAAAACGAACCATACCCAAATCAATCCATGCCAGCTCCATCATCAGTCCATGAAAACACAACACCAACCCATGCTAGTGAAAACACCAATCTATGTTAGTATCATAACTAGCACCAATCCATGCCAGCAATACCACCAGTTCATGCTAGCTCTAGCATCAGCACCAATGACAACACTAAACCATGACAACTCCAACATCAGCACATGTCCATGCCAGAAACAACACCAATTCATGACAGCAACATCACCAGCACCGGTCCATGCCAATGACAACACCATTCCATCCCAGCGACAATATCAACACCACCGGTCCATGCCACCTCCAGCACCAGTCCAAGCCATCTCTAACACGAGAGATCCAACAATAACGAACAAATAAGGGATCAATGTAAATTCTAAGTGGATATTAATAAAAACAGAAATTTTAAGGAGGTTTCCATCCTTAGGATAACACCAAACTTCCATGCAAGGCAGGATCCAACAATCATTCTGGTAAGAGTTCAAACTCATTCCATCACCTATAAGTTTGATGTTTTTCATGATAATTCAAACTTTTATTCAAAGGTAGGTATATATGTTATCCGTTTCTACCCTTGAACTAAGGACAAAGAACATGAACAACGAAATAGATGGTATGCATAACGTTTACAAGTTTGTAATTTGTAATGAACAAATCACCTGGATTTAAACATTTCCACAAATGGAGTGCAATGACTGAACATTAATTTTTTAGCATTCAGGCTTGTAGTAGCAAGTACAGGATCTTCAAGTCAGTACATAAAGAAATATAATTGAATAATTATTTAGGAGTATTATATTGATGCTAATAAATGAATCATTGAAACATACCACTGTCATTTCGCATGAACCAGTCGTGACACTAAAATAGGGTTTGACTTTGAATTGTCGTTCAAAAACTCATTTGTTCAACAAAATCATCCCATAGTTCTTGGCAATGTGTGATGCTAGTGATCTTGAAAATCCATATTAACAAATATTATTTAAATAAATCACTACATTTAGGGCATAATATAACCAAAATGACAAATATATACTTATGAATGCAATAAAAGAGGGAAATGTGTTAAGAGTAAATGAAACAATGAAAGTCTTCACTCAGATTTTTTTTGCATCATAAACTGATATAATTTTAAATTAAACAAAGATTTTGGTTACCTCTAAACATTCATTGATATCAGAAAGATTATTTCTTGATCTATTTTTTGCTTCCAACTTCAATGAAACTACAACTTGTTTGTTTACCTTTCATGCAATGATCAATGTTTTAAATCACTTGTTCAAAAAACTATGACATGAATTGTTCACCCAATTCATTCCCAAAAGAAATATATTAATGAAGAAAATTTGTTACAATACATGAATGAGGTGTAATGAGCTTACACCGTCAGGTAATTGAGGGATAAATAAGATTAGGTAATAAGATAACTCAAACTAAAGATCACAATGCATCAAAACTGCCTAAAACATCATGCCTTATACCAAGAAATCACCTCATCCAATAAAGCCACCAAATCCAAGAGAGTACCAACACCTCGTACGCAATGATCTACGGACTCCAACACACACATTAAAAAGAGCACTGAAATGCATCGAACAACATGAGTGATAACATACAAGATGGAGAGCAAGCATTATAAGCACTGCCCAGATAAAGAACCACATTCTAAAAACCCACCATTGCAAACTCCCATCATGTGAAGAACATCGGTGCAGATCTTCTCTATATAAGAAATAATACAACAGTCATTTAATGCAAGGAACTCAAACATACCATAAAAAAAGTGAACAAATTGAATATGGAACATGGTTTTCTTTGTATGTATATGCTTGGATAGACATCCATGTGGGGGATTAGGGGGATGTGATTGACTTTTGGATTTTATGTAATTTAAACCCTAGATTTATTATTATCCATTCTTTGACAGATAATGATATTAAATTTTTATGAATGGTTAATTTATTAAATGGTGATGGTGAGAAAATAAGAGTTAAAAGCTTAACCACACACTAAAGCATCAACCAATGCATCCTAAAGAATGAGAGATCAAGGGGTGTGTTGGCGGAAAAATCACAGACATTACACTTAACCACTACTGCTAGAATACGGAAGAAACCTCATGGGGACTCTAGATTGTAGTATTATGTTAATTAATACAATGAGAGTGTATTTTAGTGATTGTGATGTTTCTAGTTATCTTTTGTTGATAATTAACTTGGCATGATTTACATGGTCAATTACTAACCCAACTTCCTCACACGTCACTCATTGCATTTGGAATCCTTGTTTTAGCTTTTTTGTTTAATCTCACTTCCCTATACAATACACTTATATACACTCACATTAAATATAAAAACATTTAAAACATTTAAATGTCTTAAGTATCACACACAGAACACAACCATTCAATATCATTTCCTCCGCCGCACATAAGTTAATTAGTTAATTAACTAAAACCTATCTTTTTATAGATGACCCAGTACTAACCAATATTTATGCTCATGGTTTCTAAAACTAATTATTGGTTTCATTATCATGGATATGTGAAATTATTTAATTGATTTATATCCATTTTTAGATTAAAAAATACAGAAATACAAAAATATACTCAAATTGGAATTCACAACTTGTACACATTTTCAAACAGATTTGATTTTCTAGAATTATAACTACATAAATATTATTTTAAAGTGCATATTAAGGAATTAAGAATATCTATATCATCCCCTTTTATGCCCCTAAATGAAGGAATTAAATTTCACATACAAGGGAGCATGTATTGTACACTATCAAGGCATGTAAAAAGGAGGAACACAACATGCTATGTGGGATAAAATTGATGGGCATCACCACTGTCATGTGCCCAAGCATACTGGAATCAAGCTCTACTAAGGTTGAGATGCCTGGAAATTACCGAAGTGAGGGGGTTTCTCAAACAATATGATATCACTGAGATAATGAGAGTACGTTCTAAAAAACATCAATTGGAAGCTCTACCAATTTTTCATGGTGATTATGGAGATGATGCCTACACATTCATCAAGGATATCATAATTCCCCAATTACACAAGAGAGTCAAGTGGATGGATAGTCCAACATAAAGAATACACATTTGATGCATGGGAGGCCATCTATAGTTAATTTTAAAGGAGGTATTACCCAATGAAGAAACCCAAGGGAATAAGAAGGGGAAAAGAATAATTATTTTACATGGTTTTCTCAAATGGTTACATGAAACAAGATTAAAATTGAGTGAGTGAGAAAGATTTTGGAATCCTTGAAGAAAACAATGTACTTTACACATGTCTACAATAACCTGTCTATGTTATTTTCTTCTTGATCTGTGATACCCAGATAAATAAAAAATGATGAAATCATATCAGATGGATTTTATGAGGGGTCAATCCCCAAATAACATTCAATAAAACAAGAATTGAGGAATTAAATTAACGAATATTACAATATAGAACAATAATATAATACTAGAATTCCTACAAAAGTACAAATAAAAACCAATTGACTACATTTGCTTCAATATTTTGTAGCTCCTTATGATCAAAAAATGATCATCAAACAAAATGAACATAATAAATAAGCATAAGTATTTTATGTGGTTTTTTTCCAATGGTTGCAAGAAATAAGAATAAAAGGCAATATTTAATAAATTTTTTGGAATCCTTGAAAAAACTTCCTATAGAGTAGAAATGGACGTAAGTATAAAACCTTATAGTTGAAGGTAAAAAATATGAAAATTTGAAACACTTCAATCACCCAGATCGCATTTGATTGTTCTACTCAAACCAGCCTATTCAATTCTTCAAAACCTGATTGATTTTAAATGTCTATGAATTGACTATAATAACCTCAATTAACATGAATCACAGAAAAGTTTCCCACAAACTAATATACATATTCCATCGACCAACCTCTGGTGAAACTATGGAATATAAACATATTAATTACACCCACAAGATCAAGAAGACACCTAAAAACTAAGGACATTGAAATGAAATGAACATCACAATTAGGTTCCATTTGATAAAGCACCATGAAAAAAATTGTTATACATAATAAGTACTTATGTAGACTGTTACTTATTTAACAGAGGTAATTAGATGTACCTTGTTTATGCACGCCCCAATAAAGAGTCTGACGTTTCTTCCATATTCAATGCACAACATCCGACATGTACTTTATGAGTATGCTGATGAAATTTCTATAACATTATAATGCTCAAAAATGAATAAAAAGTCATGTGATAAATGTAATTAACATAGGAACAAAAACTAATGGTTAACAATTAAAAAATAAAATATTAGCTTTGTATAGGAAAATAAACTAACCTAAAAATTATGCATAAACTAATTAATTTTAAATACTAAAATAATATATGATTCGTGATAATGGAACAATACTGACATAAAATAACAAAAAAATATGATTGTGATGCTCAATGAATTTTTCAGAGCTATAACCACATTTTTCTATCCACAAATCCATGGGCTTGCGAGGCAGGTTCCTATTACAGAGGTAAGTTTTATAACCAGAAATGAAATCCTATATCATATCCTCAGTGATGTATTTGGGCCACCTATTATGTTTCCTACAAGTGTTGTATAGAGATGTATCTTTGGAAAGATCTTAATTCGTATCAGTAGAATAGATATGTCTAGCAGAAGGATTGCTATAGTTCTGCAATGTCGACATTAGCTTTGATTGCCGGCTAGAATAGTCATCTCAAGGATCAAGTCCCTTGATAGAATCAATATCTCCTCCCATTTGAGGGACCGAAGAAGCCAATCTAGAATGTGGTATTTCATATCTCATATTAAAATTAGATTACTTTTGGACTCCAAAGGCATTGGAAGAATCATTTATTAATGAAGTATATATCGACAAACCTCAAATTCAAAAAGAGAGGGGGAAGATCCAATCTAGTCGAGGGTCGATCCGAAATGACGAGGAAGAATACCTAAATAGAAAACACCAAAAGAAACTAGAAGAAATTGACATACCCCCCAAACGTGAGTGAAGATATAATTGAGGAGGCAGTGGGATGCAAGCCGAGACAGTGGTGATGAGATGTGGGGTGGGACGATGGGAGGCGAGGTGGAGTGGTGGAATGGCGAGGTGGAGCGACGGGAGGCGGAGCGGCGGGAGGCGAGGCGGAAAGAGGCGAGGCCGAACCCAAGACTGCAAATTAGGGTAGTATTTTGTGTTTAAAAAGTATATACATGTTTATTAAAAAAATAATTCTAAAAAATATAAAAAAATTAATATTTAGGGAATATTGAAAAATATAAAAACATGTAATATCTCGAGAAAGTAAAAAATTAAAATCAATTATGATATGTTTTTAATAAGACCCCGAGAAATAAAAATTTACTTTGGTCATAAAAATAATATATATATACACATTATATTTCTCTTAATTGGTTATTGATCAAATATTTTTTTTATTATTTTATGGTTTATTGTATAATTTTTTATTGATGGAAAAACATTTTTTGGTAATATTCATTATTAGTAACATATTCATGTGTTAGTAAAAAAAATGTTGGTAATATTAAGACAATGAAACCGATCCAACTATTGGTAAATGATATGTTGGTATTAAAAAATAAATACCAATATATATATCAGTTGATAAAAATAAGTGTTGGTGTTAAAAATTAATACCAATAAAACTTAATATCTATTGGAAATGCCCATTATTTCCAATAGATATATTAATTTTCAATAAATATTTGTTGGTATTAGCCCATTGTTTTGTAGTGTATATATGAATAAAATTGTGTGAGCCACTTGTCGTATCAAATACCCAACTTGTAGATAAAGATAGATTGCATTCAATGATTAAAATACCTGAAGTAGAAGCATCATTTTGCTTCTTCTTCCCAACTCCACAATTCTTCTTCCATTTCCCTTTCTTTCCACATCCAAAGCAGATAGATTCCTGCTCATTACTTTTCCTCTGAATCTTTGGCATATTTGCAAGACAATGCATTGGTGTCTTTGGCCTTGACATGGCCTTATACCTCTTTTCCTTTCCCTTGTTTTCCTTGTTCACCATATGGATAGATGAATTGTTATTTTTCATATCCTTATCAGCTTGGAGAACTAAAGCCAAAATGTCTGGTAGTGACTTTTTCATATCATTCATATTATAATTGACAATAAAAGTCGATAATCTTGATGGTAAAGAGGAAAGAATGAGATCCTTAGCTAGTTCATGGTTCAGTTTGAACCCAAGGGTTTCAAGCTTCTCAATATATCCATTCATCTTGAGTACGTGAGGACCGGATTGGTGCCCCTATGCTAGCCTACTATTATAAAGCGCACTTGAGAAATCATACCTTTCTTGCCTGGCCCTCTCCTCATATAGTTCTTGGAGATGTGAAAGCATCTTTTAGGCGTCCTCATCCTCCTGCATTTTTTGAAATTGGAAGGACATGGATAACAACAGGATTCATTTTACATCAAGCACATCGTCTACATGCATTCTCCATTTATCTTTTTCTTCCTTACAAGCTTCTTGAGGAGGCTCAGCATGAATTGGGGATTCCAACACATATAACTTCTTTTCTTGGCAGAGTACTATGCACAAGCACCTACACCACTCTGGGAAGTTATTTTTGGTTAGGATATTTTCTTTATCCAAGATCGATCGTAGTGATAATGTACTTGTGGTGTTAGTGATTTCCACATTGAATGTACATCAGATAAACATTTAGAAGTTAGTACATTGTCTTGATTACCTTTTGAAATTTATGATTAATAAATTATTATATCATTTTAATGTCTCCCAGTATTTTAGCAAACATTAGTAGCCCTCACTATTAGATTCGAAACACTCTGTCCCTTGAGAATTCTAGTGACAAGGATCCTGGATACCTCCCTCGTTGTCTATAAGATAGGGCTACGCCACTACCTGGAGTGTTTTAAGGTAGGCACTATACTGGCCAACCACTTGTTCTTGTGGTTCCTTGTGTTGTTGAGTAAAGTCCCAGCTTTTGGAATGTGAACTTGATTCCCTCAACATATTTCGTCTAAAGTGATAGCAAGTCAGCTAAGGCTAATCCTTGACTACTCACTTTAGTTAAGTCGACCCATTTCTCTCATGAAAATGCACCAGTAGTAAGAGGCACTCTCAACTATGGCTGACAAGCACCCCAAACAGCCGATTTTGTTTAGATGTGAGAAACAGAAGGCTTTTAAACTTAATATATATTTGAGGGATTTTATTTTTATTAATGAATATAATAATTTTCTATTTATTATGTTCAAACTGGTTTGTCGCGCTCACAATTGAACATGAAATAGAATATAATTCGTCACATCATTATGTGTTTTATCTTGTTTACTATTCTATGTGATCACATAATAATCATGCTGATGCATAAAATAATAAACTATGCATAAAGTAAATCATGAAATCTCACTGGTCTTGAGAATTCTATAAAGATCAATCCAAAACAGATCGATCATGACCTAGGGGAATCTATAACTGAGTCGTGACTTGACTCATGTATCAGCTAGCCCAGTGTAATGTGCTTGGCTCCCGTCTGGTTTACCATCTCGTCTTGGCGGGGTCTATGTCTCAGATTGTCGTTTAATTAAAAATGTACTCACATGCAGGCGAGGGGGTCTTGGGGTACAAAATACATGTTGTGCATTGGACACACAGACCCTTATACATATTTGAAATTAAAAGGATGATTCATAGACTATCATTTATCTAATTAATTATTACAAACATCACAGACATTGAATAAATAAATAAATAAACAAATAAATACCAGACATACGTAGTTCAGTCGCTTGCTCAAGTCCAGTCGGGGTAAAATATGCAGAAGAAAATTAAATTGCAATAAATTTAAATAGTGTGAGGGTGTTCTAATAAATTAAATAAATTTTATTCAACTCAAATAAATTATTTTATCGGTTCTATTTTCTTAATTTAATTTTAATTCTAAAAATTACATTAAACCATTAATTTAATTTCATTTTTAAATTAAATTAATATTTCGGATTAAAATAATTTAAACCCCAAAATTAATTCTAATTAATTTAATTTAAAAAACTAAATTAATTAATATTAATTTAAATCAGGGTTACCTCTAGCTGGGGAGGATTCTAGTTGGACTATGAATCTCCATGGGGTGTCGTCCTGGAGTAGGGCCAATTACGGCAATACTTCAGCTTGACCGCGGCTTGATTGTGGCATGACCGTAGTGTGACCGCTGCATGACCGCTTGGTTTAGATACTCCTACGGTGACATCAGCATCCGTCATGGTTCACAGGGAGTGGTAGGAGGCTGGGGAGCATACCGGCTAGCCGCATGGCTGACAGCCCGCTGATTCGGTGAACCGGCGAGGCGGCGCCCCGGTTAGGCATGACCTGGACCGGCGCGACTGGGACCATGGGTGGATGGTGTGGTTCGGTCCGAGCTGTCATGAGGCAGAGCTCCAATGGACGGGGTTCGGGAGTGGTTCAGGTGGTCCGATGGAGCTCGGGGTGGTGTGACCAGGTGGCCTGGTAGGGCTCGGGGCGGCGGTCTGGCGCAGCTCGGTCCGGCGTTCCGCCATAGCTCGGTCCGGTGGTCCAGTGCAGCTCGGTCCGAGGTGGCATGAAGTGGAGGTCTGAAAGGGCGCGAGGAGGAGATCCAGGGCCAGTCGAGGGGACGTGGTCCGAGCAGGGGTGACAGTCCAAGGAGGTCCAGAGGCCAGGGTTTGGGAGCGGCATGGCTAGGCGGTCTGACATGTAGAGGTGGCGACTATGGTTTCCAAGGGGGTGCCACACCCCTTGTGCGCCGCGTGAAAGAGGAGACCCCCTTGGGTCTTCCCATTTTTTATTTATTTTTTCCTTAGAGAAAATTCCACCGTTATTTTTGTTAAATGGAAGGAGGATAACCCCATTTTGGGGTCTTGGTCACCCCTTAATTTTTTTAATTTTATGTAACTAAAGGAAGACTTGACTTTGTGGAAAAAATATTTTCCACACACATTTGTGGAAAATATTTTATAATATAATATTATATTTTATTTTATAATAATAAAATATTACATTTAATTTAATCTCAATTATGATTGAGATTAACATCAAATGAATGAAAAACTACAACGTCGATCCAATAAATTTTTTAAATGATCATAGTATGATCATTTTAAAAAAGAAACGACGCGCGATCAGATCCAAATGAACCGTTTTAGCACCCCGTACATAAATTTAATGCATCTTAATTTTGTTTACTTAGAAAAACCTTGGGATCCCTCTGATACCAGTGTTGGGTACTGGGACGACGCAGCGGAATCCGGTGAGCTGGGAATTTAAAATTTTATGCAACAATAGAGTGACATAACCCTGTCGACTCTGGCGATCTTGTCCCGGTTTGCTCCAAGGATATCGCAAGGTTTAAACAGAGCACAAAAATAAACTGAACATGTACCTAGTTCGGAATTGACATGTGTAAGTCCGCCGCAGGACGCCAGCGATCGTTGCTCGAAGACTCCGACATCAAAGCCCTCTAGATCATCGAAACATGCCTCTCAAATCTACTCATGTGCCATTCATAAAGATCTGGGTGCTAGCGCGGATCTTCGATGCTCACTTCAATGCAACGACGATCACCACAAGGGAAGAAGCTTCAATCCGAGATGGATGATCTTGAGGATCTTATTTTGCTTGAGAGACACTCTCTCTAGATTTTAGGAGGAGAGAGAATCTCTCAATCCCAACACATGAATAGTGCACATGGGAGAGCCTCTCTCTCACTTATATAGGGAGTGTTTAAAACACGCGGTATGGATTCCCGGCCACCCGTGTAATAAACGTCTTCTATATAAGTGTTATAAATAATTATTTATGACAAATAAAATTATGCCATAAATAATATTTATAATTTATCACTTGGTTTTAATATATAAATATATTACGTGATGATAAATTTGAGTCTTTAACTCGACTGACACCTCCAGCTAATGTTAAACGAACCTAGGATATTAAAATCCATTTGGCTAATATTAGTACTTGTATTTACTATATAACTTTTAAATACATGTTATAAATAAATTCAATGAATTATTCTTATCATGAATAATTAGTGAATTTATTTATTCTTTGGAGATACATAGAACATGGACAGTGCTCGGACCCTTTGGTGGGGCCCACCAAGTTTTATATTCCTATTCCCAGAATAGGGCAGATTCTCAAGGCGCTATTGTGTGTGACCCTCTATGCCCTTACCTCAATAGTAGTGAATAATTTCCACCGACCTAGAGTGGGGTCTAGCAACCCCTCATGGCCCTAATAGAGATAAGGTAAAGTAAAAGCAACAACTGACTTCCTACAAACATGCTTTGTGTAATATAATCTCTTCATTATCGATATCTCAATATAGCAAAACGCACACTAGTGTCATCATTCATTATTTTGCTTTATTTTATTTTTTTATTTGTCTGGACGGTCTTACCTTCCAACTATCATTGCAATGGATTTAATGATGGTGCAACCATCCTAATCAACTAGGCCTGAGATATCTCTACCTGAACTCAGAAGCAATAAATCCTTTCATGATCATTCAATCAATGCCATATCATTAATAACGTACCCGATACAAACTACCTCACCACGACTTTGTCGCCATGGTTTTCACCTAGCATCAAATGTACATAATTAAATGACTTCCATTGACAATTATCTCAAGTATAAACACCATTACACATGCTTGTAGATAGGAATGACCAATGATACCTAAAACATGTGGTGTTCCTATTATGCAGGTCTTTCCTCATAATCTCAACTACTAGAGATCATCAGGTGCGAACTTCATGAGAAGAAGTCTCAATGCCTACGAGCCCCCAACACCTGATGGTAAAACATCATCTGTGTCCTTTTATAATGATGTAACTGGACCGTAGGTTGATTCTTTAAGATTACCGTCATGGAATCTCAGAGACCTCATTACAGCCTGGGATCAACTATAACCCTTTGATGCGATAAGTAATCTAAGGACATTTCTATCAACAATGTGGATAGAGAAGTATCTACACTATTATGGAAAGATAAAAACATGTATTATAACAAACTAAATACATGTTGCGGTAATGAAATTACAAAACAAGTTGGGTCTAGGGAACCCACTATCAGCATTTTACTCGTGATTAAAGCTGAAATATCAAAGAACTTTAGCTTCTCGTGAGATAAAAAGCTAAGAGAATCTTGTTTGATGTGCTGAGAGGGTAGAAATTTAGTTTTTTGATGAGCATGTATTCCATGAGAGAAAACAAAATAAGTGATCCAGTTTGTAGGTCATGAGAAAGAATTCATCAAAGAAGCCTGGTGGTAAGAAAACCGAATTTCTAATCAAGGAGAAGTGTGATAGAAAGAATCTTGGAGAATGTCTCTCAAAGAACATAAAGTTCTTATGATGCGATAAGACTGATCATATTGCTCGTAATTATAAGTAAGGTGATCTAGAAGGCTAAAAAACTAGTGGTATAATGATTTAGTTTCAATGAGTTAGTACATTATGCCAATGTGTGTCCAAAGTTGATTACCCAGGGTGGAAACCAGAAAGATCGAAATAATTAGGGCATCACAAAATAATTCGCAACAACTTTGATCGATGTGGGACCATTAAATTATTTAGTGACAAGTATGTTACATAATTCATCAAAAGTTTTCAATACACTTTTTGACTTTCAATCTTCACATTCTTTCATTTTCTAGAAATTTTCAAGGAAATTGGATATAGATCCTCATGAAAGTGATACAGAACGTTTGGTAAAAACTACGGGTGGAAGTATTAAAAAAAATATGATTTATATGAATCTTCCTATTATCATTAGTGGGATAGTATTTCCTAAAAATATTGTTGAACATTCCATAGTGGAAGTTTATATCATTTTGAGTATTGATTGCCTTTCATTTTATCATGATAAAATATATAGTAAAGCCAGAAATGTTTTATTCAATTATTTCATACATTTGATAACATATCAAGAAGCTGAAATATTTATTAAATATGGAAGTGAAAGTTATCTAGCTCAGGTTGTTGAAAAGAAAGAAATAGTTTTGATTGGTGACATTCCAATAGTGAATGAATTCATAGATGTTTTCCTAATGAATTTCCTAGTATTGTTCCCAATCGGGAGGTTGAGTTTACTATTGATTTAGTGATCGATGAAAAAACCATTTCTAAGACCACTTATCAAATGGATCACGCAAAACTGGTGGAATTAATAAATGAATTCAATAATTTCTTGATAATAGTTTCATTGGACATAGCACTTCACTATGGGGAGCTCCATTTTTTGAACAAAATTAAAGATGGTTCTATTAGACTCTATATTTATTAAAGGACCATGAATAACATAATTATTAAGAACAAGTATTTGTTGCCTCATATCGACAATTTGTTTGATCAGTTCTATGGAGACTAGTATTCTTTGAAGAGTGATTTGAGGTCTAGATACCATAAACTGGTGGTGTTAGAGGATTATAGTACAAAAACAACATTCCGAATGAGATATGGGCATTATGAGTTTTTATTTATTCCCTTTAGGTTATCTAATGCACCTTCTGTATTTATGAATCTCATGAATGAAATATTTCATTAGTTTCTAGATAAGTTTGTGGTTGTTTCTATAGATGATATCTTGGTATATTCTAAAAGCAGAGTGGAAGATGAAATTCACTTCAGGATTGTTTTATAATCCTTAAAAGAAAATAAATTATATGGAATGTTTTGTAAATATAAATTTTGGTTTAAAAAAATATCCTTCCTTGGGCATATTGTTTCTAAATATGGAATAACTTTTGACCCTCCTAAAATAAAAGTTGTTGAAGAGTGAAAAAGACCTACAAATATCACAAATATTCATAGTTTTATTGGATTGGGGTGTTATTTATTAAGGTTTGTTGAAAAATATTATCAGTTATCTATCCCGCTAACTAATTAAACATATATAGGAGTTAAGTTCATCTAGATAAAAGAATGTGTTGATTTCTTTTAGGAACTGAAAGGAAGATGGGTAAATGCTCTAGTTTGGGACTTGCCTTCGAGGAATGGTGAATTTGTTATCTAAAGTGATGAATCATTCAAAGGAAACTATTGTGTCCTAAGGAAAAATTATTACATAATTTCTTATGCTTCATGTCAGTTAAAACCTCATGATTTAAATTACCCTATACTTGATTTGGATTTAGATTCTATTGTTTTTGAATTGAAAATTTGGAGGTATCATTTGTATGGCGTAAAGTGTGAAATATATACTGATCACAAACATTTGAAGTATGTATTCACTGAAATATAATTAATCATGAGATAGAGGAGATGTCTAGAAATAATAAAAAATTATGATTTCACAATCCATTAGTATCCGAGAAAGTAAAATTGTGTGGTAGATGCTTTGAGTCAAAAGAGTAATGCTGCATTAACCATGTTATGTTTGTAACGATATCCTTTGGTTTCTGATCTTATGAATTTTGGATTAGATGTTTTTAGTGCAGGAAATTCCTATGTTTTTCATCATGTGGCCATGAAATCATCGCTATCAGACAAAATTAAGAATGCAAAGAATGAAGAGAGTGAGTTGTAGAAAAAGTAATAATTGATTCAGAAGGGTAGGTTACATGAATTTAACATTGATAATGAATGTGTTTTGAGTTTTGAAAAGAGATTATGCATGCCTTGTGATTCCAAGTTAAGGAAAGTGTTATTATATAAAAATCATAATTCTCTGTTTTCAGTTCATCCTCGTAGTACTATTATATATAGAGATCTTCGGGAGTATTTCTGGTGGGATGGAAAGGAAAAGGATATTACTAAATTTACTATAAGGTGTTTGATTTATCAGCTGGTTAAATTAGATTGGCAGTTAACGAAAGGGATGCCTCATCCTTTTCCAGGGCCAGTGTGGAAATGGGAAAATGTGTCAATGGATTTTTTAGTGGGTTTACCAAAAACATATTGAGGTAATAATGCAATCTGGGTAATTTTTGATCGATTGACTAAATCAACCCATTTTTTTCATATTTGAGATACTATTTCTATATATCAACATTTTAATTTTTATATTAATGTGATAGTTAGGTTACATAGAGTTACCCTATCCATTTTATCTAATCATGACCCCAGGTTCACATCTAACTCCTTCATAATTCATTGAAAATAGAATTAAATTTCAATACAACTTTTTATCCTCAATTAGATGGGTAGTCAGAATGAAAAATTTAGACCTTGGAGGATATGGTACGTTCTTGTTAACTAGATTACCAGGGTTATTGGGATCAACATATTTCTTTTGTTTATTTTTCTTATAATAATAATTTTCATTCCAGTATACAGATGGCACCATTTTAGGCCTTATATGGTAAGAGGTGACAAACTCTAGCTTTTTGGGATAAAGTGGGTGAAATAATATTGATGGGAATAGAATTGGTAAAAGGGATGGTAGTAAAAGTTCAGTCAATTCAGAAGCACATGAGAACATATCAGAGTATGTAGAAAAGTTATGCGAATAATTGAAGGAAGGTTCTTTCCTTAGACGTATTTGATCATGTATTTCTCAAAGTTCCTCTATGGAAAGGGGTGATGGATTTTGGTAAAAATGGAAAGCAGAGTCTGAGGTTCATTGGACCCTATGAAATCCTAGAAAAAGTTAGATTAATATCCTAAAGAGTGTCTTTACTGACATTCTTATCCTAGGGACACAATGTTTTTCATGTTTCAATGTTGAGAATGTATATGACAGATCCATCTCATGTTTTGAGTTCGGAGGTAGTTCAGTTGGAAGAGAAACATTATTACGTGGAACAACTAAACCTGATTCTTGATCGAAGAGAGAATGTGTTGTAGAAAAAGGTAATTCATCAGGTAAATGTTTTGTGGAAAACCCATATGGATGAAGAGGCAAAGTGAGAATCTAAAAATTCAATGAGAGATAAATACCCCCCACTTATTTGATAAGTGAATATAATTGCAGGGACAGATTTCCCAAAAGTGGTGAAGGATGTAACATCCCAGGTAAATAAAGAATACAAAATTTTCATATTTATTAATGTTTTTATATTAAATATTAATTTTACATTAAAGAGGATGCTATGTCTGATATCTTACTCAACACGCAATAACAGGTTTCTCCGAAATCTTACGTTGCACAAGACATTGAGTTATACTGAAAAATAATATAATAATATTACTATTTAAAATGGTAGTTAAAGCATTGTTATTGTATTGGTGGGAATGAATAAAAATAACTAAAATATTATTGTAATTTATTTTACATTTATTTACATTTATACAATAAATTTTTGCAGACCAAATAAGAAGGAATCTGATTTTAAGAATGAAATACTCTAATATTCTTTACAAGGTCAATTTACCATATTTTGATGGAGAACCCTTTTTAAAACTAGTTTTGTCACTTTTATATGTTCTATTTGACAAAATAAAACTATTATTTAGAATAGGGGCATCATAATTTAATTTGGATTAAATTTTGATATTTTTCGGATAAAGTTCATTTTTTCATGAATAATGATAATTACTGCATGTTAATTCAAAACTGCATTTTAATATAATTTATTTATACAGTTAGATTGTATTTTTAATTAGTTTTAAAGTGTAATTGGATTTATTTTTACCATTTAATCTAATTATTGCCATTGTATGTAATTTCAATTTTTAATTGGACAAAACATATGCCAATATTTTGTTTGAATTTACATTTTAAAAACACGTTTTTTGGTTTTGACAATGGTAATTAATTTTAAATTAATTTTAAATTAATTTCTTCCAATAAGGTGTTTTGAATTTGGCGAAATAGATTCTAAATTTGGAATTAAGAGGTCCAAATTGGGTAAATTAGTACCTTTTATTTTTAGAAATTATTAATTGTATCTTTAGTAATTATTTTATTTACCATAGTAAAAGGGTAAATCTTTTAAATAAGGGTAAAAAATAATATTATAATAATATAAAATTACCCTAACACATGTAACAACACTATTGGATGATATGTGTCTAACCATGGGAATCATTGAGTCGATTTTGGAATCCCATGGAGCCATTTTGATGTGAAAATGACATATTATAAGAATTAACTTAATGTAAAGAAAAATATAATATAAACATGTTCTTTTACTAAAACAACTTTTATATGGGGTTATAGAAGTGATATCTTCAACAATAAATAGTAAATAGAAAGGTAAAAATATCCCATACACCATGGAATCTTATTTATAATTTTTAGACATCTAATAAATAAATATATTAATTACACAATGATGATGTAATTATTACCTTATTAATGAATGATTTAAATAAATGAAATTATAAATATTAAAATAAATTTATTTTGAAACTTTTTATGCCATACACGAATTTTATGGATGTTTATGACTTTTTATATTTGAATTAATGATATTTTTTTGAAAGAGTGATGTTTTTATGGATTTCTAAACATCATGATATAAAGAGTATAAAAATTGACATAAATAAGTTTTCCAAACAAATATTATTTTTTAAAATGATATAATAGTGATAACAACATAAAATTCAGAAAAATGACTTAGATAATGTTTAAAATTCCATTCATTAATGAATTTAGGTTCGATTTTCATTTGATACTAACTATATTAACCATATAGTACGAATAGAAAAGAATACATAGTAAGAGTCAAATTAGTTACGTAACCATTAAAATTAAAAGATAAGATTATATTTCTGATATAGACTTGTCTAAAACCTATTGGTTTAGATGTTTTTGACTAAAAAACATCTTATCAATGAAAGAAATGACTTTGAGACCATTTTAAATAGAGAATAATATTATAATAAAATAACATTTTATTATCTTCTTAAAGTGCTCCTCCTCCCTCTTATAAAAGGGAATCACCTATACCCATTTAGTCACACCTCTCAAGCCCCATTACTCTTAAAAAAACTACCCAAATAATCTCCCAACATCCTTATCTTCCTTCTAAAATCATTACCTTGGGAAAAAGGCAATTGAAGAAAGCCGTTTGGTTCAAACCAAAGAGAGATACCTGATTTAGAGGAAGAACAAGCAACATACAAGATGAGTTGGATGCAAGGTAAAGGACTTCGTCTCAATCTCAATTCATTGAGGAATATTTTGATAATATACACCTCCTTCATTTATATAGTGTATAAAACCCTTTTAATTTTATTTTCATTCAAATGGAATCTTTTATCTTTGAATCATTTTACTAAATGATAAAAGGAATGTTTTTAATTTATGCGGTGATAATGACCATTCCGCCACCACAAACATTATTCTATATTTGGCTTCCTTAACAAGAAGTAATGTTTTTAAAATGAAATTAAATGATATAAAACCTTTTTATGTATTTTGGTATTGAAAATATTTTTTTAAATGGATTTGGTATTTCAATATCTTGAAATGATTTCTTAATATTTCAAATGCAATGTTATTAGTGAAATTTTGATATTTTCAATATTTTATGTCTTATGATTATATAATAGTACTTAGACAATTGAAAGGTGGTTACTTGATAAACTAATGATGGGTGGTTATGTGATTAACAAAATTATGGGTGGTTTCATGATAAACCAAGGACGATTGGTTATGTTATAACCTCTAATGCATTGGGTATGGATGTCGGGTGTAGGGATCTTCCATTTAGTGATATTCCTAGAAGTTGACCATATGGTTATTCAATTTAAGTATGTTTATGTCTGAAGATACCTTTATAAGTTATATGTTTCTTTAAATTGTCTTATGGTAATATTTTGGCTATAGAAATGGTACACAATGTTCTTATATTCAGTAAAATATGTACCACTTCTTAAAGGTGAAAGTTTTTACATTATTATAAATTATTCATCGTTTTCATGTTATCCCAAGACTAACGGTTTTCGTTATTTATGTATCCTTTTCCATGATTTTTATTCTCATCCCACGTTTTTGAAATGTTTTTCATAGGACATAAATAAGAATAGAGTCAAGGATGTGATCAAGGAAACGTTATGATATTAAAACACGAATCAATGTCATGATTCTTTGTAAATATTTTTTTTTATGAAGAAAATTGATACTGAGTATAAATGTCTACTTGTAATATTCTAGATGTTATGTATAAGTTATGATCTAATTCTCTAATTCTCTAACCCTGAAAATATCCTTGATCTAAATTAATGTGAAATTATTGAGTTATATCACGAATAAGAAATGTTTAAGGCTTGGGAATTGTAATATTAAAACATAAATTATCTCTTAAATTAACTAAATCTATACTACGTTTTAAAAAACATATTTATTCACTATTCAATGAAAAAATTAACTTTTTTGAAAAATATAATTATTTAACCCTTATATAACTGGGAATTGTTGATTGAAAGAATATTTTCATTTTTTCAAATTAATTCATGAAAATTTTACAAAATTAATTTTTAAAAAAAGCACTTGAAATGAGAAAAAATAGATTTTTAGATAAAATTATGTTTTCCAGTATAAAAATTGGATTTATTCTCATGTCTTATATATATATATCATAAGATGAATTTTAAATATTTTATTAAATTTATAATATATAAATACAATGAAAATAATTTAGGTTAAATTATTTATTTAATTTAATGAGATATAAAAAAAATTGTGTCTAAAAATATTTTTTTAGAAATATTTTTTCTTTATTTTCAAGAAGTTTTTATTTTTAATTTATAATTAATTTGTCCCTAAGGAATTCATTAATATATTTTTGTAAATATTATGTTTAAATAATTTATTTAAAATTATTCATACTATCCATTCCAATTCCTTGGTAATAATTATCATGTAGAATAATAATAATTTAATGGAAATTCAAATTTCATCTAAACATGGTGTTGTGTGTAACATGGGATAAACTCATTGTTCCATGTAACTCAAGATAAAATCATTATTGTGTGTGATTTAAGATAAACTCAGTGTTTAGGGTGAAAAAATCTAAAATATATTTTTGGGTAATTAAAAGTATTGAAAATAAAAAATTTAATCAAAAAATTATTACACAAATTCCTTGGGAGTTATTAAACCAATCCTTACTACCCTATATGTAAACTGTGAATGAATCACCTTGCTTCATGACATTATAGTCCATCATACATATGAGTAAAATTATAATATTCCACAAAATTGAATGAAATATATAATATGTCATATTATATTTCTATATGTATAATAATACCATAAATCTCATATATAAAAATCTAGTACTTCATTATACCATGTTGTGAGAGTTGATGATAGAAAACTATAACTTTGGTTCATGAGGCGATGGTATGCTATACACATTAATTACGATTTAATATCCTACTTAATTGATGTGGAGGTATATATAGGTTATTAAATTAACATAATAATATCTAATTTTAGGTGAGATATTGTTGTTATTTTATTGAAAAAGTTTTCGAAGATTTGGAGTTGTAAAATTATGTAAAATGAAAAAAAACATTTAAAAACATTACCTCTTTTTAGGATAACCTCTATAGGTTTAACCTAAATCCTTTCTATATTATTGTTTGGATCTAAAAAATTCCTTGTGGGGATAGATGTATGAAGGATATTATTTTAGGTATTCTCTAAAATAAAATGGTTTCTTAGTGTAAAGGGGACAGAAAAGTGGGTGACCTTTTATTAATGGGGGCGATGACCGAAATGATTTCTAGAAAATAATAAAGTATAACCACATTTTTTACATTTTAAAAATATAAAAAATATGAAATTCACGAACCTTATTGGAGATAAGGTCTAAATATGACCATAAAATTGGTTTTGGTCATGTTTTTATGTGATTTTATCCACAATATTTTTAGTTTAACCCATAGAAAAACCTATTTTAAACATAACCTCAACAATTAGTGTTTATGGGTATTACTATTAAATTTCACCAAATATTAATTAAAATTAATATTTAAAATTATTTATACCAATTGAAAATATATATTCAAAATTTATAAATTCCATTCATGGGAATGAAAAGTTTTAATTTTAAAGTAAACTCGTATAAGCGACGAAACAGAGGTTTTCCAAAGTAGATCATCTGTAAAAAATAAAATATTTAAAAAAAAAACAAATATGAAATTTATTTTGATGAATGAATTTTATTATATATATATATATAATTTATCTTATTTTACTTTTAAAACTATATTATATTATTTTTTGTTTCTATGTTTTTTAAATACAAATGGGATTCTTAATGAAAACCAGTATTTTGAATATTCAATGAAACTTTTATCTTTTCAATAAATTTTAAATAATTAATACCATGATAATTTTAAAATATATATATTTAAAAAAAGATTTTATTATTTAAAATAAATTTTATTTAATTTTAAAATATTAATTTTAAATTTATTTTTAAAAAGAATACAAAATTTTTTTCTATCAAAATATAGTTTCTAAGAAGATAATTGGATTTATTCTAATCTCCGACATTGAAAACACAAATGATAAGTGTTAAAAATGTTAATGAATATATAATATTTACATTTCATTAAAATCATTTACCATGTACTATTTATATAATTTATTGAGAAGAAGTATGTATATGTGTATAAAAATTGTTATTATAAATGGTTTTTTTCATGAGTTTATTGTTTTCATTTCTAATTAATTTGTTACTAATGAATTTATACCACATATATGTGTAAACCATATATTTTCATAATTTAGTCAATCTTAATCATACTTCCATTCCAATGGCAATGTTATAACTATCAAATTAAATAATAAAATTTTAATAGTATGTCGCATTTCTTATAAACATAGAGATATATATATAACACAATCTAATCAATGTAATTTGTTTAACACAATATAATCATCATGTTTCTTATAGAGGAAGATATTGAAAAAAATTTAAATTTATTTTAAAAAATATTTCACAGAATCTGGGGTGTTATAATTAGATCCTTCAAATTTTTCAAATAAAATTTTTGGATATTCCAAATGAGTTGGTGTGGAATTTTTGGTATTGTATAACCCCACAACTGCTATTTTAAAAATATTAAATATAATAACTCTTTTGTGATAATATTTTAAAAAGTAACATTTTACCATATAAATAAATTCATATACAGAGAAAATGGATATTTTTTGAAGGAATAAGCCCCTAACACTTTTCTGATTATGAAATAATCGTGCATACTAAATCATCAACATTAAATCCACAAATATATATGAAATAATTTTTTTAACCAAATGTGAACCCATTAATTGTGTTAAAACTTTAATGATTATTAATGGATATTTTTTTAGGTTCACATTGAATAATTTTTTTCATCACTATCCATGGGAAAAATGGTGATCGTGAAGTGGATCCATTAACAGTGTCAAATTTCTCATATTTAACAAATAACCATTATTTATCTTTTAATAGTGAATTAAATTGATCAACTACAAACTTGTAAATATTATGCAGCACTTATCTAATATCTTATTACATCATCAAGGATTCAAAAATTCCCTACAATCCTAATGGAATTTTCCAATGTGATACTTGATTCCAATATCATTAAAACATCTATTAATACCCATAGGTTAACATAATCTTCCATGCACAAACAAATAACACTTCGATTATACATCTTATCATAAATGAAAATGTTGGCTCCAAGGCCTCAACCTACACTATCTCTAACCCAAAAACTCTAGTTTATGTTCGTTAACTTCCTAGTTCAAGAGTACCATTTCAATATATGTATCCCTAATTTATATATAGCATATGAGATACTCCAAAAAATGAAGCCCAAAATGACTTATTGCTCATGTAATGTCATATAATATTTGGGGGAGCATGTTTCCACATTAAACCACTTTAAGAGAATTTCCTTATAGCATAACACATGCGTACCTTCTCTATCATAGGGAGTTGGATGATGTAAATCACCATGAAAACTATACCACTTTGGAGAATCATTGGAGGTCTCTAATACAATCTATAAGTATCATCAACAAGTAAATTGAATTCCAAAATGAGAAACAAATTATGTTATGCCTACCCCAACCATCCAAAAATGAAAATCCAATTGGAGATCCCTCTTGGTGTATCCAAAATTAGAAAATCCAATGTATACACATATTGTTGTTAATTATAGTTAATCTGAGGCCCTTATGTATATATCAAAAGTGTCCAATTGTCAATCCCATAATATTATTAGGTATAAGCCTAAATATACTTAACAACTATCCTTGGTGACTATATAATCCTAGAGAGTTCCACATCACATAGTAAGGGGGATTTTTCATCATTTTCAATCATGGGATCATCTTCCATATGGGCACCGACCCACCAAATGAGATAATATACTGAAGAGGATCTGAAACCCCCATATTTATCCAATACTGAAGAAGGGATCATCAAAATATTTCATGAATCTATATAATGAATAATCAACCCTGGTGTAACTTTGATGAGATATGTAATTTTTATACAATCTTATTGTTGGAAAAAATTTATTATTCAGGATTTATTTTGATACTCATTTCATCATCAAGCCACTCTACCATTGATAGAGGAAATAGTTTTTAATGTCTTATTATAACCATGCCCATAATGATGACATGCAAATTTCAAAAGAACAATAGATTTTTTGAATCCAATGAGTTAAATAAGATATTCATGAAATAATTTTTAGATTATGTTGGGTTATTTTTCCTTAGATGATTTATCAGCCCACTCTCATAGAGTTCATCCAATAAGTGGAATTCACACAACCATAAGACTGGGGAAATTTATATATTCCTCTCCCCCATCAAGGGAAATTAATTTATTATTCTATTTAACCCCATACCATAGTGATGGAGAGTTTTTTATTTTTCCGAGACCCTAATACCACATGATTGGAGGAATTTCCATATTTTTTCACCCCCAAATTAGGTGTACTCTGAAAACTGTCTAACCTTAGATACTACCACAAGGTCCCATTTATATTTGTATTACTCCACTATTTGGAAATCATTTACATTATACGGGGAAACCAATGCATCGACGCATACCCACCAAATTGATAAGGAATGGTGTCACACATACAATGATACAAACTCATCCAAGTTCCCATGAAAATAATGGTGCAGGTGCAACAAAGGGAAGACCATGTGGTCATAAATTTCTTGATTATAAAGAATAAAATTTATATTCCATCCAAATAATTAATTTCATAAATTATTTTCATAATTCCAAAGAGAATAATTTCAAAAAATGAATATTACATGGATTTTTAGAAAGGTCGAGCTAAGAAGTTGTGACAATAAAATATATTACTGCCAACAAATAGAGAATACAAAAATATTTTTCATTATCATAAAACACTAGATTTATAAAAAGATATATGAATGAAAATTAAAATAACCAACACTTTAACATCAAATCCAATCTCATAATTGCTCTAAACAGAACACAAACTTATTGAATTAGGATATTTGTTACCAATATTCTAGTGATAAATGACCTCCTATTCATACTAGAAGAAGTATGTTATATTCCATTAAGGTGAATATCCTGAATACATACTTAATTATTTGAGTCTAACACAAAATTCTTCAAGTCTTAATGACAATGAGACCTTGGTAGGAAACCACAAAATACTACCACAACTATTGTAAAAAAAATCAGTTTATTAGGAATATGTTAGAATGATAATTTTTATTTAAAAATTGAATAAATAAGAAAGAAAATGAAATCTTTAAAAATATAAAGAATACCAAAATTTATGAAACATTCTTATGAGTCATATAAGACAAAATAGAAAATAATCCACACTAAAAAGGTATGTCACCAAACATCTTTACTATACGACATTAAACTACATGGGGAATGTCCTTATATTATGAGATTAGATGACATGTGTAACATCCTTATCGAATGAAATTAAAGAATATAAGGAATGTTTGGGACATAATAAATTGGACAGTGAAATAAACCATGTACCAACCATATAATGTTAAAATTCATTTGGATATTCATAGTTACAAGGCATAAAAATGTACAACACCATATTTCTTAATTACAAGACATTAAACTACAATGAGGTAACAACCTTAAGATATGATGTTAAAATGCACAAAAATCAACTAGTCACATGATAGTAAACACTTTGACGTTTCTATATATGGTAGATATCATCATCATTACATGGAAGATGTAATGATGAGTAGGTAGTGACAATATCATACAATTTCTATTCTAGTAATATCAAAAAGTCATTAGTGACCCTAAAACACTAGAAAATGGTAATTATAGACTATTCACCACCTTGGATGTTTATAACATGGAACTATATATATCTCCCCTAGAAAGGTGATATGTGAACCAATGGGAGGATAACCATATTCCTACTTCCTGTAGAGAATCTCACTAATGTTTTCCAATGGAAACCAGTGAGCCGGACTATATTTATGCTTTCTCAAACAATGTATATTAGATTATCTGGATAGAAGGTATGGGGATAACATATATCCATTCCCCAATAAATAAATCTTATAAAAATATTCTGATGGAACAAGGAGGATAGTGTCGGCACATATCACCACATCAATCGACCATGTATATTGAATTATCATTGAAAAGGAGAACATGTAGGATAATTTCCTAACAGATACCCCTATAAAGAACTAATACATGTTGGTAGTGATAGAGGGGCTTCTAAAATATACTATTTAGATGATATGAGTATGTGGACATATCCTTATCGAAATAACAATAGAAACATTTCTATAAAAAATATAAACAAATGGATACTTTGGAAAATGTACATATTCATTCCCTCATCTGGTAGGATTGTTAGTATATTATGTTAAAAGATATAGAAGAATAATGTAATGATATTCTAGTTACAACTAATGTTCATCAACCTTGTTTGGAAATCACCTAGGAATAGGAACACATTTCTATCAAATTAATCTAGTAGAATGTTTCAAATTACCACTATGATTGGGCCAATATCCATAATCTATTAATGGTTTCTAAAAAATGATTAGAAATTAACTTAGAACATTCTCATATAGTTGATTATGAAGCGACTAAATATATTCAAATAGATTACAGGATCAAGACACTTATTCTATCTCGTACTGATGAAATATTTCCCCTGATTCTGTAAAAGGATATACAATATGAGGACTATATCCCTTCACCCGTTATGGTGGTATGTTAAATTATTTGGATGTGGAATAAATATAATATCTAGACCAAACCCCCACTTAAACCAGTTTTGAATGATATATTCCATCAACCACCCAAATTTTGGCTCATATTCCATTGGATAAAATAGAATCTCACTACATACACATATATTCACTAGAAAGGAAACAAATATTATGAAAAAAACAAATGGTCACTAACATATTATGATTATCAACACATAGTATGATCATACCCCTACTCAACCACCAAAGGATGGTTGTCATATTCCATACATGATGTAGGATGAGTGTAATATCATTAAACTACTAACTTACAGTGTCCTTGAGGATATAAAATACATATTTTTGTGCCTCAAGGATCTAATGAATATTAATCTAATGTTAAATTGAAAAAATACCACTATATTCATCCTCACAGTAGTATAGAGACAGATTACAGGGATCCTACTCGTAACATACACCATAGATAACCTATCCATAATGATATATCACTTATAAATGGAGATCAAATCCTTTTTAAGAATCTTTTTTATTGATTGGTGATGAAAAATTTGGGTTTCAATATATATAGTGCCCCATCAACCAGAAAAAATACCTCACCATAGTCTGATGGTGACATAGATAATCTAATTCTATATTCTAACAAGATGGACAGGTATGTAGAAACATGTTGTATTTAGATGATCTTAAACTGTACGACAACATCCTATTCACGTGACATTATAAAGTATGAAAACTGTTCAGTACTGTGATTTTAAACTGCAAAAAAAATTTATAGTTCCCTTTCATAAATTAGTACCTGAATGTCTAATCACTAAAATTCAAACTGAATGAAAACATTTTAGTCGCATGATGTTAAACTGCATTGGACATTTCCTAGAATAAATATATTACAATTCACCACTTATGTTTACCTATAGAGCCTACCTTCCCTCTTACATACGTGGTTCATCTTCAAAAACATGTTTTTGGTATATGGGTGTACCATCTCATGCTGCATTTACTCCCATAACCACACATAATGACAGTGTCAACCCACATTATCCTAGCACCGGAACCTCATATATCAGGTTTCCATCATTAATAATATATGATATCACTTCATTGGAAATTTATTGTACATTAGCAAGATCTGTGTAGAAAAATTATATTCCACTATTCCTTTGTATGAGTAAGATCTGCATAAGGTAACATATTGAAGATCTATTTGTGGATTGATTCCCATTCTTTTTAGATATCTACTAATGTATGGATATTCCATTTCATGCACGTACAATTATTCTCATCACCCACAACCATATCCATCAATGATTATGTTGTCCATTTATATATTACATTACACATTAGAATATGGACATATCCCTAAGTCCCCTATCATGCACTCTCCTAAAATATAATAAACTTCCAAAACGAATCTCATTCATGAATACTACATTCGCCTCGAACCACCATCATACCTTCCATATCCTACATAAACCCAAATAATTCCTTTGATTCATTACCCTTATATTGGAACCCCATGATCCTTGATTAATTTCTCTTAGATCCACCCTATTAGATATTTTAATAGGGGAAGACATATTATACAGGACCCTACTAGGTTTCACTAATAAATAATAAACCTCCAATGAGTGTGTTCCTAGGAGATGTTCTAGTTCCACTAAAGAGGTCACCATTAAATCTAAGATAAATTATCAAGACATTGTGGGTTTCTAACTTCTTCTATTACTAATGGTATAACTTTACCCACCGGTCTTCTTCTCACATTAACTCATACATTCCTATGTAATGTCTAATAGTTCTCATAACCACACTATCCATGCAGATTTGGTTACTCTTGATATTCTCACATGTGAATCCCAAACTTTTTCAATAACATATTATTACATATTAATATTCTACCATTCAATTTTTAGGTATTTATATCATATGAAGAACCAACTTCCTTGAGTTTTTGATCCACTTTTGATACCCCCTTTTCTAGAAACAAAAATGCATTCACAATTTTTAGGGAGAAATATCATGATTTCATGAGTGTATATTCTCATGGATGTAAATGGACCATGATCACATGTCTGCATGGTTCTCCCATTAAACATGTTGTCAATAGGGAATGACTTGTCTGAAGGGACTCTTCCATGATTTACAGGTGATTACCACAATGCTTCTGAGATTTTTTCTAGTGGATGTTTTGGTCTAGGGTGAATCGAAAGGGACCCTCTAGGATTATCTAGTGAGTAATAAAATTCATAACAGTTTCGGCCTATATGAATTTTTGGTCCCTATGTAGAGTTCCCCCTTAATCCCATGAACTATTTCTCTAATTGTATGACATTATTCCCAAAATAAATCAAATAATCATCCTTGATATATTTATCTAAATTCATTATTTATATTCAACTATTTTCTCACATCCAAGAAGGATATAGAATAACTCATTATTCATATTCTATCATTACCACATCCTAGTGGAAAGACTTTAACAAACAAAATTTCCATGGATCCAATTATATGACCTTAAACTACAGCAGACCTCTATACTATTCATAAATTTTGAACTGAATAACATTTACTGACACATTAGAATCTACCTTCACTTATTATATATGGGCCTTATCCATATGGAAAGACCCCTATGTATGGGTTTATCAGATCATATTGAGTTTTGATGAAATCTATTTACAAAGAAAATGTATTCCAACCTTCTTCCCTACACTAAAACCTCACCCACATCATGTTTCCCTCTTTTTATAGCTAGGATAATAGAAAAATGAAAATTTAATATGATAGAGTTGTATATATATATATATTAATAATAAGACCCCACCCCTAAATTAGATTCATATCCACATAGGAATCATATAATAGAAATACACGACGCATGATTTATATTACCAAATGATATATAGTGATGCCTAGATCCCAAATCCTAGGCCCAACCGTAAAGAAAATATGAAAATACACCCTCCATACATATTGGTCACACAAATGTGTGTATTTTTCTATATTATAACTACACGTGTATTGATTAATATCTTCACGGGATACACAGTTACACCAAAAACATATATTTAAATCCTTGTAATAGATCTTGGATACTTTTAACCATGTCCCTCCATTAGATTTATATCTATATAGATACTCCAAAACACATTAAATTGGGAAATTCCTGTGATGTACCCTATCATGAACTTGAGTTTAGTTTAACCAATTTCCCAATAGTCTCTTGTTTCTTATGCTGAACATCACTCACATGAGATTAGGTAACCTAAAATGATTCTATTACTGCCATGATGGGGTTTCATCTTATTTAAAGGCAGGGGACCAGGTCTTGATCACATGATGTCAAAATGAATAAAATTAGGTCTTTACACTATACTGGTCACCCCTTTAATTATTTTATTCTTGGGAATCTTATTTTTATCCCTTAACTAATATAATGTGTTCAACAAATATTGTGGTAGCATTTAGGGTACTTTAACCCTTATTTATTATTATGATCTTTATGAAACATATTCATACCTTCTTATATATGAGTAAACTCAAAATCGTTCCCTTAATTTTTACAATTATCCTGGAACCCCATTAGACTAAAACTAATATCATCTTGGTTATACCATTTAGAAAATTATTAATAGGGACTTTTTAGTCTAAAGAGACTCTACTAGTAAACATTGGTGAATAACACAATTACAAAGATGAGGTTCCTAGGGCATGTTTGGAAATAAGATAAGAGGGCCCCCCTTAAATCTAGGAGTTATTTTCATAAAAGAATGGGATAAAGTCTTACTCAATTATTAATGGTTGACATGTACCCACCAGTATTCAACTCCCATTAACTTAGATACTCACTACTGGAAAAATACCCTATACCAACGGTTTGGAGGACCGTTGGAAAGTAAGCCGTGACAATAGGTCTATACCAATGGTTTTGGGAAAACCATTGGTATAGACCTATACCAACGGTTTGGTATAAGTAATATGAAAACCTATACCAACAGTTCTCAAAACCGTTGGTATATGTATTTCAAAAAAAAAAACATTCGGTGGGATTTGATCCCAGGACCTCTAGTTTATAATTGAATGACTTAACAACTAACCTAACATGGATTTTGTGAACATAATTTCATAAATATGTATACGTATTGTTTTAATAATTTTAAATTTTGGTTTATATAATGTTCTCGGTAAGAAGATTCGATTAAAAATTGAAGGACCTATACCAATGGTTTTGAGAACCGTTGGTATAGGTCCTTTGATTTTAAGACCTATACCAATGGTTTTGGACAAACCGTTGGTATAGGGGGGACCTATACCAACGGTTTGGCCAAACTGTTGGTATAGGGTCTCTATAATGGACCTATACCAACGGTTTGGACAAAACCGTTGGTATAGGTCCTATAGGTCCCCCCTATACGAACGGTTTGTCCAAAACCGTTGGTATAGGTCCATATAAGTGACCTATACCAACGGTTTTGGCCAAACCGTTGGTATAGGTCCAAATTAATGAACTCTACCGACGGTTTGGCCAAAACCATTGGTAAAAGTCATATTTCCAGTAGTGACTCTTTCATTAGGATTTATAGTTACCAAAATCATATTATTCATGAGGATTCATATACCCTATAAGTTTCTCATTTTTGTACCATACTAATTATGAAATAAATATTATAACTTCATAGTTCTTTTAACCATTCATTCCAGGGAATGTAACTTCTATTAATACACAAAATCCATGTGTTTTTTATTCCTCTCAAAGATCCTAATGGTTATATCCTACAAGACTTAAAACTACTTAGAGTGGGATATCCTATGAGACCCCCATTTAATATGAGATATAGGTCCATTGAATGAAGTATGGACCATTAAATATAAAAATATGATACAATTTAATGTTTCATATAATTATATTATTGGATACAGAAATACCCTTTATATATTTATGAACCATATATATGTAGAGTTCTTTTTAACTGACTATGTTGTCATGTCTCACATGATAGATGTAAAAAATGAATCCTCCCAAATATGAAATAGATTGATGAATGGAGTAAAATAAGAAATACTTATTGAATGAATTTCATTCCTTTTAGATACATTGTGATGATAAAATTCTCTAATCTTGGTACAAGAAGAAATATATGACACTATAATTTCCCTTCTGTATAGATGATTCTGATTTATATAGGGAACACCTCTTTTTTAACTATGTGTGGCGTAATTCCTGACCTAATAAGATATATAGTGACTATTGGTTAAAATATCATTGTCCCACCCATAGGCTTAGTACTATCACCACCTTACCCATTGTTTGATACATATTTAATTCTATAATACTTGTTTGGTGACAAAATATGAAGATTTCCCCACCAGTGAATGATTTTACCAATATCACATCCCTTCACCTGAAATGTATCACTAATATTCAATTATCATGGACCTTAACAATAGTGGATGAATTTAATTTTAAGTAGAACATACCCATGTATCCTACATACGAGTGAAATAGTTGTATGGTGAATAGTAGACCCTCTAATTTTTTTTTCATTGATCATTATTCCTATAATACATGTATCAATGCTTAGACTACCCTTCACTGAGCCGATCCACTAGTAACAAAAAGGAAATGACCTCTCTAATATTTCTGTTTAAACATCATCTGTGATACTTCACTCCAATAGTGTCTCTAAACTAAAGAAGTGAATATTTCACTTTTTCTACACATGAGCTCAATCTATGTATAATAATACCCCAAAATAATGTGTTTGGAATGATAAAAAAAATCCATACCACATACATATGAGTTTTATCGATGTGGTGTTCCATATAATATCTATGTGTGTCTTGATTCATATTATTAGAGGATACATAGTAACATTCAGATCCTTCAATCTGAGGTCCAACTATAAATCTAGGTACAACGTGTCCTCCCCCATTTGGAAAATTATCTTGATTTATATAGGGGATATATTTGAATAATCAATCTATTGAAAGTAAATTACTCTTACATTTTATAAAAGAGAATCCCGAGGATTCCCTATAATAAAAATTTAATATACCCCTAGATTGGGACCATATTAGAGGAACACAGTCTATTTAAATATTTGAAATATTTTTAGACTCATTTCACTTTTCCATGAACTAGATTTGTGCCTTCATTTATCTCTTGTGAGTCGGAGTTGTGAATAAGGGACCTGGTGTATGGCTACTAACAAGCAACCTTATGTAAGGACAAAAATGCTTCAAGATTCTTAATGACCCCGTCAAATTCATTTTTTCTCTAATGAAATGAAACATTAATCTAATTATGGTTACCAAAGTCCTAGGCACATGAAATTAAAACTAAAAATAATTACATCTTGGTTATATGATGTTAAACTACCTAAAAAATAACTCACTTTCACATGATGTTAAACTAAAAAATGCATGTTCACATATTTGATGACATTAAACTGAACATATCATAATCCATCATCACTTTTTATCATAGGACCACAAGAGCCTAACCATGGTCCACCAATGTTTGTGGTTCTTTCATAACCTTTCTAAGAACCTCAGTCCATAAATAAATCATCATTTCATGAGAAACTCTAGTTTTTGTATACCTTCCATACCCTTTTAAAAGACAAATGATCATTTTTTATACAATAAAAATTTGGTTCTATTTAAGGGAATGGTCTCTATCATCCATAGGTATCTAGGCCATAAAAAAGGTCATATGATCCTTTTAATACCTGAAAACATTGTAGTGAAATTTTCACCATGATGTGACTTGCAATCAAGATCAGTATAATTATCAAACACCATCCCTAATGATTAGGGACTTTGAACACAATTTACGTCATCTTCATCCCCTTTGGAAAAGAGTGTTGGAGTACTCTTGACCATTATAAATATAATTAAGTGTATTTTTTAACAACCCCCTCAAAGAATTTCTATGTACCATGACCATAAACTCTGTATACTATGGTCAAATATGTAGGACCTCAAATTATAACCTCTCAAAGTCCAAAATAAAATACCATAAACTTACAGTGAAATTAATATAAAACATGTCAAAATTAATGCCTATAAAAAGTGATATTAATAAAATTCATGTCTCTACTCACTAATCTCTCAAGTCACAAATCCCATAGCTCTCATATTATTACTATAGTGAAAGATGAACCATTCTCACAAACCCCTCTCGTCCAGGAAAAATACAGAGCAATGATTTATTAGTCCCCCAAACCATGATAACATGGTCAATATTTGGAGACACAACTTCCATGGTTCTTAATCTCCTCTTGAAAATTAAATTTCCTACAAACAAACTTAATTACTTGGTTGTATAAAGTAACACTCACAAATTTCATTATTTGATACACTTCTCCAAGAACCCAATTTCCCTGATTAATTTATCTTGGTTCAATGCTATGGTGTATTGTAAATAAAGATTTACTAACCAAGATTGAATCCATTAGGATTTTCTAGTGAATAACACAATTACTTATATATCGTGTCTGGTTGATGTCTTTGTCCCATAATAATGGTCACACATAAATCCATGAGCTATTTCTATGACCACTTGTGAAACTAATTTCAACTTTTACACATCAGTATCCATTCCTCATCCACACAGATGTTCACAGACCATGATTTACATGCCCTGTAAACAATCTATGCATGTGCGACTAGTATACATAAAGTAATGTTACAATTTACTACATCTATTCTCAAGTAAATAAATTTATAATTCATTCTTAATAATTTTAGTGGCCCCAATACCATGATCCTAAATCATTTGTAATAGGGACCAAGCTCTTTAAGCACAAACTAAATTACCATTATAGTTTTAGAAACCTCATTGGACATTATTTTCCCTAACGCTACATCAAGATTCATGTGTTGGGATTTAATTAGACTTATCATAACTGTTGAAAATGATTGATGATATCTCTACATAACCATGCATGAGTGTGATCTAGATATGTGTAATTGAACCATACACTAGAGACATTCCCTAATAGCATGAAAGGAATTATGTTCCTTATGATCCCACGAATAATCATAGCAGAGATCATCAAACCATCATATTTTGTGATCATCACTAACATTTCCACCATATACCATCAAACTGGGTTCTAATTCCTTGATGTAGAATTTACGAAACCCATATTCCGGCTACACATGTAGAATCAACATCCATGATTTCACATCACAATAAACCATTTCTATATATCATGTAAGGATGTAGGGTTTCAGAACCCTCAAAGAATATACATCATTACAAGGTTCATGGTGTCATAAATCATCATAAATATATATCTATCAAAATTATATTATTGATGCAGGGTGTCATAACCATTTGTGTATATTAATCATCCAAATAGAATACATGGTAAAAACTCTTCAAGAATACCTAACCAATAAAAAGTGTGCAGGGTGTAAAAACCCTTAATGAATATATATACACTATAAAGGATGAATAGTTTCAAAACCCTATGTGATTATCAACCCTAAAAAATGAATGCACAGTTTCAAAACACTTCATGAAAATCCATCCATCAAAAATAGTATAGGGTTTTATAACCCTTCATAAAAATTTGTCTTCCAAAAAGGATATAGATTATCAAAACCCTTCATTAATAAATATCCTTAATTAAGAATGAATGGTGAAATAACACTTCAAAAAACTACAAACATCATAAAGGATGTTAGGTATTAAAATCCTTTATGAATATCCATCATATATAAAGGATGTAGGGTTTCATATCCCATCATGGTTATCTATCCTCCCCGAAGAATAATGTTTATCAAAATCCTTCATGAATTTTCATCCTTCACAAAAAGATGGAGGGTGTCAGAACCTATCTAGAATTTCCATACATTATATGCACACATTATATCATACCAATTGTCTTAGGTATCTAAAAGATAAGTGTCCATATATTACCGAATAAACTATAAGAATTTATGGTATGAGAGATAAGGACATAAATAATAATTACTTAATTATTGAGTTATAAAAACATAAGATATAGAAAATGAAGTCTAAAGATATAAGGGAATAAAATATTTCTACAAAAGTTTTGAGATATAATACTACAAAATATAATAACACATGTTTAGAAATATAAGACATTAAACATAAAATACATAAAAATTAGGTTATAAGTCCTTATACTACATCAAGGTAAGTTCCAATATGTTCAACCTAAAATAATTTAATACCATCATTATGATTCATACGACCTTAATGAAAATTTTAAATGAGGCCTAATAATATCTACATTAAAAAACATCAAATGGAACCATGGGAAAATGTTTAGTCTATTCTCATTACACACACATACTATGTGATTTGGAAAATATTAATCACTCATCAAATAGAAATGACATAAAAATTTTCAGTTTAAAAACCCACAAAGGCCATCCTCAGAAAGATCCGTGTCCATGCCCACTATGACTCTCCCAGAATGTGTTATAAAATATGTAGCATAAAAATTAAGAGATATTAATCCTGAAGGGACCATTATATGTACCAAGAAAAATATGAGCTGTAATCCATAATTCAACTCATGAAGAAAAAAAAGACGATCATATCAATATTTCATAGGACCTATCTTAGGTTACCTAGTTATATCATGTATTGAAACTACATGAGACATAGATCTTCCAAAATTACCTTAAACTTCTTTATGTACCCTACTCTATGTGGTCTAAAATGTGGCAGATGATTTAGATCTAAGTACTAATCCCATGAAACATGTGTCCAAACCCATGATTCAGTCATAATACAGTTACATTCCCTCTCCTCAATACAAGGAAGATCCACATAGGGTCTCTAATTATATGGGTCTTCCTATGTAAAACTATTTCCCCTATTTATGAGCTTGATCTGCAAATGAGGCTTTTAAAAAAATTACGTATGCATTGATTGGGATAATTAGTGATATCATGCCCCCTTATCTTGGATCTATCCTCAAATTTCTTTCCATCCTGACCCCTTTTCCATTCCGGGATTTTTTTCATTTTTCAAATATCTCAAAAACCATGCTCTGAGATAATGTTAGTCCTAGGGAAAACCTGATTCCAAGAGGAGATTAATTTTATTATAAATTTGGATATTATCTTTACCAGCATCCCAAAAAATCAATATTAATACTTCTAGCAATAAAATTTTCTTGATAAGTCATCTAGTAGATTTTTTTTAAATTCAGTTTGATATCCACGCACATGAAAAGTGATCTATGTTTTCCATATAATCTACTTAGTTTACTCTGAATGAATCCAATTAAAATGAGATTATTATTTTGACTCCTATAAATGTGTTTTATGACATTGTTTATATAGGACTTGGTAATTCGTAAATCCTGGAAAAAATATTGATATATTTTTAATGAGGGACATGGAAGCTTCATTTTTGATGAATTGAGATTCATTTTCTAAAAACACATATTCAATCACCAATTTTTATTAGTAGAATTATTATTAATATTTATGAGTTCCTTTTATAAAAACAATTGGCCAAAAATGACTTGTTAGAAGTTAAATTGACAAGGGAACTTTTTTAAATCTCCTCAATCATGCCCAAGATCCAATAAGGATGGATAGAAATTAAGAAAAGAGATCATGCTAGAGGAATATAGGGATCATCCTAGTCATTGGGTTCATGGAAAAGTTTCGGTATATATAGGTATAAAAGAGGGTCCCTAGAGGGTCATCTAAGGGAATGGTGTGAGTAGTGTGAGGGCCAATGTAAAGTGTTTTGGGCGTCGATTGCAACTACTAGTGAAAGATTATAGTGGCAGGATATGTATTATTAATGATCTTGAGGATAAATTGTTTTCAAATGCAGGACATGATGAACTAATTCACTATTCATTAATCCTAAAAACATATAAAAATATCTTCATCAACCAGATCAAATAGATCTAAGTAGCCCATTTTCTTCCATGTATCCAATATCAAAATTCGAAGTGTGAGTGATTTTTCGTATCTAAAACACACCATTCATGACAAATTTAGTATTTAAGGCAAGTATTTTAGATACCATAGATCTTCCAAATCCATTCATGAAACCAATGTCTTGAATAAATGTTCCTATATGAAGGAATTATAGAGATGTAAATGAAATTTTTTATCATGTCAATGATACAGTATCACATGATTGTGTATTGAAAAATACATTTTCAATGAAATCTACAACTTGTATGCACAAATTTACTTGATGAATTAATAAAATTTAACATTGGAGTAGTCATTTCCGGAAAAATTTTATGAAAGTGATGTTCTTTGGATTACATGACCATGTTCCATCTCATGTAGACATCGCGTTAAGTACTATAGATCACATGAGTTGCTTATTAAAGAAACTATCACATGTTTTAATGAATCATCATCTTTAGCCTTCATCATTATAAGGTTATGTTGGATTCTAAATCATGACCCTATGTAATAATCAGAAGGCATTGATACTATAAATGGGTCATCAAATGATCCAGTCACATGAACTAATTTTATCCACCACTACAGGTAATATGGATCAGATGATCAAGTGATGATGATCATGTAAAGCCATGAATATATCACTATAGCTTCACATGAAAAATATTGTATCTTTTCTTTATGGGAATCTTCTGTCATTTACAGCCTCACATCATGTGATTTTACCTGCAAAATTTATGTTTTTTTACTGAAATGGTACATGATCATGAAATGATCTTGAAGTTATAATGTGAATCAAAAATTTGTGGTAAATATCATATTGTATGACATATCTATATAATAAAAATATCCTATGAACATGTATCATGAAAATTGACCATGTGAATAAATCCATGATCCATTGTGAAAATTTCATGTGTTCACATGTCCACATTGGCATATTTAATATTTGAAAAGTGCCAAGAGTTCTAGAAAAAATGGATATATGATTCCCAGAACCTCAATTCGGTTCATGATATTCCATATCCAAGAAAATTAGAAGAAATATCAAAAACCTTGGCATAAAAATACCCTACAAGTAGCCTTTAAATATATTCAAAAGTATTATGATAATCATATAGGAAGTGTAGGGAAAGGGAATGTTAATTATTTCATTCCAAGAACATATATAGGTAATATGAAAACCATATTCGGAAATGCTGTTTTGTGAACCCTATAGTTCGCACAATCACTTGAATCCACACTAGTCTCATGAATCCTTAATGTATCCTAAGGTATAAACATTGGATAAACACTGTTGTCCATGAATAAATATCATGTGAGGACACTATTTATCTACTCAAGAATACACCCTTGCACAACCACCTCAGTCAGGAGAAGAATTAATCCAGACTAGGATGTCGACATTAAATATGGACTATCGTGTCTATAAAATGCTTGCATGTGTGGCCTTGAACAAAAAAAAGGACCATGTAAACATATTTTTATGAAATCCATTTTCCATGTGGCCTTGTAATTATACTGTTTGACAGGTTTGTGCGATAATATCAAGTGACTCTTTTTGGATAACATGATCTCATAAATCTCTAATGGACCTATTTATCACTTATTAATCCTTAGGGCATGTTTGGATGATCATTTTAATTACATAAAGAATGTTTTGTAGACACCATTGAAATTTCAAACCTTTCTAACAAACATCCTCGGACTGGTCGGCCCTGTCAGTCAGATTCCATAAGATGTATCATCAATGTCTAGAATATACCCTAAGACATTTAACCTCAAACCATGTGATCCTCCACCCCTGATACTTTGGTCCTGCATGCATTTTATGATGTATGTGTCCTTAGTGGATAGACATGTTCATTGATTTCATAATATATAAGGTTTATTCACTCAATAAAACCTATTAAATAAATTATTCAAAAACATACTATTTTCTAAATAATCATATTTGATAGAACATTCAATATTTTCTTCTATATTCATCCTTCATAGGATAGAGATTAAATATTGGAATTGGGAATTAGTCCTTGTGCAAATCATTCATTATTCCATCTAGTTTAGGCTATAAGACCCAAATTATCAAAAAAAATCATTATTTATCCCCATATATCAACATACACGAAATGTGTTGATACATGGGCCTCCACTTTTGTGTAATCTTATGTTAGTTCTAAGACAATCCATCCAATATTGGACTAAATGATGAATACATAAATCCAACATTTATGTTTCTTTTAGAGGATTTTATTTGAATAGTCATGGAACCCAAAATGAATTATATATCAGAAGTTATGTAAATTTGATGTTAATCATTCTAAAAATGACATGTAATAAATATTATGTAACAATGTACATAATTTTTTTAATCTCATTATTTTACAAAACCCAAAATTTTAGAATACCAAAACACTTCCAAAACTAAAACATTCATGAAATGCATATTTTTCAACCCTCAAACATCCGTGAAACCCAATCATTCATGATCAGAAGTGGGAGTGCTTAAAAACTCATTTTTATGTAATGTATACTCCAATGAACCTAGTTCCAATAAGTAAACCTTCAAATAAATTTTTTAATATATATAAATAATATTAGACACCATACTCATAATAAATGAATACAGAAAGAGTTATGTTAATTTTAAATATCTATTTTCCCTAGGAATATTATTTTATCATTTCACTTAGACATACCCATAAATGTATGGGTACATGTTTAGGTATGTTTCTTGAAACATCCACCCATGAATAACTTTTCTCACATAAAAGGTCTATGACCCAGAAAACACCAATTTTTAAAAAACTATATTGTTTTTTGGTAATAATTTTTTTATATTTCCATTTTCATCCTTGCATTCGATGAACATAACATAAAAAAAATTAGAAACATAGTGAAACACCCATATTTGAAGAAATCCTTCACACGGGTCCTGTAGTTTCATTCTCGCTGCTCTAAATTAATAGAGCTTCACCCCCAAAATCCCACATGGGATCAATTCCATGAAACTATTACAGGAAACTGATCCAGAATCTTCATTGACATCAATAACCCCCAAGGTAAATGGAGAGTAACAATGCATTCTTTTTTGGTCAGTTTGAGGACATTTTGTGGGATGGCCTATACAACACCAACATTTACCCCATATTCATCTTAGTCCCTTTATTATTACATGAGTTTAGATTATCCTCTTGGTGTCCTCCAACATCTTGGGTCAAAATACTCCTCATGAAATACCTTACACCGCATCTCTTGACTCCTACGCTAGGTTGAACAAGAAAGGGTTACTTTGTTGTAAGTACCATAAAATCCATTTTTACTTAAATCCTACCAAGTAGTCCCATTTAGATGATTTAAAACTATATTATTCCCTAAATTTCAAGCATTTGATATCATGTGTTGAAAGCATGGGGTGCGATGCATGTTTTGTATAAGATGCCTCATGACATGACCAATAGAGACCCCTATGTAGGTTTCATGGGCCACCCCCATAGGTGAAATCCTTAATTATATTACATAACCCATAAACAGCTCAGTATTCACTCATGATATAATTTTTGGAATAAATAATGGGAACCATAATGTGTTAGACCCACAAAAAATGTCGTTATTCTTAATGTTAAAATATAGAATTATTCTATACAATGAACATGGAATTAACTATGTAATAGTTATAGGATACCAAGATTGATGACCATGGTATTCCCTATATGATACATGTGATATGACTCACCATTATTTGGTTAGAATCCTTGTATAATCACAAGCACACTATCACATCTCCAAGAAGTACTTTATAATCATACATACAAAGGTCCCCATCACACCATCATAGTTCTTAAAATAACCCAAGAAGTTTCCCCAGATAAACCCCAATCACACCATCACTAATACTAGAAGATCCAAGGAATATTATATGTGTAACCCCCCAACCACATTGTTGGTCGGAGTGGACACTCAATAGGGGGGGGGGTGAATTGAGTTCCAATTAAAATTTCTGTTAAAAACAATTTCTATTAAAATCCCCCAATTTCAAAAACAAATTAAACTGTAGTGAATTTATATAGATTATAAAGGTTCAATTAGTTTCTCAAAGATTGATTAATTCTCAGTTAACTTAATCTTATTATTAAATTAACTTTTGAAACTAACTTACTGATTTATAACAAATATAAACACTTGTGAATTTAATTATCAAAGTAGCTTTGTAGATAGATTATATTTCAAAGTAATAGCAGCGGAATATGAAATAAATATGTATAGTATGGATATAGAGTATAACTATAAGCACAGAAAATTAACCAAGAGGTTCAGTCTCAAGCCGAGACTTAGTCCTCTCAAAATTTTATATAAGAATGATCCACACCCTGGATCGGGGTTAACAACAGTGAACACACTGTCCAGGTCACAAGACCTCTACCACAGTTCTTCGTGGGAAAACAAACAACAGCAGCAAGCTGTCCAGGTCACAAGACCTCTACCACTATCCACAGTGGGAAATGGAGTGCAAAAAGATTTGCTGAGGATTTACAGATCCTCCAGTGAAAGTACAGGAGTCAGTGTGTGTGTTTAATACAGCAGATAACACACACTGCTCAAAATGTAGAAAAAATCACAGAACAAGAGATGTAGAGTTTAGAAGTGGTTCTGGTGATCTCAGTGTAGCTCTTGTATTCGATCAGAAGAGAGTTTGAGTCCTCTTCTCGTTTCTGTTTGAGAAACAGAGTGTCGTATGCTTCAGGTTCACAGGTAGTGAGAATGTAGTCGATGAAGTTCTTCAGGGTTTTTCTTGTATGCAAAGAACACTTCTCGAGTATACTTGATTGTCTATATGCTTCTCTGTGTTCTTGATGGAGCTCGTTTTTATCTTCTTGTGTTTCTGGTATATTTCGTCCACACCGCACTTCTCTGGTTCGCATTCGCATTCTTGGGCAGCGTAGTCTTCTCGTATTTATCTCCCGACAGGGGACAGAAAAGATTTCTTTTCAGAAGGTACGAGGTACGGGTTCCTGACATCCGACAACCTTTATCAGATATTTTACAAATCATCAAAATGTATGATATGACCGTTAGATAAATTAAATAAATTAAAATGTAGGAAATAAATAAATTAAAACAGTGAGTCGAGAATGTATGTCACTGTTGACTTCAACTGTGGTCTTCCAACTGTGGACTTCCAACTGTGGACTTCCAACTGTGGAATTCCTTCTGACTGCTGATTTGAACAAAAGGCTTGCTGTCTGTAGGCTTGCAATGGTAGCTTTTACTCCATGTAACTGTAGCCTCTCTAACTGTAGACTTGTAACATCAAATTTGTAGAGCTGTAACCTTTGTCAACTGTAGACTTCGATCATCTGTAGACTTAGTAGACAGAAGCTGTCTAACTGTAACCTTGACTGTAGACTTATGACTGTAGGCTAGTTCGTCTGCGAACTTGTTTCAACTGTAGACTTGTTCGACTGTGAACTTGAGCAGAGAAAACTTTGAACAGAAGTCTTGTATCTGTGACCTTCGTCTGTGAGCTTTGACAATAGATAGCAGTAGAATCGTAACTGTAAGCTTGTATTAGTCTTCGACTGTAACCTTGTAACTGTGAACTTATTTCAACAGTAACTTAAGGTGACAGTTAACTGTAACTGTGACTTTGAGAAGAAAACTCTGACTGTTAGCTAACAATACTAAACTTATGTAAATACTACTGTAAGCTGTTACAGTAAAGTTATGAGAGTAAGAATATGAACTGTTTAGAATAAAATACGTTTAAGCATAGAATAATAAGATTAATGCAAAGGTTTAATACATCATAATCAATGTTTAAGAATAGAATAATAAGATTAATGCAAAGGTTTAATACATCATAATCAATGTTTAAGCATAGAATAATAAGATTAATGAAAAGGTTTAATACATCATAATCAATGTTTAAGCATGATTTGGGATTATCAAAACAGGTGATTCCAACAATCTCCCCCTTTTTGATAATCACAAATTATGTCAGTATGAAATATAGAAGTATCAGAGAGAAGTGTGCAAAACACAGTATTAGCAATATGAGCGCAAAAATGAGGTATAATCCGCAAGGATTTCTCCTCTCTGTATAGGTTCATTTCTCCCTTGAGTTTCCCTATTTCTCCCCATTTCTCCTCCTATCTATTTCTCTTTATTTCTACCCCTTTGTGATTAACAAAAAGAAAGACAGAGAGAGAGAAAAGAAACATTGTATTAATAAGGAGTACAATACATGACCCAAAATGTGAATACATGATCCCTATCAAAAAAAATAAACAGACTCAATCCTCTTCATCTGGAGGTAAGGGATCTTTTCCTTTGGAGGAAGAAGATGGAGCAGGAGGTGAAGGATCAACAGGCTGAGGAATGGCAGCAGGAATGTCTGGAGGGGCAGCAACAGAGGCTCCTGAAGGCCGGTAGTGAGTAGCTTGCCGAGGGATCAGTGGTCTAAGGCTTCTGAGGGCATCAGCAGGAGACATGATGGAAGAACCACTGGGGTTGGAGACAGGTAGGGCAGGAGGAACTATAACAGGTGTGCAGTCCACATGAAGAAAAGGTAGGAGCAGATTTCTGAAATCCATGATAATGTTTCCTCCTCTGTCCATGGCAGATAAGAAGTCATCTTTGTTTTCCAAGAATTTATCCAAAGCCGGGGTCAACTCTCGTAGCTTGCTAACTTGTTCTTTGAAGGCTTGAGTTACAGGAGGCAGCTTCATAGTCTCTAGCATGAGCTTGAAGTGATTGTTCAACTGATGCTTGGTGAAAATCCGATCAAAGTAATAATCCACTTTACTTTTGATGGCCTCCTGAGAAGCAGTAGCAGCCTGCAGGTGCTCACGAACAAATCCACTGACTTCTCTTGTAGTAGCAAGGATCTGTAGGTCTGATGTGTCATTTGCACGGGCCTGAGTAAGCTCTTCTCTGAGCAGGCTTCTAAACTGCTCAAGGTCCACAGGAGAGCTAGATGAAGGAAGGGACTTGACTGAGAATGCCACTGTCTCCTTGAAAGACTGAGTCAGACTTCCAATCACTTTCTGAATGACAGCATCCTGATTGCTAAAGTGTTCTTTTACTGATTTCTTGAAAGCCTCAAATACTTCCACAAACTACTTGACCACTTCTTTGATGTATCGAATCTCACTGGCCACTTGTGTCTGAGAACTGCTCAGGGCAGTTAAAGAAGCAACTGATTGTCTGAGGGCCACTACTGCTCCAGTCCAGCTTTCAATTTGGGTGTGGCACACTTTCATTTCATCCATCACTTCTTTGATTGGACTTCCCACAACACATCCTAGAGATAGTTCTAAGGATTGTTCTACATTTTTCAGCTCATCAAAAAGACTGGTTTTCAATTCAGCAACAGACTGTCTGATGGTCTCCTTCATTTCATTCTTTAAGGATTCAAGGTCTTCCTTGGTGGCCAATCTTTCAGTTTCTAACACTGGAGAGCTGTTAGGTAGGATGACTGGATTTCTTGGTGGTTGGTTTTCCTCATCTGAATCCTCATAATTGAGTACTAACACCATGTATCCTGGATCTGAGGTCCATCCTTCTATATCATACAGTACAGAGACTGAACCAACACGCTCCCCCTCACTTGGAGGTCCTTCCTGAACACTTTCTACTATCTGCTCAACTCTGGGTAATTCTAAGTTCTCTTCTGTAGCTCTAGCAGGTTCAATACTTGCTTCCTCTGTAGGTTCAGCAGTGAGGTTAGCCTCCTTCTCTGTTGGGTCGTCAACCACTTCCATGACAACAGTAGTAGAGACCACTCCTGCTTCCTGGTCAGACACTGACTTGTCTGTATACCCTATCAGAGGGCTCATACTACGTTCTTCTGCAACAGTTTCTTGATTTTCATTTAAAGTTCCAGCCTCTTCTGCTTCGACTGTATCACCCTCATCAGAGGTGTCCTTGACAAAATATTGAGATTCTTCTTCTTCTTCTGTAGTCTCAGTCTCACTGTCTCTTAGAACAGGTTCTTTACTGGGTAGTTCTTTTGGAGGGCTTGCTGCTCCAAACGTCACTGTCCTGACAGGACTGTGAGTAGTATCAGGATCACTCCCTTCATCAATTGGAGTGTTCTCTCTTGCAGAGTTACCAACTACTGCAGTCTGTTCATCATCTGAGTATACAGGTTCAGGCTCATCAGGCTTTAAGCCTGGATCTCTCCTATCTCTCGGTCTAGAGGGATGAGTAGAAGGGCTAAAATTCTCATAGATTCTCTCCTCATCATTCACCCATGATTTCTTCCAGGGATTCCAACTGATCTTCATGAATTTGCAGATTACTTTCGAGATACATACACTATTCTTTGCCACTATCAACTCTTCCTGACTTCCAGCTGCACCTTTCACTTTCAACATAACCGAAATGAGTTTAGCATGAAACAAGGCACTTGATTTTGAGCTTGCCTTTATCATGTCCTCCATCTGAGCCATCAGCAACCTACAAAGGTTGACCTTCCTTCCATGTTTTAATAAGTACATCAAGTAAATATCCTGATGCTTCAGAGTTGCAAAATCTCCTCTTCTAGGACTCAGTACATGCTGGATAAACTTAAACAGAAGCCTGTCCTCTCCATTCATTTCAGTAGCAACAATCTTCCTTACAGTGCCATTGCCTGTCAATTCTTCCAGAGCTGTCTCATGATCAAAGATTCTACTATTTGGAGGAGCTGCTCCAGAATAGTAGTTGTAAATACCCTCATGTGGAACTCTTAAACAAGCAGCCCATTCAGCGGATGAAAAACTGACTTCATTGCCATTTACTCTGGATACCAGTTTATGTAGATCATCCTCTTCCTCGAACTGTAGATATTCATAGAACTCCTTCACCAGCTTTGGGTAGTATGGTCCATTATTGTTTGCGAAGCATTCGGTCCATCCTTGATCATTAAGCACTGCCAGTACTAATGATCTGCTCGATAAAATCCACTCTTCACTTAGCTCCTTCTCAGCGACTATTTCTCTCTTAGTCAGATGTGGATTAACAGGTCTTATCGAGGCGTTCCCGGTGCCACTGGATTCGACTTGAGTCCTCTTCGGCATTGGTGCATCTTCGTTGACAGTCGGGGGTCGCTTTGTTCTGGCCATTGGAACTGAATGAGGTTTCGAGGTTCGGTTGAAGGTTTAGGGTTTAGGACTTGAGAGAGCAAGGGTCGAGATGATTGGATTGAGATATGTTCGATGTTCTCAATTTTATCATTTAGGGATTTAGAAATAAAAGAATAAAGAAAAGAAACGGTTCGAATTCCCGCAAAAATAAAATATGATTAAACAGCGAAACAGCCTACAGGGAGATGTAACAGTGAGGTACACCGGTGAGGTCTAACTGTGAGGTTTCAACTGTGAGGTCTCAACTGTGAGGTTTCAACTGTGAGGTTTCAACTGTGAGGTTTCAACTGTGAGGTTTCAACTGTGAGGTTTCAACTGTGAGGTTTCAACTGTGAGGTTTCAACTGTGAGGTTTCAACTGTGAGGTCTCAACTGTGAGGTTTCAACTGTGAGGTTTCAACTGTGAGGTTCCAACAGTGAGGTCTCAACTGTGAGGTTTCAACTGTGAGGTTTCAACTGTGAGGTTTCAACTGTGAGGTCTCAACTGTGAGGTTTCAACTGTGAGGTTTCAACTGTGAGGTTTCAACTGTGAGGTCTCAACTGTGAGGTTTCAACTGTGAGGTTTCAACTGTGCTATAGTTAATCATACCTAACTCATGTTTGATGTAACTTAATCTCTCAGAATTCAAAGGCTTTGTAAAAATATCAGCTAACTGATGTTCAGTGCCAATGAACTCAAGAGTGATATCACCTTTTTGATAATGATCCCTCAGAAAGTGATGTCTCACATCAATATGTTTTGTCCTAGCATGAGATACTGGATTTTTTGAAATGTTAATAGCACTTGTATTGTCACACCTTATAGAGACATGTTTGAATTGATATCCATAGTCTAGTAAAGTGTGTTTCATCCACAAGATTTGTGCACAACAGCTACCAGCAGCTATATACTCAGCTTCGGCAGTAGACAATGCAACAGAATTCTGCTTCTTACTACACCAAGATACTAGTGACTTGCCTAAAATGTGACATGTTCCAGAGGTGCTCTTCCTATCTAACTTGCAGCCAGCAAAATCAGCATCAGAATAACTTAATAAATCAAATGATTGTCCTTTTGGATAAAATAATCCCAAATTGGGAGTATGTTTTAGATATTTGAAAATCCTTTTAACAGCAGTTAAATGAGACTCTTTTGGATTGGCTTGAAACCGAGCACACATGCATACACTGAACATGATGTCAGGTCTACTGGCAGTAAGGTACAGTAGACTACCTATCATACCTCTGTAATTGGTTTGATCCACTGGTTCACCAGTTTCATCACTGTCCAACTTGCAAGTGGTGCTCATAGGTGTGTCACTGCCTTTGGTGCCATCCAAAGAAAAACGTTTTAGAAGATCTTTAATATATTTACTTTGGTTCAAAATAATACCATTTTTATTTTGAAAGATCTGAAATCCAAGGAAAAATTTGAGTTCTCCCATTAAACTCATTTCAAACTCATTTTGCATTATTTTTGAAAAATCAACACATAAAGAATTTTTAGAAGATCCAAAAATAATATCATCCACATAGATTTGTACTATTAAGACATCTTTAGAAATCCATTTAATAAAAAGAGTAGGATCAACTATCCCTTTAGTAAATCCTTTCGAAATAAGAAAAGAGCTGAGCCTATCATACCAAGCTCTTGGAGCTTGCTTTAAACCATATAAAGCTTTAGATAGTTTAAAAACATGATTAGAAAAATGGGGATTTGTAAAACCAGGAGGTTGTTCCACAAATACATCCTCAATTATATATCCATTTAGAAAAGCACTTTTAACATCCATTTGATATAGTTTGTAATTCAGATGAGCAGCATAAGCAAGTAATATCCTAATGGCCTCTAGTCTAGCCACGGGTGCAAAGGTTTCCTCATAGTCTATTCCTTCTTCCTGACTATACCCTTGTGCAACCAACCTAGCTTTGTTTCTGATTATGTTACCAAACTCATCAACTTTGTTTCTAAACACCCATTTAGTGCCTATTGTAAGAGTGTCTTTAGGTCTTTCCACTAATTCCCAGACTTTGTTTCTTTCAAACTTATTTAGTTCTTCTTGCATAGCCATTACCCAGAATTCATCACTGATAGCATCATTGACATTTTTGGGTTCAAGCTGTGAAAGAAAAGCTTGATGTTCAACCTGATTTTTTAGAGAAGCTCTAGTTTGTGTTCCTCTATCAAGATTACCAACAACAACATCTAAAGGATGATTCTTTAGAATCCTAGTTGATTTGGTAAAGGTTGGACTAGAGATTTCAGGTTCATCTATAGGTTCGGGTTCCACAGAGGAAGATTCTGGAAAAAGTCCAGAACTGGATGTTTTTATTACAGGTTCTTTAGATTCGTCATTTAGGTCGAGAACAGATAAGTCTTCTTCAACATCTTCAAGAGAAGTTTTAGACTCATGTGGATCAGTCTCATCAAACTTAATGTGAACAGATTCTTCCACACATTTGGTTTTCTTATTGAACACTCTATAGGCTTTACTAGACATAGAGTAACCTAGGAAAATTCCTTCATCACTTTTTGGAGCAAATTTATCAAGATTATCTTTAGTATTCAGAATAAAGACTTTGCAACCAAAAACTCTAAAGTAATTAACATTAGGCTTCCTATTATTCCACAACTCATAAGGGGTTTTCTTTAGAACAGGTCTGATCAAGACTCTATTAATGACATAGCAAGCTGTATTAACAGCTTCAGCCCAAAAGTAAATTGGCAGGTCATATTCATTAAGCATAGTTCTAGCAATTTCTTGCAGGGTTCTGTTTCTTCTTTCTACTACACCATTCTGTTGAGGTGTCCTAGGAGCAGAAAAATTGTGAGCATAGCCATTGTGTGAGCAGTAAGATTCAAATTCTTGATTCTCAAACTCACGGCCATGATCACTCCTCAAGGTCTTAATCTTAAGTCCACTAAGATTTTCTACAGACTTAGAGTATTTAACAAAGGAAGAGCAGGCTTCACTTTTGTGAGCTAGAAAGTATACCCAAGTATATCTAGAAAAGTAATCTACAAGAACATAGACATAGTGCTTCCCATTTAGACTTGAAATTCTTGATGGTCCAAACAAATCCATGTGAACCAGTTCAAGTGGTTGAGAAGTTGAAACTTCTTTCTTTGGTTTAAAAGAAACTTTGTGTTGTTTTCCCTTTTGACAGGGATTACACACTTTGTCATTTGGGAATTCAAGCTTAGGTAAGTCTCTAACTAGGTGTTTCTTAGAGAGTTTTCTAAGTGAGTGAATGTTGCAGTGTCCTAATCTCCTATGCCACAGCCAAGACTCTTTATGAAAAGCATTTAAGCAAGTAACATTATGTTTAGCTAAAGTGTTCAAGTCAATAGCATAAACATTTTCATTTCTTAAGGCAGAAAATATTAAAGCATTTTTGGAATTATAAACATCACAAGAGTTGTTTTCAAACTTGACATTAAAGCCATCATCACACAATTGAGAAATGCTAAGTAGGTTGTACTTAAGTCCATCAACAAATAAAACTTTGGAAATTAATACTGAGTCAGTGTTACCAATCTGGCCTAAGCCGATGATTTTTTCTTTTGAGTTATCACCAAAAGTGTCATATCCTCCATCAACCTTTATTAAGCTTTTGAAGCACGAATAGTCCCCAGACATGTGTCTTGAACATCCACTGTCTAAGTACCATACCTTCTTGTAATTGCTTTTCAAACAGATTTCCTACAGAACAGATTAGACAAGAAATGACTTTGGTACCCAGATTTTCTTGGGTCCAGATATGTTAGCAATCAAGGATTTAGGTACCCAGATTTGTTTTATGGGTCCCATACAATTAATAGATGCAACAGATTTAGAGAGATATACTTTATTTGATCTACAAATATTTAAATAACCAGTTGAGGCATATGAATTTCCAAAACTGGAACTAGCAGGATTTTTTCCAGACTTAATAAATCGGGTTTTAGCAAACTGTCTTTGTCCAGGTTGGTATCCCAAGCCAGTAGCATACTTAGGTGCAACTTGCTTTCCTAGAAGTTGGGTTAGAGTATCTTTTCCATTTGTGAATGTTTCTAAGTCCTTTCTAAGTTGTTCATTAGATAGTTTCAGTTCTGTATTCTCCTTTAATAATTGAACATTTTTCTCTTTTTCTACATCAAGTGCAGACTTGACACTTGCAGTAAGAGCATGCTGTTTCTTTAAAGACTTATATTTATCCTTTAGTTCATTACACGTTTCTTCCAGCATATTACAGTATTCAGTCAATTCATCTTTAGACATATTTTCAGAATCAGAACCAGATTCTGCTTCACCTTCAGAATAATAAGAGTTTAAAGTGGGAGTGTCTAAGGTTACCTCAGATGTGTTTGTCATGAAACACATATTAGCACGATTTCTTTCAGAATCACTGGACTCTGATTCACTTGTGCTGTCTTCTGAAGCACTCCAGGTGGCCTTCATAGCTTTCTTATAATTCTTGTCCTTGTACTCATATTTCTTCTTGAATTTTAACTTAGGACAGTCAGCTTTAATGTGTCCTTTCCTTTTACATTCATAGCAAACTATGTCTTCTTCTTTATCAGTTTTCTTCCAATCTTTCTTCCACTTACCTTGTCTATCATACTTACCCTTGTAGTTTGGTTTTCTGAAGAACTTCTTCTTCCTATAGAACTTCTTGAATCTCCTTGCTATTTGTGCCATCTCGGCATCACTGTCAGAATCTAAGTCTTCACTAGATGAGCTTTCAGTTGGTATATGCACTTTCTCCTTGTCTTTGATCTTTGATGCAATAGACTTAAAAGCTACAGATTTCCGTTTTGGTTCCTCATCTTCCTCTTTATTCACCTTTATCTCTTCTTCGTACATCATCAGCTTACCAATTAACTCCTTGATAGGCAATGTTCCAATATCACAGGATTCTCTAATTGAAACGGATGTGCCTCTCCATCTGTCAGGCAGACATCTCAATAATCTCATGATTTGCTCCTTTGCTGGAACAATCTTCCCGAGTGAGCTCATTGTGTTGACTATCTCATTAAACCTGAGATACATATCAGAAATATGTTCATCAGATTTCATCTTAAAGTTATCATATTTGATAGTATAAGTGTTTAACCGCATTTCCTTGACATTAGTTGTTCCTTCATGAGAATCAGCTAAGGTGTCCCAAATTTCAAAAGCAGTTTTACATGCAGAAATTCTATTGAATTCCTCATCTCCTAGAGCACAGTAGAGAGCATTCACAGCCTTACAATTATTATTGTAAGCTACTTTAGTAGGTTCATCCCAAGTTATTCTTTCAGTCTCTGGAATCTTGTATTGAGACTCTATAGCAGTCCAAATATCAAAACCCATACTTTCCAAATGAATTTTCATTTTGAGCTTCCATTGGGCATAATTCACACCATTAAAGAAGGGTGGCCTGTTAGTAGCAGCACCTTCTAGTCTATTATCCATAAGGAAATTCTAGAAAATGTTTTAAAGAGATAAAATTTAGAACTAACAGAAATTTAAGATCTTTTAGATAAAACTACAATCACAGTTTAAAAAAAGAGTTAAAATAAAACTTTGAGCAAGTATAACAGAGCTAAACACAACCTCTGATACCAAATGTTGGTCGGAGTGGACACTCAAGAGGGGGGGGGGGGGGGTGAATTGAGTTCCAATTAAAATTTCTGTTAAAAACAATTTCTATTAAAATACCCCAATTTCAAAAACAAATTAAACTGTAGTGAATTTATATAGATTATAAAGGTTCAATTAGTTTCTCAAAGATTGATTAATTCTCAGTTAACTTAATCTTATGATTAAATTAACTTTTGAAACTAACTTACTGATTTATAACAAATATAAACACTTGCGAATTTAATTATCAAAGTAGCTTTGTAGATAGATTATATTTCAAAGTAATAGCAGCGGAATATGAAATAAATATGTATAGTATGGATATAGAGTATAACTATAAGCACAGAAAATTAACCAAGAGGTTCAGTATCAAGCCGAGACTTAGTCCTCTCAAAATTTTATATAAGAATGATCCACACCCTGGATCGGGGTTAACAACAGTGAACACACTGTCCAGGTCACAAGACCTCTACCACAGTTCTTCGTGGGAAAACAAACAACAGCAGCAAGCTGTCCAGGTCACAAGACCTCTACCACTATCCACAGTGGGAAATGGAGTGCAAAAAGATTTGCTGAGGATTTACAGATCCTCCAGTGAAAGTACAGGAGTCAGTGTGTGTGTTTAATACAGCAGATAACACACACTGCTCAAAATGTAGAAAAAATCACAGAACAAGAGATGTAGAGTTTAGAAGTGGTTCTGGTGATCTCAGTGTAGCTCTTGTATTCGATCAGAAGAGAGTTTGAGTCCTCTTCTCGTTTCTGTTTGAGAAACAGAGTGTCGTATGCTTCAGGTTCACAGGTAGTGAGAATGTAGTCGATTAAGTTCTTCAGGGTTTTTCTTGTATGCATAGAACACTTCTCGAGTATACTTGATTGTCTATATGCTTCTCTGTGTTCTTGATGGAGCTCGTTTTTATCTTCTTGTGTTTCTGGTATATTTCGTCCACACCGCACTTCTCTGGTTCGCATTCGCATTCTTGGGCAGCGTAGTCTTCTCGTATTTATCTCCCGACAGGGGACAGAAAAGATTTCTTTTCAGCAGGTACGAGGTACGGGTTCCTGACATCCGACAACCTTTATCAGATATTTGACAAATCATCAAAATGTATGATATGACCGTTAGATAAATTAAATAAATTAAAATGTAGGAAATAAAGAAATTAAAACAGTGAGTCGAGAATGTATGTCACTGTTGACTTCAACTGTGGTCTTCCAACTATGGACTTCCAACTGTGGACTTCCAACTGTGGACTTCCTTCTGACTGCTGATTTCAACAAAAGGCTTGCTGTCTGTAGGCTTGCAATGGTAGCTTTTACTCCATGTAACTGTAGCCTCTCTAACTGTAGACTTGTAACATCAAATTTGTAGAGCTGTAACCTTTGTCAACTGTAGACTTCGATCATCTGTAGACTTAGTAGACAGAAGCTGTCTAACTGTAACCTTGACTGTAGACTTATGACTGTAGGCTAGTTCGTCTGCGAACTTGTTTCAACTGTAGACTTGTTCGACTGTGAACTTGAGCAGAGAAAACTTTGAACATAAGTCTTGTATCTGTGACCTTCGTCTGTGATCTTTGACAATAGATAGCAGTAGACTCGTAACTGTAAGCTTGTATTAGTCTTCGAATGTAACCTTGTAACTGTGAACTTATTGAAACAGTAACTTAAGGTGACAGTTAACTGTAACTGTGACTTTGAGAAGAAAACTCTGACTGTTAGCTAACAATACTAAACTTATGTAAATACTACTGTAAGCTGTTACAGTAAAGTTATGAGAGTAAGAATATGAACTGTTTAGAATAAAATACGTTTAAGCATAGAATAATAAGATTAATGCAAAGGTTTAATACATCATAATCAATGTTTAAGCATAGAATAATAAGATTAATGCAAAGGTTTAATACATCATAATCAATGTTTAAGCATAGAATAATAAGATTAATGCAAAGGTTTAATACATCATAATCAATGTTTAAGCATGATTTGGGATTATCAAAACAGGTGATTCCAACACACATCATCATTGTTCCTAAAGTTGGTTGATGATATTCTATGTGAAATCCCAAATCACACCATCTCTGATCCCTATAGAACCTTATAAACATTCACATGTAATCCGCAATCAAAGCATCAAAACTCTTAAAATTAGCTAGGAACCTTCCATCCATAATCCCCAATCACAACATCACCACTCCTATTAGGACCACTATAGATTTCATGCATAATACCCAATACACAATCCCTACTCCTTGAATCACCCTATCATATTCCATGAATAAGCCCCAATAACCCAAAAACAACTCCATGAATTACCCAGAATGCCTCCATGTGTATATCCTAATCACAAAATATCTTCTACTTCAATCACACTAGATGTTTCGACATGTAATGTATAGTAAAACCATGACTGATCCAAGCATCATGTGTAAGCCCAAATCACACATTCAATTCTCCAAGGAGCACTGGGGAAACATCTGCCTATAAGCCCCAATCACACCATCACTACTTCTTATGGTACTCAAGACTGTTCCATTTGTCTGCCCCAATCACACCATTGCATACCGTATAAGAAACCATGATTTCCTACATGAAATCCCAACATTATCCATTATTTTATATCCTTCCTTGATTCGAGAATACTTACCACACGATGATAAACAACATGGAATTATCCTTTCAAATGATCATAAATTTTCGAATAAAATAATGTGGGTTTGGATCCCTGTCTCTTAATTGGTTACATAGGACACATCCAATAGGTCAAATCCCAAAAAACATGGAATAGCTACCTAAGGTTCAATCCTGTAACCCACCATCACTATTAAATATGCACTTCTTCCCATTGAAGTTGGAAACATCAATTTTTGATCATCTTCCCCATATAAACTACTACACTCAAATGTTTTTAATAATAAATAAATAAATTGAAATTCATGAAGAATTGTTTTAAGTAGAGAGTTATTACTATCATTAAAACATAATTTTTCCACATATATGATTTAAAATTCAAAAAACTGTCATCTACAGTTGTGATCAGTAAGTTATTTAGAGTTTGAAGAACCAACCTGTTTTTTGGAGGATGGTAACATACCCTTATTAATAGTAATATGAATAGTAATATAACCCAAATGGTTAGAAAATTATATTTTTATATTATTTAGTTATGGATTTAAGGTAATGTCATATTGACTAACTTTTCAATGTGATATTAAAAGCATATATAGTTTTAAAATTGATAATTTTTCAATAAAGTTGACATTATTTAAAAATTAAAATAATCATATTTAAAAAAATTCAAAAAATGGAGTTCAGTTTTTGATTATACACATCAAAAAATGGTTAGGGTGAAATATTGGTATTTTTCTCAAATTCATGAATTTCTTATTAATAGTGAAATATGGAAACATACTATAAATTCAAATTATTAGTTAAATACAATATTTTGACATCATGGCTGATGTAAGACCACTTGGTTCAAACTCACATTCACTTATTACTATTTTTTACATGAATGAAGAATATTCATAGTATTGTGTAATAATATTATAATAATGATTTAAATAATGTTAAATCTCTCATTTCCTCCACTATAAATACTGCCCAAATTCCTTTTTCCCCCTCACACCTCTAAAGCCTTGAGCATTGTCAAATTTTGAAAAATTACATCTCCAAGGTTCATTTACACATCATAGAGCTGCTGGTCTCACCAAAAAGGCCAAAACCAATTGCCTTACGGAGGATCTCAAGGAGAAGATATGAAGAGGTAAGAATCATCTTCCTTTTTCATGTGTTTGCTATCAAATTCTTTTCTTTTCTTATAATATCATTCCCTCTAAATATCTAGGAGGTATGAAATATCTATAATTTTATATATTTTTTATGTTACCTTGTTCATGTAAAATATTCATCATCTTCCACCCTCTCATCTTCCTCTTGTTCTAAAAGTAAAAACATTATCCCCGATAGGCCGATTTACCAAAATCATGGACGATGCGTTGGAAATATCCATTACATCCTTTAAAGATGATCATAAAACCATTTTAATGGATCAAAAAATATGAAGTGTATGTTTTAGAATATTTTATGTTGGGTAATGAACATATATATATGAAATTAAATTATATAATGAACCATGTTCATGATTATCGAGGAACCGCCAAAAATGATCTAAACAAACATCATTAATGTTTTATCTAATGATCTATCACCATATATGATAAAAAATTATTTATGGTAACAGTATATATTCTATAAACATATGAATACTATTTAATTACAATTTTATAATTTCATTTCCATACAACATGAAAATAAAATACAAACTGGACATGAAAATCATGTAAAGAACGCAACTAAAACAGTGGAAGAAACACAATACTAATAAGAAAAGAGTGAAATGATATTATGAAATGAACATTTAAGGTGTTAAAAATATGAATATGTTTCTATATGATATTAATAACACTCTTTTAACCATTATATAGATGTTTTAAATTATTTTTATGTAAGAAAAACATGAGGTAAGAGAATTTATACCTAATTTTTATTTTGGGTTTACATTCAACTTCATTATTTATATTGTAATAAAGTTTTTTATTTGATGAATTTTTTCTATATTATGTTTATTTTTGTGTATTTATAGTTTATATACATATTCCGTCCACTCTATTAAATATCAAATCAATTATTAGATATTTGTAAGTGAAGTTTCTTTTAAAATCCTCTTTTCAAATTATGTCTTACAAAATTCAAAAGCAATGTTTTTATGCAGTTATTCATGTTGTATGATTATTTTATGGTTCTTTGGTATTGTTTATGATGAAGGGTGAGACCTATATCTCCATAAAATGTAGTGGGTATGTGTATGTTTGAGGTCAAGCATATGATTACTCTAAGTGTAACTGTGATGGTTAGAAAAATTGTAACGTAGACGTGAGGGTTGAAAAGTATAAGTTAGCTGAGAGGGTGACATGACTATGTATGTAATGACCTATGTTACCTTTGTGGTTCTCTTTATGTTAATTTTGTTTTTTTTTGGGAATATCATGTTTCACAAAGTAGTTATATATGGGTGACAAGTATGTTTATTTTGAAAAGGATTTCGTGCGTCTAAAAGTATTCATGGACTAATGTTTTCTTTTCTTCTTTTTATATACCTTACTGAGTTTTTCGTCCTCATACACATTTTTAATGGTTTTCACAGGTTATAAGTTTGTGTAATAAAAATAAGGAATCAATTTTAAATGATATTATGACTTGATAATAAAATCATGTTTCATTTTAAATGTATTATATTTTGGAAGGAATGGATACTGTTTATGTGGTATCTTATCTATATGAATGTGGAATGTTGTGTATGTATTATATCCCAATTAAATATAACTTTAATCTGGAAATGATCTTAAATATTAATGGAATTTAGTTATTGACTGAAATTTAATATTATATAATGTAATAATTTCGCATCCTTATAGTTTATATTAGAGGATGGTTTAGATAAATTTTAGGGTTAGGATGATGTTAATAGAATATCATAAATGATTTTTAATTTAGGTTTAATTTTAAATTATATAGAATTTAAAGATTACCATGTTTATTCATCTAAGATATGTTTGTTCAGAATGATTTTCCACAAAATAAATAGGGATGCTGAAGAGGAGAGGCACATACATAACGATATCATTACGAATCTGCAGCCCAGAATGGTAGGGATTGGAAGCGATCATTTTGTGACAGTAATGGCTCAAATTATGTAGGTAATAAATGGTGGTGGAATCCATGAAAAAGAACAACCAATGGTACCCCAATGGAATATACTAATAGTGGAACATTTTATGAGATAACACCCTCATGATTTCAATGGAACTTCTGATCTAGTAGAGGCTTAAGGATGGATTAAGGCCATTGAAAATTTATTCGATGTTATGTGTTATTCAGATAATAAAAAGGTAATTATTTACATTTAACATTTTCAAGGAGAAGTAGATTAGTGGTGGTCAATGGTTATAAATATCATGGACATAGAGGAGATTGATTCCTTAGAGTGGGATGAATCTAAAAGTATTTTCCTTGAAAAATGTTTTACTAAGGAGGTAACACTTAATATGGATATGTAATTACTTGAATTGAAGAAAAAGGAGTTTGATTCATTGGCTGTGTATGAATGAAACTTCACCCAACTAGTGAGGAATCCTCCAAATCTTAATCTGGATCTTGATAGAAAACTCAACCACTTTTACTCAGGATTAAAGACACATTATCTCAGAAAATTGGACTCTAGTGAATTAAAAATTAATGAGAGACTCAACCAATGTGATAAGAGTGTAGAAATAGAGTTTTTTGATGATCCCATGCAGTTTGAAAAAAGGAGAAGGATATATCCATATGGAAAGTGATGCAAAAGAATTATCCAATGAAATATGATGGTAAAAAATTCTAGTTTCTAAAAGTGTGGAAAAAAACACCATGGGGAATGCCTTACCAAAACTAGGAAGTGTTTTCGATGTGGTAATTTTGGACATATGGCCCAATATTATAATGAAAATTATCCTAAGACTAATAATGATAATTAAACTATGATGTGTTTTAAATGTGGAGAGATGGGTAATTATAAATATACCTGCTCAAAGAGAGATCTGAATGATGTAAAGAATCCATAATATAAGAAGAAAGGTGTAGTGAGATCCTTTGCGACTATATCAGCATATGTCAGACCATATAATGAAGTTGTATTAGGTACCTTGTTTTTTACTCATATTTTTCTAATGTTTTTTTTTCATATGTGGTCTACACATTCCTTTATTTATAAGGAATTTTCTGGTAAATTGTAAATGTCACTTCAAAAAATGAGCCCTTATTTTTTTAAAACACCATGTGAAAACATTATTGAAAAGTAAAATTATAAGAATATTTCTATTATGGTCTATGGAAAGACATTACCTGTAATCCTGGTTGTTTTTTCCTCAGTAGTGTTTTATGTCATTCAGGGAATGGATTGGATTTTTGTTTATCATGCTAAGATTTACTTTAGATATAAATAAGTTAGTTTTCCAAAATAGTTTTAGTTTGTATGCAAGAATGAATCCATACAATTAAAAAACTATCAAGAAGCTGATAAACTGAAGAAAGATGGAAAATAATGTTATCTTGATTATATTGATGAAAATAAGGGAATTGTTCAGATTAATGTTTTTGCAGTGGTAAATTAACACCATGATGTTTTTATTGATGAATTACCTTCTGTCATACCTGATCGGGGTGTTAAATTCACAATTGACCTAGTTGCAGATTCTAATACAATTTTAAAACCCCCAAATCAAATGGCTCAAATGTAACATCTTGAATTGAAAAATTTGTTGTAGGATTTTATTGAAAAATGATTCATTATTATAATCCCATCACTATGGGATTATTATGTTTCTTTTGTTAAAATGAAACATGGTTCCATGAGGCATTTCATAGATTATAGAGCGTTGAATAACATCACTACTAAAAAAATCATCCTTTGCCTCATGTCGATAAATTGTTTGATCAAATCATGGGAGATCTGTATTTTTACATGATTTACATGATATCTAAATAACCTCAATTGATGGTGAAGGAGGATGAAATCCCCAAAAAATGTTTTCATAGTAGATATGGGCATTATGAGTTTTTTGTTATTCCATTTTGGATAAATAATGCACCTGATTTATTCATGGATCTTATGAATATAATATTTTAGGATTACGTGGATAAGTTTGTAGTAGTGTTTATTGATGACATTTTGGTATATTCTATGAGTAAAGGAGAGCATGAAAAACATATAAGGGTTGTTTTTCAAAACTTAAAGGAAATTAACATGTATGAAAAATTTAGAAAGTGTGATTTTTGGTTGCAACATATTTCTTTTCATGGTCACATTGTAAATAAGGATAGAATAACATTTGATACTACAAAAACAAAATTAGTTGATGAATGTCCATGGCCTAAAAATGATATAGAGATTCAATGTTTTATTTGATTAGTAGGTTATTAACTATGGTTTCTTATAAACATTTCATGATTATCTATCCCTATAACTAAGTTAACTTTAAAAAGAGTTAAATATATTTGAACAAAATAATGTGATGTTTGTTTTCCGGAACTGAAGAAGAGATTGGTGAATGCACCAGTTTTGGCCTTGCCTTCCGAAAATGGTGAGTTTTTCATCTACAATGATGCTTCATTGAAGGGAGTTGGTTGTGTTATAATGAAGAATGATTATTTAATTTCTTATGATTCAAGATAACTACAAACTAATGAGTTAAATTATCCCACACATGATTAAGAATTGGTTGATGTGGTTTTTTTACTTTGAAAATTTAGAGGCATCATTTTTACAATGGAAAATATTAAATATATACTGACCATAAAATTTTGAAGTATATATTAACTCAGAAGAAAATAAACATGAGGCATAGAATATGGATTGAAATAATAAAAGATTGTGATTTCATGATCAATTACCATCTGGGAAAAGAAAACAGAAGTGTTGGATTCCTTATGTCAAAAACTTCAGGCATCATTAACCGTGTTATGTTTGGAACATGATCCCTTGATTAATGCTTTGATTATTTTTTTCATAGAAGTTGTTGGTTAAAGAAATACCTATATTTGGTTTTAGGTTTTATTATATTCATCATTGTTAGAGATAATTAATCAAGCATAGAAGGAATACCATGAGTATTAAAAAAAGGTATAATTTGTTAAAATGTATATTTTTCGAGAATTTAACATTGATAAATTTAGTGTTTTAAGATTTGGTAAAAAGTTGTGTGTGACTTTGGATTCCGAGTTGAATAATGATTTATTGTGTGAAGCTCATATTAATAAATGTTATTTCATCCTTGCAGTACTAATATGTAAAGATACCTTCAGGTGTATTATTGGTGGGACTAAATGTAAAGAGATATTTCATATTTTACCATGAAATGTTTGACATGTCAATAGATTAAAGTACATCTCCAGTTATTGAAGGGGGTGATTTTTCCTTTCCTAGTGGAAGAGTGGAAATAGAATAATGTATCCTTGGACTTTGTAGTGGTACTACCTATGATTTCATGAGGTAGCAATGCTATTTTTGTTGTGGTTGATCGGTAGAAAATTTTTGTAAATTTTCATTCTATTCGAGATACAATGTATTTAGATCAGATTCCTCAACCGTACCTATAAGATATTTTCAGGTTACATGGAGTTTCTCTTTCTATTGTATCTCACCGGAATCCTAGGTTCACTTCTAACTTTTGGAAGGGCCTTCAAAAGTCATTGGGAACAGAATAAAATATCATTATAGCTTTTCATCCCCAATCAGATGGCTAGTCCGACTAAACGATTCAGAAATTGTAGGATATGATTGGAGCTTGTTCAAAGGACTACATGGTAATTTGGGATCAGAATCTGTCATTAGATGAGTTTTCTTATAATATCAGTTTTCATTTCAGTTAACAGATAACACCTTTTGTGGCATTTTATGGGAAGTAGTGGATAACTCTAGCTTTTTGGGTTGAATTCAGGGAAAGAAAGTTTATGGAATAGAATTATTATAAGATGTGGTTGAGGAAGTGAAGATGATCCGCAAAAAATGGGGAAAACTCAGAGTTGGAAAAAACATTATGAATAAAACATGAGGAAGGACCTTTATTTTGAGTTTGGTGATCATGTTTTTCTTATAATCTCACTATGGAAGAGTTTTATACATTTTGGTAAAAAAATGAAAGCTAAGTCCACGGTTCATTAGACATTATGAAATATTATTGATGGTTTTTCCACTCGTTGATCGAGTAGATTTGCCTCTAATTTTATCTCAGGTAGGTAATATTTTTCTTGTTTCGATGCTGAGAAAGTTTGTGCAATATTCATCTCATGTTTTGAGCCTAGAGGCAGTTCAGTTGGAAGAGAACATATCTTATGAAGTGAAATCAGTTCGGATTCTTGATCTTAGGGAACATGGACTATAGAATAAGGCAATACACCATGTAAAGGATTGTGGATAAACAACATGGTTGAATAAGAAAGATGGTAATATTAAAACGCTATGAGGTAAAGGTACCCTCACTTGTTTAATATATAAATAAAATTTAGAGGGCACAATTTCCCAAAGGTGGTGATAATGTAACACCCCAAGGTTTAAAAAAAATAAATTGAAATTCATGAAACATTGTTTTGAGTATATAGTTATAAATATTCTTTTATCTTAAATTTTATTTGTATATGATTTAAATTAAAAAATAGCCATCTATGGTTGTGATCAGTAAGTTATTTAGAGTCCGATAGAACCAACTTTTTTTTTGGGAATAGTGGAATACCCTTATGAATAGTAATATGAATAGTAATATGACCCCAATGAATACTAAATTTAATTTTTATTTTTTTCTTGAGGATTTAAGATAATGTAAACTTGATTGATTTTTCAATGTGATATAAAAGTATTTATATTTTTAATTTTTTTAATTTATGAATGAAGTATGTCATTATTTAGAAATTTAATTAATCATATTTAAAATATTATTTAAAAAAACGGATTTCTTTTTTGGATTATACACATTGAAAAATGTCTCAGGAGATTTTTTGGTATTTTTCTGAAATTCATGAATTTTTGTTGAATAGTTATACATGGTAAAATACCATATATTCTAATTATCCGTTAAATACAATATTTTTGACAACCCGGCTACTATAAAACCGCTTGGTTAAAACTAAAATGCAATTATTACTATTTTTGTTTACATGAATAAAGAAAATTAATAGTCTTGAGAAACAATATTATAATAATGATTAAAATAAAATAAAATCCATCCTCTCCTCCACTATAAATACCACCCTCATTCCCCTCATTCCCCTCTTCCTCTCACACCTCTTAAGCCTTGAAAATTTCCTATGTTTAGCCAAATCCTCTCCCCAAGTCTATTCCACACATACTAGAGCTTTCTTTCTCACCAAAAGGCCAAAACCAAAGGCCTTAAGGAGGATCTTGAGGAGAAGATATCATGAGGTAATAATCCTCTTCTTTTTCATGTGTTTTCGTTCCAATTCCTTTATTTTATTATACTCTATTTCACTCCAGTTATCTAGAAGGTATGAAATATCTATAAAATTATATATTATTTATGTTACCATGTTCATGTAAAATATTCATCATCTTCTTTCTTCTCCTCTCCCTCTAGTTCTAAAAATAAAAACATCATCCACGATGTGATGATTTACCAAAATCATGGACGATGTGTTAGAAATATACATAATACCCTTAAAATATGATCATAAAAATAATTTAATGGTTGAAAAATATTTTAATGTTTATTTATTAACCTTTTTTATGTTATAGAATGAATATCTATGTATGAAATTAAATTACATAATCAAACAAGTTCAGGATTATTCGGGAATCAGAAAAAATGATCTAAACAGACATCATTAAAATTTTATCAAATGATCCATAATCATATATGATAAAAAAATTATTAACGGTATAATTTTATATTATTCAAACATATGAATAAAATTTCATTCTAATTTTAGAATTTAATGTCTAAATGATAAGAAAATCAAATACAAATCGGTCATGGAAATCATGTAAAAAATGCACCCAAAACAATGAGAGGAACTAAATACTAGTAATTAAATGGTGAATGATGTTATGAAATGATAATATAAGGTGTTATAAACATGAATATGTTTCTATCAGATATTAATAAAACAATCTTAGCCATTAAAAAATAGGTTTAAATGAGTTTTATGTAAGACAAACCCATGGAAACAAACTTCATTCCTGATATCCATTGTTTGGGTTAACATTATACTTCATTATATATGATATATTAAAGTTTTTTGATTGATTAATTTTTTATATATTATGTTTAATTATGTGTATTTATAGCGTATATACAAGTCACATCCACATTATTAAGTACCACTTCAAATATATGAAATTTATAAGGGGTTTTCCTTTTAAAATCCCTTTTTAAAATTATGTTTTTCAATATTCCAGAGCAATGTTTTTATGAAATTATTCATGTTGTATGATTATTTTATGGTTCTTAGAAATTATTTATGATGAAGTTTTCGACCTATATATACCTCCAATTAATTGGATGTGTGTATTTTTTTGGTCAACTGTGTGGTTAATCAAAGTGTAATTCTAATGGTTACACAAATTGTAACATAGTTGTAGGGGTTACCAATTATATGGTAGTAAATAGGGTTAAAAGATTATGCATGTAATTACAAAAGATAAATTTATGGTTATATTTATGTTTAATATGTTTTTTTGGGAATCACATATTTCATTAAAAAAGAATATAATGGTCATAATAATGTTTTTTGAAAATTATTTCATGCGTTTAGAAGTATTCATTGACTAATGTTTTCTATTCTAATTTTTATATCCATTTCTGAGATTTTTGTGATCATCCCATGTTTTTAAATGATTTTAATAGGTTATAAGGTTGTTTAAGAGAAATAAGGAATCTATGTAAAATGTTATGATGATCTTTCAAGGAAATCCCATTTCATTTGAAAAGTATTATATTTTGGAAGGAATGGAAAATGATTATATGGTATCTTCTCTATATGAATATTGAATGATATATATGTATTATTTCCCAATTCTATAAAAATATAAACATGAAATGATCATAAATATGAATGGAAGAGAGAACTTCAATAAAATTCAACATATTTTAATGTAATAAAGTTGGGTCGTTATAGTTGGTATCAGAGGATAGTTTAGATAACATTAGGGGGTTGAAGATGTTATTAGTATACCATAAATTATTTTTACTTTTTGGTTAATTTGAAATGATATATTATTTAAAGATTACCATGTTTATTCAACTAAGATATGTTTGTTCAGAATTGTTTTCCACAGACGAAATAGGGAAGCTGAAGAGGAGAAGAATGGACAGAATGATATCCCTCCAAATCTGTAGCGTGGAATGGTAAGGATTGGAACCAGGAAGTTTTTTATAGTAATGAATCAGCTGAAACACAAAATATATGGTGGTAAAATCCACATAAGAGAACAACCAGATGTACCATAATAGAACGTAATGATTGTGGAACATTCTGTGAGACAACACCCTCATTCTTTCAATGGATCTCCTGACCCAGTAGTGGCTAAAGGATGGATTAAGTCATTTGAAAAGATATTCGATGTTATGCGATGTTCATTTAATCAAAAGGTTAGTATTACCATTTTTCATTTTGAAGGTGATGTTGATTAGTGATTGTCAATGGTCAGAAATATCATGGATAGAGTGGACATCGATGCCTTAGAGTGCGATAAATTAAAAAGTCTTTTCATTGAAAAATATTTTCTTATGGTGGTTCGACATTGGATGGACAAGAAATTCTTTGAATTGAAGAAAAAGGAGGAAGATTCAATGGATGTTTATAAAGGAAACTTCACCTGAATGGAGAGGTATTCTACAAATCTTATTCTAGTTCTTAATATCAAAATCAACCACTTTTATCTAGGATTAATTACATGATATTGAAGGGAATTGGAATACTGTGAATATATTAGTTATGAGAAACTTTCCTGATATGATGAGAGGATAGAGATGGAGTTTACTAATGATCACACGCACTTTGAAAACAAGGCTATGAAGATGTACATATGAAATGAGTTGCATAAGAATCAACCAAATAATTCGGATGATAAGATAATCCTTGTTCCAGTTTGTGAAAAGTGTTGAAAAAGAACCCTGGGGAATGCCTTGCCAAAACTTGAAAGTGTTTTTGATGTGGTATGTTTGGACATATGGTTCGAGATTGTAATGGAAATTATCCAAATACTGATCTTGATAATCTAAATCTAATGTGATTTAAACATGGAGTGATGGGTAATTATGAAAATGCTTTCCTAAAGAGAGATCCAAATGTTGGAATGAAGCTAGAATATAAGAAGAATGGGGAAGTGATATCCTCTGTGACTACGTCATCATATGTTGATACATAAAATGAAGTTGTATTTGGTACCTAGTTTTTTTACTCATATTTTTTTTAATGTTTTGTTTGATAAGGGGTCTACACTTTTTGTTTTCCTGATGATTTTTTTTGGTAAATTCAAAATATCACCTCAAAAATTGAGACAAGATTTTATTGTTAAAACACCAGGGGAAATATTATAGAAAAGAGGAAGTCTAATAATCATTTTTATCGTATGGGAAAAAACATTACCTTCAACCCATGTCATTTTTCCTTAGAAGAGTTTGATGTCATTTTTGGAATTGAATGGATTTCTATTTTTCAAGTAATATTGTCTGTACAGCTAAAGATTTTTAAAAAAAAATAGGCATAGTTTTTGTACAAGAATGAATCCATAAAATTGATAACATATGAAGAAGTTAAAAAAATATTAAAATATATAAATGAAATTTATCTAGCTTATATTGATGAAAACAAGGGATCTGTTCAGTTTACTTATGTTATTGTGGTAAATAAATATATAGATGGGTTTTCTGATGAGTTACCTTTTTTCATACCTGATCGAGAAGTCTAATTCACAATTGGTTTAGTCCCGGATGATAATATAATTTCAAAACCCCTATATCTAATTTCTCAAATGGAACTTCTTGAATTGAAAAATAATTTGTTGGATTTTCTTGACAAATGAATCATTCATCCAAGAACATGACCAATATGTGTTCTTGTTTTTTTCTTTAAAATGAAAGATAGTTCCATGATACTTTTCAGTGATTATAGTGATTTCAATAACATCACTTTTAAAAACAAGTATCATTTTCCTCATATTGATGACCTATTTTATCAGCTCTTGGGAGCTCTCTATTTTTCCATGATTGACTTGAGATCCAGATACCATTAGTTGAAGGTAAAGGAGGATGGCATCCCAAAAACAATATTTCATACTAGATTTGGGAATTATGATTTTGTTTTTATACCATTTTGGTGAACTAATTCACATTTGTATTCATAGGTATTATTAATATAATATTCATGATTTCTTGGATAAGTTTGTAGTTGTTTTTATTAATTCTATTCTGGTATATTTTTCGAGTAAATAGGATCACGAAAAACATCTATGGTATGTTTTGACAACTGTAATGAAAAAGAAAGTATATTGAAAATTCAACATGTGTGATTTTTGGTTGTAATAAATTTCTTTTCTTGGGAACATTGTAAATAAGGATGGAATAATAATTGAGAATTCCAAAATAATAGTGGTCAGTGAATGGACAAGACCAACAAATGTTATAGAGATTTATATTTTTATTGGATTAACAGGTTGTTACCGATAGTTTGTTAAAAACATTTCACTATAATTTGGAACTCTAACTAAGTTAACATGAAAAGGGGTTAAATTTATTTGGACAGAACAATGTGATGTTTGATTTCAGGAACTGAAGAAGAGATTGGTGAATGCTCAAGTATTGGCCTTGCCTTCCCGAAATTGTGAGTTTGTCATCTATAATAATGCTTCATTTAAGGGTCTTGGTTGAATTCAGAAGAAGAATGACTAGGTAACTAATTATTTTTAATGAAAATAAAAACCTCATGAGTTACATTGTCCAAAAAATGGATTGAAATTAACAGATGTGGTTTTTTCTTTGATAATTTGGATGCATCATTTTTACAGATCCAAATATCAAATATAAACATACCATAAATGATCGAATTGTATACTCACTTAGAAGGAATTAAACACGAGTCAAAGAATATGGATTGAATAGATAATGGATTATGATTTCACAACCAATTACCATTCTAGAAAATCAAACAATGTGGTGGATAACTTGATTCAAAACTTCATACATCATTAACCATGTTATGTTTGGAACACGATTCCTTGATTAATGATATGATATATTTTGGCATAAAATTTGTTACTACTGAAAGTAACTCTATTTTGTTTTAGGATTTAGTCATGTCATAGTTATTAGATAGAATCGACAAGAATAGAAGGAAGACTGTGAGATACAGAAAAAGGTATAATTAGTTAAAATGGGTATGTTCCTAGAATTTAACTTTGATAAATATTGTGTTTTATGATTTGGGAAAATGTTGTGTGTTCCTAGAGATTCCTAGTTGATGAAATATTTGTTGTATGAAGCTGATAGTTCTCCATTTTCAATTCCTCGTGGTAGTACTAAGATGTACAGTGACCTTTATGAGTATTATTGATGGGATGGAATGAAAAGTGATATTATAGATTTTACCATGAAATGTTTGACATGTCGCAAGGTTAGAGCATATTGGAAGTTACCCAAAAGGATGCTTCTGTCTTATCTATTTCCAGAGTGGAAATGAAATAATGTATTAATGGACCCTATGGTGGGACTACCTACATCTTCTTAATGTAATAATGTGATTTGGGTTGTTGTTAATCGGCTGAATTTTTTTTCACATTTTCTTTCTATTCAAGATAAATTGTATTTGGATCTGGTTTCTCGAATGCACCTAAAATAGATTGTTAGGTTACATGTAGTTAATCGAATCATTTTATCTGATCGAGATCCTAGGTTCACTTCAAAATTTTTGAAGGGCCTTCAAAATTCAATTGGAAAATAATTAAATTTCAGTAAAACTTTTTATCCTCAATTAGATGGGCAGTCAGAATGAACAATTTAGAAATTGGAGGATATTCTTTGAGAATGTTCAACAGACTACCAGGGAAGTTGGTATCATCATCTATAATTCATTATGTTTTCTAATAATAACAGTTTCATTCTAGTATACAGATGGAACCTTTTGTGGAATTGTATGGGAAGCAATGTCAAACTCGAGATTTATTGAATGAAGTTGGGGAAAGGGTGTTGATGAGACTTGAATTAATAGAAGAAGTGTCTAAGAATGTGACGATGATCCATAAATAGATGAGGAATACATAGATTAGGTATAAAATTTAAGAAAACAATAAGAGTAAAGATTTTTCTTTTGAGGTAGGTGATAATGTTTTTCTTAGAATTTTACTACGAAAGAGTGTTATGTGTTTTGTTAAAAAATGAAAGCTATGACCCTGGTTCCTTGGGCCTTATGAAATCTTGGAAAAGGTTAGACCAGTTAGATAACAATTATCTTTTCAAATGAGTTTATATCAGTTACATAATTTTTTTCATGTTTCAATTTTGAGAATGTATGTGTGAGATTAATCTCATATTTTGAGCCCAAAGGTAGTTCAGTTGGAAGATAACCATTCTTATGAAGATAAACTAGTTCAGATTCTTGATCAAAGGAAACTAGTATTGTGGAATTTTTTAATCCACTAAGTAATGATTTGTGGATAAACCACATGGTTGAAGAACCAACATTGGAAACTAAAAATTCTATTAGTGGAAGGTTTCCTCACTTTTTTAATAAGTGAAAAAAATTACGAGGGAACAATTTTCAGAATCAAGGGATATTGTAAAAGCCCAATGTTTTTTAAAAAAAATAAATAAATTGAAATTCATTCATCATTGTTTTAAGTATATATTTATAAATATCCATTAAACATAATTTTTTTTCTTCTAGGATTTAAATTAAAAAAAAACGGTCATCTACGGTTGTGACCGACATGTTATTTAGAGTCTGATAGAACCAACATGTATTTTTTGTTGAATAGTTACATACCCTTATGAATAGTAATATTAATAGTAATATGACCTTAATGAATAGTAAATTTTAATTTTGTTTTATTTTCTTAAGGCATTAAAAAAATTACACCTTGAATAATTTTTCAACGTGATATAAAAGCTGTTATCATTTTAAAATTAATAATTTTTCTAATAAAGTATGATTTTATTAAAAAGGTAAATTAATCCTATTTAATAAAATTATTTCAAAAAATGGAGTTCATTTATTTATTAAACACATCTAGAAAATTTTAGGGTGATTTTTTTGTATTTTTATGAAATTCATGAAATTTTTATGAATAATGAAATTTAGTAAAATATCGTATATTTAAATTATCATTTAAAAACACTATTTTTGAATTCATTGGTGATGTATGATACCTTGGTTCGAATTCTCATGAACTTATTACTATTTGGGTTCACATGAATTAAGACTATTCATTATTTTGAGCAAAAATATTATAATAATGATTGAAATAATGTAAAATCCCTCCTATCATCCACTATAAATATCACCCTCATTCCACTCTTCCTCTCATACCTCTCAAGCCTTGAGAATTTCCTATATTCTGCCAAATCTATTCCCTAAGGACCATCCCCACGTCCTAGGGCTACTACTCTCACCAAAAGCCTAAAACCAAATGAATTAAGAAGGATCACAAGGAGAAGAGATCAAGAGGTAAGAATCATCTTCCCTTTTTATGTGTTTTCTTTCTATTTACATTCTTTTCTTATAGTCTATTTCCCTACCCTTATCCAGAAGATATGAAATATCTAGAAGAATATATATTCTTTATGTTACTGTGTTCATGTAAAAGAGTCATCATCTACCCTACTCTCCTCTTCCTCTTGTTCTAAAATTAAAAACACTATCCACGATTTACTGATTTACCAAAGTCACTGACTTTGTGTTTTCAATTTTCAATGCATTATTTAAATCTGATCATGAAGCCATTTTAATGGTGAAAACAGAATGTAAATTTTATTTTTTAACCTATTTTATGTTCTAGAACGAACTTCATATGTATGTCATGAAATTATACATTGAAATAAGTTCATGATTATCGAGGAAATGAAAAAAATCATCTATGTTCCATCACCATATATGATTTCAAAATGTTTTGTGGTATCATTATATATTCTATTAAAATATTAATAACAATTAATTCAGATTATGGGATTTCACTTCCATACAATAAGAAAATCAAATAAAATCTGGACCTCAAAATCATGTAAAGAACACACCCAAAACAATTGAAGAAACAAAATACTAATAATTAATGGGTGAATTGATGTTATAAAATGATCATATAAGGTTTTATAAACATTAATATGTTTTTACATGATATTATTATCACCCTTTTAACAATTATACTAGATATTTAAGTGACTTTTAAGTAAGAAAAACCCGAGTTATGGGAATTGATACATGATTTCCATTCTTTAGGTTAAAATTATACTTCATTTTTATGTTCTAATAAAGCTTTTTTGGATAATTTTGTTTATATTTTGTTTATTTATGTTTATTTATAGTTTAAATACATGTTCTATACACTTTATTATGTATCACTACAATTATATGATATTTTTATGCGACATTTTTTAAATACTCTTTTAATTTTTTTAAAAAAATTTAAAAGCAAAATTTTTATGCAGTTATTAATGTTGTATGATTAAGTTAGAGTTCTTAAGAATTAATTATTTTGAATGGTGGGAGATATATCTCAATTAAATGCATTGGTTATGTGTATTTTGGAGGCTGGAGATATGGTTACTCCAAGTGTAACAGGGATGGTTACACAAATTGAATGGTAGTCGCGAGGGTTACAAATTATAAGGTAGCAGAGGGGGTTACTAGTTTTTGTATGTAATTCAACAAGATACATTTATGGTTCTATTTATGTTAATTACGTTTTGTGGTAATCTCATGTTTCACTATCTATGTATATATAGGTGACAGGTATGATTTTTTGAAAATGATTTCGTGCGTTTAGAAGTATTAATGGACTAATGTTTTTTTATTATTTTTATATACCTTTTTGTGATCATAACAAGTTTATAAATTATTTTAATAGGTTAGAAGGACTTTTAAGACAAATAAAGAATCCATGTTAAATGTTATGATGATATGTCTTAGAAAGTTTTTTTTGAAATGTATTGTATTTTGGAAGTAATGGATACTGTTTAAGTGGTATCTTCTCTATATGAATAGGTAATGTTATGTATGTATTGTATTCCAATTATCTGAAACACTAAACTTGAAAAGGTCCTCAGTATTAATGTAAGTGAGTTCATGACTGAAATTTAATATCATGTAATGAAATAAGTCTGGGTCCTCATATCAACACTCTAAAATCCCACTTACATGTCCCTACAATTCAATAAACCATTGACCAACCATCTTTCCCAATATAATAACCATATGACCATCTTTTCACTATAATAAATCAAATTTATAACCCAAATTTACCCAAAATATTTTCTTCATGTCATCAAACTATCCCCGTATGATGTTGAAACTATGACCAACATGTCCCCATATGACTTAAATAATGTGAAAAACCAATCCCCATGAAATATTAAAATGGTGAAAAACCTATCCTCATAAGATGTCGAATATGTGACAAACCTATCCCATCGTGAAATCAATTATATAACCATTTCTCCATAATTACACAAACCTATGAACCCAATACATGATCTATATTCACTACCTCATGTGATGAAGATAGATTCATGGATTCCATACACCTCTGGCACAAATCTCCCTATGATGAAAATGTGATATCAGGTGTTCTACACCTATGATAACGATTAAATGTCATGACATGAACATCAAAAGAGAATAAATTTAAAGATTTCCAACACTTAAGACCTCCATAAAGATATATATGTTTCAAACATCGTAGTCATCTCTTACTATAGGTAGTTTTCTTATCAGGACATAAGTAGTGTAATTATTGATATCCTCCTTGGGGCTGGAAGTGAGAATGACTTTCTCAAAGAGGACTCAAATTAATGATGTAGACCTGGACTATGAAATTAAATACAAGTTTCCATCAGAACAAGTAATAGTATACATCCCTTCATCTTGTTATGATCAATATGAAGAAGTCTTCGATTATGGTGATAGATGCCAGATGGCTTTGAAAACTAGGATTGCAAGGAAGTGCAACATAGATGGAGTAGAAATAAATCCAAGGATGTGGATCACTGTAAGAGAGAAAAAATGTTTGTTATCAACCCAATCTTCATCCAAGGTAAATAGAATTAAAAAAACATCACAAAAAAATTTTATCGAGGGCCTTACTCTCAGATGCATCCATTAAGTATTTTTATACTTCATGCATCTATGATCTGATACTATTTTTTAGTTAATTCTATTTGGGTATCCACTTAAGTATATGTCCATAGAATATTCCTATATTTAAAAACTATATTATGATGTTCATCATGTCTATTATATTAATATACTCACCCATCCACATGAAAGGGATGAACTAAACTATGAAATCATGAAAATATTTTTTATTTTATTTTAAAAACATACATTATGGGCGAGAGGGAACAAAAAAAGGTTCAAATTCAAAACATTTCATTACACACGATAAGATCATGAACTAGATTCATCCAAATCCACCTAATTTGACTGGAATTCTACCAAAATCATGAGTACCCTATCATCATCACCATCCATCACCGTTGTCGTCATCGTCGTTCATCCACCACACCACTAAATAACATTGAAAGCCTATTGAAGCCACAAAAAAACTACGCACCACATCGTCTTCATTCCCCAGTGAGCCACTAATAACAAAACCAAAAAAGATAACCATACCTCAACCATAATCTTTGTCATCAATCACCCCAATAATCACTAACATCAACAACACCACTTTCATCTCCCCATAATCACCACTAACATCGACTCCGTCGATGCCCAAAACACCTAACCAGAACATCGTCATCCTCCCTCACCATTGTAAGCATCATCATCCAAAACACCACACAAGAGTGCCAAATTCCATCAAAATTAGTCATAACAGCAACACAACTCTGTCATGAACAAATCGATGGCTACCACCATGTACAAATAAGGACCAAAACAAACTAGAAATTCACAATAGAACCATCACTAAACAACTCATAGAAGAAACTGACACACATTCACAGAAAAATGGGGAATAAATCCAAAAATCAGAAATGAATCCAAAGATGAAGTTGATTCCACCTCGATGGAATAAAACCTAAATACCATCAATGAAGGATGAAAACTCATACATCACAAGAAGCACCGTCGACCACTAAACCTTACATCCCCAAACATCAAGAAATCACCGTTCCAGATCTGACCAAGAGAGAAGAAGAGGGACTTGAGGTTAGGGAAAAGGCATGAGGAACCATGAGATTCAAACAAAGACATCACAGTAGGGTGAATTTAGAAACCAGAAACTAGAGACAAGAGTGGAATGACTTAGGTGTACATGGAAAGCCACATATCAACAAAATGAAAATCCCAAAACCACTATGAAACCATCGCTACAGGTATGACATGGAGAGGTGTTGTGGAGCACATGGTTAGTGTAGTGTTAGAGTATCCAATGAATTCAACATCAAGCCACCCTATTAGGGATTAACAGAAACCCCTTGAGGGACATCATTAAGAACAAACCCGAGGTAATTTAAAGAGAACAGATGAGAGGGGAAAACAAGAACAAAAATAAAATTTTAATCCATTTAAATTAATGCCTATATACATTCTATCATTCTTAATGTGGTTAAATGCATCTGGAATTATCTTATGTAAGCCTCACGTGAAGAATAACCACTCAATATTCTAATGTTTTCCTTCTATTATGCATAAATCATTCAAGTTAAATGGGTTTTTAGTTATGTTCTCATAAGATAAGTAGGATTCCTATTCCATGTTCAATCCAAATTCAGAGACACTATCTTCCTCCAATGATAATTATAAATTCTTATGTATCGAATTATGGATATAAACTAGATAATAATATATAAATAATGTAATTATATAAAACAAGTGACAGACATATTCATTCTTATCAGCACATGATTTTGATCAACACATTGGAACATGGGTAACTAGTACCATATCATGGATTGAGAAGTAATAAAATGAATATCTTAAATATATTAGAGTCATGTAGTTGTAAATAATTCCTCTCAAAAGGGTGTGATGAGAATGACCTCCAATCCTCTTCTCTAATGCGATTTCCTTAGAATCATTGGTAAGAAACCTCAATGATTGCCTATAATTGGAAATAAGGAATATAGCTTAGTATAAATGTGGGATTCATTGGATGTTTCTATGGATAAAACTATCTCCATGATTCACTGTGAAATTATTCTAAGACCCTCAAAATCAACTATCAAGAAACAAATCTAGAATAATTATAGGTATTATCCTCTAAAATCAAAGGAACATGGAATCTTCACCAAAAATAAACTCCATAATATAAATATATACAAAATACAAAACTAACAAATTTTTTAAAGAATTTATATAAATATAAGTCTCCAAATTAAATAGATAAATTCAACTCAAATTGTGGTAACTACACCACATATCATATATCTGAGCTAATAATGTTTATCTTCCTCTAAATTATGCTCCAATAAACCAATAATATATATATATATATAATGGTGAGAATATATGTATATTTATTATTATAATCATCAAGACCTATCCTAAAATGGTAGAAGATGAATAAAAATTCCTCGATGAGTATATAACATAACCAACATATACCAATATATGGTAAACTAACCCAACCTCATGAAGGGTCACTAGACAAATATCACATCCATTTATCATTAATTAATATGAAATAATACATCAATAAGTTACCTTGCACCACTAAACCACTATTTAGCCACAATAATTCCCAAATGGAATATGTCCTTACAATCTCACAAAATCCACATCAGTATATTCAAATCAACATATTTTTATGTCACATAACAACATACATAACCTCACATCCAAAAACATTTTCCATTTATTCACATCTCAATCACACATCAAAATTACATCATATTATGGTATCATAAACATAATGGAGATTAAACTCATTACCAAATCCAATAATGAAAACCTCCACTAGATAACACATTGTCATCCCTTCATCATCAAATTAATCGCACTTTTTAAATCTGGACACCATAACCCATGCATATAAATTTTTAGGGAAGAATAATCATTCCACTTATAGATGATAGATCAAGGAGGTGGGATTATTCATCAATATATTCCCTCCCCAGCTTGGATTCTTCCGAATGACACCCAGAGAAAAAATATTTAGGCATGAGTAATTTTATAAAACATGGGTTACATGTGAATAAAATCACATGAAAATACAACTTCAATATAATAAAAAATAAACAAGACTATTCCCAAGAGTTCAAACCATGTATCCATATAAAAACCATTAATCCTCACCACATCTTCACAATCTTCCACTAACAAAAACATACACATTTACAATGTCGACCAAATTATCAAATCAATTAAAAAAAGAAAAGATTCCCATTTTATTCAGATTATAATTTAATTATAGATTTATAATTCACAAAAATACTATATTCATTATGTTATTCATTAATTATATTTAATCAAAACCAACTCATATATTAACATAGAAATTACTTCCATCTCTTTTTTATAATTAATTTATTATAGTAGCAATCATTGCTTGTTAATAAATTTTAAATTCTATCTTACTAACAATATTTTATTATTATCTTTCATCATATTACCTTTCATTTTATACCTTAATGGATCTATTTTCCATTTCATAAATTATAAAACCATGCCTCATACCTAAATCCATGCTACCCATGTCAGTAGAAACTATTATTTCAAAAAATAAAATCCATTCCCAAAAAAAACCAATCATACTATCACTAACATAATGAAGTTAAAATAAACCTATGAAAAATAATTTTACATATAGAAAGATTACACAATTACCCTAGTGCAATATAGTAAATTAGAAACAATAGGTAAATAATTGAACTTTCAAATCATTATTCTTAGTTAGATTCTTTAGTTCAGTTGAACATTATTATAGTTCTAGAGTATCAAAAAAAATCCATTAATTACTAGATATAAATTATTTTCCACATGTGAGATGTTTTTCTAATAATTTTTCACAATATAAGTTCATAAATCGATGCACCAACAAAAAACCTAATGATTGGTTTAAATGCACAACAACATCTATCATACAAAAATTAAATGACATAAAATAATATTCTTAAAATATTGTCCTTCCCACATATTTATTCTTCTAATTATTCTCTTGCATTACTATATTTTCAGAATTTATATATATGAGAATAGAAAAATAATAATGGTATTGCATACAAATAAATAAGTGATAGAGTTCATGAGTCCACAACATCATTTGATACTTCACCAACTCATTAGACATGAGTAAGAATGAAAGGGAAATGTTCAAATTTCTAGAAACTCATGTGGAAAATCATATTGGGGTTCCTATATATGACTTTAGGAATTCGATGTTTGAGGCCAGTTTAATGTTAATCTATGGCTGTTAATAATGACTCCCATTCATTCAATTTTGAGAAACATGAAGGTAAAAAGTTGGAGGGACACTTTATATTTTGAAAATATATAATAAAGGAAACAATTAGAGATTCTTTATGGAATTTTTTATTTTTAAAATCTGCTCTAACACCAAATCTTACATTAAATTTTTTTATGAGTGTAATAATTACTGAAAATATTAAATCATCAAAAAAACGTTACACATATCATTTGTAACTGAATGAAAATAAAATTATAAATAAAATATATTTTTTTTGGATTTTATTTTTCAAAATTTGATTTCAAATCATAAAATACATTTTCTGTTTATGTGGTGAAAATAAGAATCTATTCAAGCTGATATATTATACATATTTCTTTAATAAGAATATATAAGATATTATTTTGAATTGTAAATTCGAAATGGGAAGGGAATACATAGAATACATAATATATTTTTCAATGGTAAGTAATATATTTCATAAAATAAATCTTTACAAATGATATTTAAATAATGATGTGTTTTTATAAATTATTTAATATTTCATAGATAATATAATTTTGATACATAATATATTTTCATTATAAGTAATTCCATATGTCAGAAAAATAAATTAACAAAAATTTATATCTATTATTTTAATAGTCTATGCATAATATTTTTATCAATATGTATTTTTTACATTTTGAAAAACCTATTCATATGTTACTTCATTAAAAATGTATTTTTTTTAAATTTTTAATTTTTTGGACCATTTTAAAAACCCATACATAATGTATTTTTTCAATATGTATGGTTTTTTGACTATGTCATGAACTTGTTCGTAATTATTTTTTCTAAAAATCTCTGTTGTCTTACAATTATAAAATACAATTATGTAATTTATTTTTATTGTTAATTTAAATATGTATGTAATTTATTTCAAACATAAGATATGAAACAAAACAAAATATGTGATATTGCCAATTTTTTCCAAAATTCAGACAATACCCCAAAAATATTGCATAAAATCCAAAATTAAATAATTATTTATAAATGTTATGTCAAATGATAAAACCCTGACAAACCCAAATGATAATAGGAAAACTAACAAGGACACCCCAACACTTTATGAATATAATTGTGAGGGTTTGGATAAATTTTTTTCGTAATATAAAATACCAATCAAACAATTATCATTGTTGAGAATCAAACATACCGGTAGAGAAAACAATAAAAATTAAACCAAATACACCAAAAGATTTACCTCTAAAATAAAAACCATGAAATTACTTAATCATAATGATGTATAATAAATTAATGTTATTAATGGAGTAAAAAATAAAAAATCACCTTGATAAAATCATCACTGAATAAAAGATTTCTGCACCTTTTTCAGTTGAGGGTAGAACTACCTGTACTGCTAAGCGAGATACCTACCAAACAATCTTGACTCCATATAAACAAACTAATACCTAAACATGATGAGTCATAGACCACTCAAGTTTCCATATCATAATTATCTTGCATTAATATTACAATGGAAACACTTCAACAACATTCATACCACTCTCGACCCCAGGATTATACAATAAAATTGGCATTAAATTATTATATATATGTTTCTAAAACCATCCAAATGGGATACCAAAAAAATATAAATCTCACTATAAAATTATATTATCGTAATATTTGTTTGGAATTAAGAACATCAACCATTCCATCTAAAAATTAATTCTACCTTCTTATCAATCATTAACTCTTTTCATTATTGTTAAAAATGTTTCTTAAATTATTTTTAAAAATCAATCCATTCCCATATGCATGAATTCTATTTTGAAAAAACAAAAACACCATCTAATAAATATTCAGTTACTTGTGAAATAAATTAATTTGAAATAAATTTTATCAATAAATCAATCAAGAATAAATTTTAAAAATTGTTTCCATAAAAATATATTTAAGTAATGATAGAAAAAACATTATAAAAAAACATTTTAAGGATCAGTGAATAAATATGAAAATATAGTATGAATGGCCAATTTTCATTATCAAAAGACAAACACGCACGAATATAGTTAGAACAAATCAATTCATTGCAACTGATAATCCAATAAATTTTTCCTATACAACTAATCATTGAAACAACGTATGTAATCAATGGGTTACCATGAATCACACAAAACATTTTTTTTTGTTGGATCCCCAACATTCCATTGAAAAACATGTCTAATTACACAAAATTTTATGAATAGAGATAGTAAAAACAAAGTATTTATGCCAGGATAAAAACTCAAGAGAATATTTCTTATATTTGTTTTTCTTTCCATTATCCCCACAACTCAAGGTTCCATATCCAGCCATACTAGAATCACGGAAGATAATCCTATCAACTACCTCATCTCGATCCCTCACATCCAACCAAGGATTTATTCACAAATTAACCACCCCCATTAAATCTAAATCCTCAATGAAGACTCATAATGTCACACATGTAAGTACTCATCATCAAATTTTTCTAAAATATAGAGGATCTATACGAAAATCTGAGTCCCAATATCATATAAAATATATGATTCTTATAATACCAACAAAATATATTCTCTATTTTTTTTCCTAAAAAAATGGGGGATCTGATGCTTCATAAACAAGATAAGAATTTTTTCTTTGGAAAACACTCCCATATAATAATTATTTTTCTCCCACAACATTAATTCCAACCCCAAATAGAAAACACATTACTACGGAATCCTAGAATAGTTCTATATTCATCATTTCATTAGAAGTAACCTTGAGCTTTTCAAACAATCCCTCAACCTCAAGTACATCAAATCTATCATGGAAATTTGGAAAATTCCAGTGCTAGTACATGAATATAACCTTAATCGATAAACAATTCTTCTATTTTTATTAAAATTACATGATGATCTATTCATGACATGTGTCAACTCAGACATTAAAACATGTTAGGTTAGTTAAAAAAAATTAAACCATACACCAAGAGTAGCGAGAAACATAGTCACTATGTAGAACCACCTTCAACCATTAATTATAAAAACAACTCCTCATTGATAGAAAAAATTAAAATCACCTATCCAAATCAACACAATTACATCCCTTAAATAACAAAACTTCTTATCATTCATATGATACTATTCACTAAATTATCAAAAAATAAAAATACCCCTATTATCTAACATAATAATAATTATTACCAAATGACCAACAAAACCATTATACATAAATAAATGACCCCAAAAAACAATGTTAGATAATAATAATTTTTTATGTTAACATTTAATTAATTAATGTATATGAAAAAGGAAATTTAGCAAATAATAAGTGTTAATGTGTCAAAAATATTTCTTCAAACTCATAGATTAAAATATTATGAAATTGAAAAAAAATATTAAACTATTGAAATAATTTTAAATGATAAAATTTAATAATTCATTTAGAATATGTTTCCAAAAAATAAATTTATAGAGTACCGTTAACCAACATAGCGTGTCCACATTAAAAAAACATTTTAATTTTTAAAAAAATGTAATTTTTAACTAATTAAATAAACAATATTCACAGAGTGAACATAATTATTCATGTAAGTTAAAAAAATTCATAAACATTACAATACATATTATTTCACAATATATAATTGGTTATCAAAATCAGGAATCCAAAATTTTAATTAGATTCTCCGAAATATTTAATTATTGGTTTATTTAAACATTATTTCACATTATTCTAAACAATTAAAATTATCTTGAATAGCAAAAAATTAATAGTTTATATATTAATACATTAAGATATTATCATGCATCACACTAACAACCCTAGTTGTGTTTTTATAAATCTACTATTATAACCAAAAAACTATTTGTAATATGGATTCATTAACAACTCATCCTTCATGATTACATTATATTATTTCATTCAACTTATAAAACACTGTAATGATATTTGTCAAATAAATATCAACCCACATAACATTAAAACTATGAATACATATTCACACATAATAGGATTGTTTCCAAAAAATAGAGTCTGAGTTGATTAATTTTACTTAAATCAATGTTCTATTAATTTTACTATCACATATGTAATTATCAAGAATTCCACAAGTAATACTCGAAAAAAATTCAACAAACCATACTATTGGTTTTATCACTGCTAAGGTATCCACATGCTATTTATCTCCAGTGATTGTCATTAATTCAGAGGGTTATAAATTAATACTAACATTATTTTCCTTTAATGAGTAAAAAAAATATAAGATAATTAACATATCATATATATGGAGTCATATATGAAAATATATATAAACATGGGTTAAAAAACAAAATAGAAAAAAACTACAAAAAAATAATATATAGATAATAAAGGAAATTGAAAGGAGGAATATAACAAACTCCGGAATATCCCTAAAGCCTAAACAAAAATAATTTTTTTAAAATTAATCTCCAGGAATGTAGATTAAAATCTCACCGAAGAACATTTAATTGTTATCATTTCAAAATTTCCATAAAATGAATTTATTAAAAACACAAGAATAATAAAAAATAATGTTTATTACTATAATAGGAATCTACCATGTAATTAGAATCATCTTGGTCTATATGTTTATTTATATTATGTTCTTTTCCTCTGATCATAAGGTTAAAAAATCTATTTTTTCAGCTGGTATCCCTTATCACAACACACACTATGTTTGATTGACAATGATTACCTACCAATTTCATGTAACCCACATCAATTTATAACTATAATATCCATCCTAAATATCAAATAATTCTCTAATTACAATTTTTCCTAAACCTAACCCTTTAGTACCCCCCCATTATCTGATAGTGAATTTATGAGTGACCACCTGAAGTCGATCTCTAACAAGTCATGGGATGGTGACTATGACTAAGGGTATAAATCTCACAATGAGAGGAATTTCCCTCATAAATCCTATTAATATAAAAATAAATCTAAAATATTTAATATTAATGAAACCAATGTCCCGTAATAACCAAAATTTCCTAAAAATGTAATATAGATAAAAATTAATAAAATAAACAGTACAATTAACTTTTCTAGGTATTTACTCTACTAAATCACCCAACATTGAGCTATTAATATCAAATCAATCCCCAAATCCCTTATAAAAATAAGTAGAATATATATATATATATATATATATATATTAGGTTTAGGTTAATTGTATTCTTATTAGGATCCTCCTAATGTCCTCTCATAAAATAGTTGGAGAATCATACTAATTTCATATTGAGTAAATAGCAGAACCAATGCGAATATATACAAGGTTAACTAAACAAACCTCACAAAGGTTTACTAAAATAATATCATATTTACTTGTAATAAAATAATATCAATTAATTTTGAATGATGGTACGTTGCACCACTTCCCCACTAGTATTTCTCTCTCAAACCCTAAGAGAAATCATTTGGGAACTCTCATCCCTTCCATATTCGCTTAATTTAATCAATATATATTAATGTCACATAAAAAAACGTAACCTCACATCCCCAAACACATACCATATATCCCAATCTCAATAGTATATAAACATTCCATCATATTATTGTATCAAGAAAATAAAGGATTTCAATATTATACAATACTCTTACTATGAAAACCTCCACTATATAACAAATCATAAATTACCCACAATCACATAAGTTAAAAAAATATACATTAATCCATCACCACAAGGAATATACATATTTGTAAATGATAATCATTATATGTATAAAATAGATACTGAAGAAGAAGGAGTAGTAAGCCATTTATTCCCTCACCAACCTAGATGATTGGAAAGGAACCTATAACCCAAAAAAATTTACATTAGTATGATTATCAAAATTGGGTGTAATGAAAAAAAATTCTCAATAAAATAGAAAATACCTATGTTAAACCCACAAAAAATCCAATCCCTACGGTTCTATATCATAAAACTCGATAACAAACCATGAACATGACCACATCTCTCAAATATTACACTGAATACTACTACCCCTTTTATAGTGTAAATAAATTCCATTATTCCTCCCAAAATATCATAAAAAACTATCATTCATTACCTTTTTAATATTATAATGATATTATTATAGATATACCATTAACCCTCCATATTAGATTCATTATTCAGCTCAATAATAATATTTAATGACAAAACTTTCATACGATGATGTCCAGATTATTCCCAATAATTTTATCATTACCTTTTTATCTTATAAATCATTAACTATTAACAAATATTAAGATACATCAAACTACCTATATTTTATTTTTCATATAGAAACATATTCTATTTTATTCTATTTCTTCAAAAATCTACTCCCCCAACCCTCTTAAAAATCATATCCCATAACCAATTTATGGTAACTTATGCTAATAGCCACCATAATTTACAAAAACATGATCCTTTTAAACAAAACTATCCTTACTATCACTGAAATAGTAACCACTATATCAACACATAACAAAATAACATTACAAAAAATATATATATCTAAATTCATCTTTAGCACCATAGTAAATCATTAAAAACATGTAAATCAATTTTTAGTTAATTAATTAATTTTAAGTAGATTGTTTTGGAAAATTCAAGAATTATCATAGTTCTATATTATCCAAAAATCAAATCTATACTAGCCTAAAAATATTATAAATTTATGAGAGGTTCTTATAAAATTCCATGACAACATATGGGTAAAAATCATAGAAAAGATTAAAAAAACCCTGGAAGATAAAAATATAATGTTATCAGAATAGATGAATAAAAATATTCATAATAAAAAATTTAGGGGAATATTACGAAGACCTTAAGATACTATCATTACCTTCATCTTTATTATTATTTTTATTATCTTTATTAACACATGTTACACCACTAATTTATATGAAAACAATAACATGATAAATATATAATTTAAAAAAACTAGATATATATTTAATGAATCCTCTACCACATAAAATATCTCACAAAATCACTACATGAGAGAGGAAATTAAATATAAATGTTCATCTGACCAAAACCAATGAAAAAAATCATTCCAGGTTATGTAAACAACCACTGAAAGTCATGGGATAATAATTTTTATAAGGTGAAATCTAGTATCCAAGAATGAATATTAGGTTATAATTATGTGAGAAATAAAAAGGATCAAATAAGGAGGGGTATAACATTTAACAAGATCCATGTGGAAATTCTTTTAGGTATTTCACCCATTAAAAAATCTTATTTAATCAATTTTTTATATTTAAATTATCCGTATAGATTTATTATCACTTGAATAAGTAAATCATCTAAAAAATATAGCATGGGTAATTAAGTGGTTATGAAATGATTTTATGATTAACATTATAATTTAAATCATACTATAATATTCAAGTTAAAATAGATTAAATGGTTATCTATGAACATATATATATATATATATATATATTATTTATTCCAAATATGTTATTGTGTAAGAAATTATATTGATGAAAAACTTAGTAATGGAAGGGGACTATAGAGAATAAATAATATATTCTTGCATGGGGTGTAATATATTTCATAACATAAATCCCATTTATACGATATTTAATTCTTATATATGTTTTTATTTAATTAAATCATCTATTCATAATTCAATTATGATATGTAATATATTTTTCATTGAGTGAATTTGATTATTCTTATATTATACTTTCATAGAAATCATTGTGTATGATTTTAACTTTTCATATATATTTTTTAATATATAAGGTTTCCGAATTTCTCAAAACCCAATGTATGTGGTATTTAATTGAAAAAAAATGTGTTTTAAATTCATAAGGTTTTTACATTTTCAATGACAAATTCATTTTTTTATCAATACATATTTTATTACTTTTTCAAAAAAATAATAATAAATATGTTTTTATTCTTCAAATATAGGGATTGCAGCTTCATAAAAAATAATTCATAAGAAAATTTTATATTTTAATTCAATTCCCATGTAATTTATAAAATTTATAACAAAATTTAAAATTAATTAGTATGTTTTTAAAATTATCTAAAAAAGAAGAACATATGATATTTACCTGACTATTCCTTAGTTAATTCCACAACCCTATAATGTAAGATATTACCGAATATTTTAAAATTAAATAAAAAATATTAGATCAAATGAAAAAACCTCTTCCCAAACATCTATAATCACAAAAAACACCATTGGGATACCATAGATCCCATAAAATAAAAAACTTAGTGTTTTGTAAAATCTATCCCCTCATAATAATTCTCTCTATATCATGATACCTAGAGGGCGGGGATTCATTTTATGATAGTGTTAGACAATATCAGGTTTTTGACCAAACATGGTATTTTATTTGGTGTGCCTCTAAAAATATTTTTTTCAGCAAATTTTCACTTTTCCCATTAATATTAAACGATAATTTTCATGTACCTTGAGGTATATAGGATGTTAGGATTTATTACATAATTCAAATTTAGAATTTGTTTTGACTCAATTATATTTTCCCTTTATTTTTCTTATACTATATATCATAAATGCATTATGCATTATTATGATACCAATTGTATTACTAATAATTATTAACAGTTTGGTAGTTTATATTACTCTTTATAGTATTTCACAATGTGATATATTGAAAAATACCTCTCATTTTATTATTTAAACCCATAATAGTATTCGTCATCATGTTTCCTATTAGAGCTAGGATTTAGGGGAAACAATTGGTTTCTTAACCATCCTAGGTGGTGTTCCAGTGGAACCTAATCAAAAGAGTACTACTATTGAAATTTATAAAAATATATGATATAGTTTTTATTTATTTATGTGTGATATATTTTTTATATAGATATATGTAAATCATGTTAGAGGTATTACAATTTAGTTTATTAGGACAAACAATATAGTACAATGAGTAGAATTTGAATCATTTCTACACCTATACTCTCAATATTTTTTGGCAGACCTAAATTCATAAAAAAAGTATTTCATGGTATATCTAGGTTGGTATATGTATTATATAGTAGTTATGTGAATATTTTATCACCAGATTTCATGTGATATGAAAATTATTCAATTTATGAATAGAGAGTAAATATCGGGGATACCTTCTGAAATATATCTTAATTGTTCAATATACCGACTCAAATTTTTTGTTTTAATTTTTATGTCATCATAATATATGTGAAAATATATGTGAGGTAATTAGATGAGTATTTTTAGGCCAACACAAGAGTTCATAATGACTGATGAAACTTATAGTGTTTATTATAATTTATATCGATACAAAAATATTGGTTGTGTGATAGGATGATTTAAGAGGGATAATTGGAATCATGATGCCTCTTATAATAGTTTCCCGCAATTATTTTTCACTTTTATTTCATAATAGCGGTGAAATACATGTTATGATAATTTGATCCTCTTTAGTTTCCCAATTTTGACATGCTTATTATCATCAACATTTCAAATGATATTTATGGTTATCATATTAGTGTGAATTCTTATAGATATGAGACATGTGATACTATGATGTGTTAGGAGTGGTGATTTTTGTTTCATTATGATCATGATTAATGTCTGGCATGTATGTAGGGATCTATTATCACTTCTACTAAGGATGATGTTATCCAAATGTGTAACCTTATCAATCATTGATGTGATCAAATATTTTTGTGTGATATTTGATGATGGAATTGGTTATTTATTTTCATTGAAAATTCATCAAATATGAATCATTTTGAAATAATTCATTTTGTTACATTTTTACATTGAAATTTTTACTTTATATTTTATATGGTGAAAAATTGTATGGGAATCATGGTTTTTATTATGGGTATCAGACTGAGATGTATGGTAAACAATTTATGAGAATAATATCTGAAACATAAGTAGTTATTTATATAATTTTATCTCTACCAATTTGTATAATATCTATATTATGTTTTATCAATTTTCCCTGACCACAGTGAAGTCATCACAAGTGGCCAATATTTATTGAAATGTTTATTTTGTTATGCTCAATGCATTTGGAATGATGTTTTTTAACAAAACACTATAATTGATTCCATTATCTTGGATAAAGATTATTAAGGATTATTCTAATCTATATTGGAGTTTCTTAAACAATTACATGCCTTATTAATTTCCAAAGTATATAATTTTATGTAATTACTAAAACCGTGACCTTGTTTTAATAGCATGTTATGATAAGGGTCATCAATACACTATTTTATTAGAGATATTTTGGAACATTTAAGTGGTTTCATTATGAAAATATATACTTATCATATTCAAAACATTATTTATAATGACTTCATTATGTGTAATGGAAATCATTGACTATGTTTCTATAAATATAATCTATATTAAAATTCAAGAGTATTAATAATAGTGAAATGACTATGATGTACAATAAGGTTTAATGAGGCTATAGAAAATTCCATTCATGAAAAATTCACTACATTATGGTAATGTACTCATTTTAAAACTATCAATGTGATAACTCATGATTATTTTATTAATCATCTTTAAATATAATTGGGATAACCAATGATATTGATTTATAAATATTTGGGTAAGAAAAGTTAAACTACATACTTTCTTATCGATAATATTTCATTGGATTCATTGAAATATAATTTTCATAATTCCTCAAGAGAGGGTTAGGGTTTTATGTAGTTCATAATAGGGAAATTAGTATATTAGGAAATTAAGGTGAGGGTGAGGGTTTTAAGTAGTGTTTATATTTAGTAAAAGGTTTAATAAATTATCAGTTCACTTTAATTGATAAATTAGTAATCATATATTATTATGTTTTTAGAGATGGATTAAAATGAATACTTATAACATATATAATGAAGATTCTTAGATTTTTCTTTTTGATCATTTTGAAATGCAATTTTTTTCAATATTAAAGTTAATATCTAGTAATAGTGGAGTTTTTTAATTACCTTAAATAGTGATCCATTAGATAATGGACTGGGTTAAAGTGTTTTGTAGTGGAATTATAATAGACTCTTATCCCAAAAATGATTTTATGTGTGTATGATTATTTTGATTAGACTATAATGAATTCATATATTTATTAAATAGAACACTTGGAAAAAAGATATTATAAATGAGGTTGTGGTCCCATGATTTAGTTATCAATCATTTTCAACTAATTTTTTTATTCAATTTTGATTTAATATTTTTTTATTAATTTTATCTAATGGATGTTTTATATTGAATATGATGTTTGGATGTTACCTTCATGAATTATGGTTCATACATTTTAAAAGGATATCATTTTTTGGAATTCATGTATTGAATTACAATTTGAGGATTTTTATGGTTCAATTTTCAAAAAATACAATACATTGTACTTTATAATAGTAAATATAATGATGGTATTGAAAATATAATTATGATATAATACCTATCTAGATCAAAATATTTTGAATGTGCCTCTGTTGTGATAATTTTGAAATATTATTTTTTTAGTTTTGTGAAATCTCAATGGCATTAATGTAATATATCACCTAATGAGAAAAATAGCAATTTAGCATTATAAATAAGAGTGGAAAAATATGCTACTTGTTATGATGATCTTGAAATGATGTTTTTACCCAAAGTTCGATGTCGGGACAATATTTAAGACTACATATTTATAATATAAGTGATAATTTATATATTTTAATATTTAAAAGAAGCATTATCATTTTATAATTTTTATGAGAAATGGTTAATAACTGTGTAAGAATTTTCTGTAAGTAATTTAAACACACCATTGATCATGAAAAATAAAATTTTCCTTAGTTTGTGAGTTATTTTGAGTTTTAGATGTTATTAAAATTAAATGAATGTTAATGACATAAATGAATTATTAATTTTTTCCATGACATAATTATATAACATACATTGAAACCACATCCCAAATGGGAATTAAATTGACATCATGATACATAATGCACGAGGTTTCATTTTATGGTGTTGTTATTTAATATCGAGATATGAACCAAATTTAGCTCTATTTTTGTGCATGTCTAAAAAATATGTTTTATGACCTTTATTTCCTTTTTCTTATGAAAATTATAGTAGAAATTTTGAAGGACTATGATATAGGATCTTTTGGTCCCCATGAGGTGTGATAAAACACCCCTTCCATTCTTATCTATACATTTTAATTAACATATTTAAATAATAATAACATTTTGGTGTGAAAATATTTGAAAAGACATTACTTATTTTTTCATATTTTGGAAGAGATGTATACTGTATTTAGTATCTTAATTCATGTTTTTGATGGATTGAATTCATTTTAATGAATAAAGAATCTATAATATAGTTTTTAAATATATAATTATTCTGATTTAACATATTAATTACTAAAATAACATTTAAAAATTATTATTATCTTAGAATCAATGGCTTTTGTTTGAGGTGGTGTGTACCGTAGGAAAAAATGAGATGTTGCATATAATGTTGATGGGATACTATTTTTGAGTGATAAGGGGAAGAGGACAAAATTACATGGGGGATCAGAAATAGAGATCAGTTGGATATGAACAAGGCCACCGATTGTCAAAAAATGTAGTTGTCATCACAAACATGATGATGGTATTTTCTAAGGCAGGGTGATATATAAAATTTGGAATATATTTCATATAATAATATCTAGTTCGATTTCATCGAACTTGATGATTTCACAGGAACATGAGAAATTTAATGTGTAGGATGCGAGTTATCTACAAATATAATTTAAAATCTCACCCAAGTTCCCCTTTAATAAGTGTTTAGTCCTTGACAGATTTATCTTATTCTTAGTGTACGATTAGAAAACCAAATTTCGATCATTATATAAATAATGTATTATTTAAAATAACACTTTAATGACCTAATTAATAGTGTAATTAATATTGATAAAACTATAATCAATAATTGAAAATAGATTTTCAAATTATTTCATTAATAATATAATTAATATTAAAAATATATTTTTTAACAATTTTTAATAATTAATAAGAATAATCTGACTAATAAAATAATTCATATGTTTTTTAATTATCTTTAGCAATAAATAAAAATACAATTATTATTAACTACTATTTTATTAGTTTTTTTAAGAAATATTTTTTATTAGTTATCATAAAAAATAATTTTATGTGCCTTGTAAATTTTTATATTTTAGAATGATGATAATATTAATTATGATGTTGAGGATGATGTAAATAATAATATTGTTGTAAAATATAATTATTTTTACATAATAATTATGCACAAAAATTCTTTTTCCCTTAATATTGTATTTCGTAATAAATAACCATAATGTTAATGAACTAAGGATTGAAAACTCATACCCATGGACCTAGAAAAATCTATTAAGAAATATAAAAACATGAAAGATATGGAGATTTAAGCATGAACGCGTGTCCCAATTGCACTATATGAAAAAATAGAAAGAAACATGGTGATGGAGTCCTATAAAAAGTCAATATCTATCATAATAACAACATCTGGTCAATCCATAAAATCACAATCATCTTTTTTATTTAAACTTACTCAATTCAAAAATCCACCTCAATATGTTACATGTTGACCTCTCATCCATTAATCCTGATGCTATAATAGTGGATCATATTCAAGTATTAATGATTACTTAATTATTTCATAATTGATTCCTTATTACTATAATATATTAATTACTATAAAATTATTAAAAAAGATATTAATTATTATTACATTATTCAATATGAATTTTTTAATTATGAATTTATTATTATTATTAATGATTGATATAATAATTGTTAGTAATAATTAATAATAATTTTGAAATTAATAGTTAAATAAAATATCTAAATAAAAAATATTTTTAAAAAATTGATTAAATAAATAATTAAGTAGTTAAAAATTATTATATTTAATTATTAAATTAAAAAAATTAATTAAAATCATAATTAATACAGTAGCTAAATAAATTTATAATACCTAATTATAATATAATTTATATTTTCATTAATAATATAATTAATAATATAATAAAAATAAATTATTAATAATTAGAAATAATTACAATGATTGTATATTATCTAATTATTTTTGTATTTTTTTTTGTATTTAACAATAACATATTTAATAATATAATGAATTTTAAATTATAATTATACAATATACATATTATTGGAAAAATATCTATAATTTGTTTTCTTTGTAAAAAATAATTTAGTAATGTTGAAATTATTTTACATTTGATATTTTTATGATTTATTATATTCAATTATTCGATAACAGTTAAGTGAAAGATTAAAATGTTATTTTAGTTATATTAATAACTCATATTTTTTTTAACATTTTAAATTCATCAATATTATATTTCTTATGTATGAAATATTAATTTTAATATAATAATGTTTTTATTCTTATATATATTATTTGTATTATTTCTTAATAAAAAAATTATTTTGAAATATTTATTTTATGTTCGGTAAATTTATAAAAATTCCATTGTATTGCATTTATGGTTTATATTATTTAACCTTGAGAGTTTACATACATGAAACTTCATTATTTATCGAGTAAGTGACATTGTGAGTTTAAAAAATACAACGCATAGATCATTAATTAATGAAATTTATAATCTTTACTAAATAAATAATGAATAATTTGAAAAAAAATAAATTTTGTAAAAATAATAAATTAAATAATATGTAATGATTTTTTTTAAAAAATAAATTTTTTAATTACATGTTTCCCTCATGAATATTCAAAAATTTCTATAAATTAACAAGTGGGGAGTTTATGAGTGTTTTAAAAAAATGAATTATAAAACCAACTCTTGTGATAAATGTAATTTATATTTATAATTTTAGAGTTAGACCACTCAAATATATTATCTCTAGATATAGTTTGAGGCTTGAGTGGTGCTTCAGATGCACAAGTGAGTCTGCTGAGCTGTAGTTTTTTTGAGAGTCTTTGAATTATTCTATCACATGTTCACGGTTAAGTGTGAATGGTTTAAGAGATATCATACGAAATCCTTTATGTAAGGAGGATTTCAATTCTTTTTCAAATGTTCATAGTTTTCTATCATGGTTATTATATGGATTTGAGTAAGCCATGTGGGTTCCAAGGTTAACATTGCATAATGGTTTGGACTTAGGGATTGGCTCATGGATTGTGAATGAATGCAGAAAAACTATATAATATGTTAATAATCAAGGTAGTGTGGATTTGCATGATTTTTTCATAGTTTGGTATATCATGTGGCCAAACCATGGCAAAGTTATCTTATTATAAAGTGCTTACTTCAAGGTTAGTGCATGGTCTAGAAACCCATTTTCATCATTAAAGGTGGATTTTTACATTTTTACCACTATGAAATTAAAAGTGGAACCCCCACCCCAACCCCCTTTATCCACCCCCACCATTTCATAGGAAATTGGTCCCCATAATATCTTCTTTCTTAGTTTCTCATCAATATGGGGCGATTTCAAGTGAGATCCTTTGATGTTTGATGTATGCTCCACCCTTTTTGATCTTATTTTGTATTCCTAATTGTTCATCTTTAATTTTGAATTTATTAATTCGGGAATTTAATTTTGATTCCACAATAGCATAGTGGAATCAGATGAATTTGTCAAGGCTATCAATGTTCTTAGTGAGAGGGTGTACAGTGATGCGATTGATAGGATGATAGTCACCATTATAAAGAATGTATATCACACTGCTAATTTATTTATGGTTATACTTAAAATTAAATTAAATTATTTATATAATTATAATTTATGGTTAGGGATTTTTCATAGATTTTTGGTTGGTGGTGCACTTCACACCTTCCATGTGGATTTCCAACCAGTTTGGGTGAAATGTTATGACACAATCAATGTTTCTATATTATTAAATATACTTAAAAATTATTTTTATATGGTTATATTAATTACATATTTTGGACTAAATATATAATAATTTGTAATAAATTAAACTTGGTTGTATTTCTTGAGATTGGAGCCTTGGTGATGACTCGGGATTAAGTTATAATAATTTGTGGCTTGGTCCATCCTAGTCAGAGCTTCTGACCCAGGGTTAAAAAATAAAAATGTCTTTGAAAATAGGGTGGTAGTATGTGGTATCCCCCCTATGATTTAATGCTTATTTTTATGGTTCATGTGATGAATAATCGTTTCATTTAAGTAATTACCCCATTATAATTAATTAATTAAATCCCATATGTTAATTGCATGTTGTTCTTAAATGTTTTGATTTAAAGGAAATAAACAAAGTTAAAAGTAAAGTTGGCCTTTATGCAATGGATGTTTTCCTCAGGATCTAATGGTTGAGGTTTTGATTCTAATTAGGTTTTGTGGCTATTGTACCCCATTAAGGGTTGTTAAATGGTTAAAACCAGAAATCGTATGGCATTTTTTCCTTACCTTGGATTACATTATTCCTCAAAGAGAAGAGTTGTGAGAATACATGATTTTAGTGGCCCTATTAATCCACATGAGGAACCATAAGGTATTTTCAACCTGGTGGAACGATTTAAGGAATGATACAATTGGGTTGGATGATCGATCTTACCTCTCTAAAACTATGATAAATTGTGATAGGAAATTGGCTATCCCTCTAGATTATATCAAGTAATTATTGACCAATGATTCTATTAGGACATGTTATAATACCTTCTTTTTGGAGAAATGTGAGAACCTATGTAATAGACATAATAACAATGAATATATATTACACCAAGTATAATGTGATTGTATTACCATAGGTAAAATAAGTTGGTGACCAATGATAGATCGACCGTTAGGGTAATGATCTGCATTTTGAATCAGATGAAAATCTTGAGGTTTTGAACGTTTTCAATTGCTGGATGGGTCTTTTTTACTACCGAGATCCTGAAATCAACATCTAGAGATTTATTCTTTAAAAGTGATTATTTGTACGTGGGTGAAGGCCCATTACGATTCTTGAGTGGCTTGATGAGTTTTAGGAACACTAGACCTGAAAATTCCATGTTTTGAATGGCTGTAGAGGGTGCCTAGTTTCTCTGAAACCTTACAGCCCACTGCATGAAACTCTGAAGCTCATTTCAAGTGGATAGTAGTGGTGCACATAGGATGAGCATGGTTTTCCAAACCATTACACTAGCCTATTTTATCTTCCTTGGAGGTAGTATCCTCACATTATACACCACACAATTTGCGTATGGGTTAGAAAAATGTGGGGGTCCAATAGTGTGGTTTACCTAGGTTTAAAAATAGAATTATGTAAATTGAATTAAATAAAATAAAATTATAATTCCAATCAGAACCTCACCAACTTCTCTCTCACCAAACACGTGTGATATAGCCATGCCTTCTTTGGTGCTCCCCTATATGTGTGCAGCACACAACTCGTACACCATATTCATTTGCTAATTATTATTATTAATAATTTTTTTCTCCTCAAAATATCCGAGGTAATGTTCTCACCCTCTTCTACATCCATTTATGTCAAATTACTAATCTAGGTATTGACCTATTTAGGTTTTTACAAACCCTAGGAATAGGTTAACCCAGTTTTTCTTTGTTTTCCATAGATAGGGTGTGTGAATGGAACCTCGTGTCTTGTTCATTATTATTGCAACAACTGTCGCCGAAGGAGAGGTAGTTCATCTTGTTTCGATTCACTACCATTATATGGGGTGAGTTTTTCTTTATTCTTCTTGGTTTCACAACTTCAAAATTAGGTTATGTTTTATGATTCCTTGTATTTTTTGTGTAGTGTGTTCGACCCTGGTGTATTTTTTGGAGTCACTGGGTGTATGGAGACTTACCTGAGTATTCATATGTAAATATATATATATATGTAGGTTACCCCATTATGTGTATATTCATTCATAGTATTATATATATATATGGGGCTAGGTGTTCTTATGTGTCTATATATATATATATATATATCTAAAAATGTATATGTAGGTGAGTGGAGAATAGTATATGTATATTAGAATATATGTATGGATCCCCTTTCACATGTACATGGGCATGTAGATGTGTCGATAGGGGCTAGGTGTCCTTATATATATGTGAAGGTGCATATGCTTAGTGGGGGTAGAGGCATCTCCTAGTTAGAAAGTATGAAGAGCCGACATGCTCGACTTGGTTCTTCCTTGAGGTATGATCTATATCCAATTCCCTTCAAATTAAAAATGTATATAGTTTCCATTGATTCACTAATAGTTTATTGTTATATTAATTCATGATAAATTAAATTAATTACTTATGATTCTAAATTATTTTTATGACAAATAATGTCACTATTTTATAATAAAACAACTCATATGGAGTTGAGCTATCTACAAAAACTCAAAGTGATAGTTTATGATTATTTATCTTTCATGGAATTATTACATTTGATGTGTTCCTTGTAACTGATGTCATTATTAGTGTTAAACCATACCTCATATATGGCTCCTTTAATATATTTGAAATACCTAAATGGGGTTTCTTTATTTTTATTAAAATGTTTGTTGAACTAAAGAATGCTCTAAGTTCCCTTAGATGTTCAAGATAGATTCTCCCTAGTAGGCGAGTGTTGTAAAGACCATGTAACCTCTAATTAACCCCTTTTATCTAATAAATGGTATTTCATTGTTTTTATGAATTGAAAGGGTTAAATTGAACCAAAAATGGTTCACTTGGAACATGATCCATCATTCCTCATGTAGTGAATTACGAAAATGGTATGTCTATTTTGAATTAATAAGAGGTACATCCTTTTGAATTACATTATAATTATGGAAATTATTGAAGGATTATAGAGGGGAGGAATTATTACAACATTCTAGCTATATACTCATTATGGATGGGGGATATTCTGACCCCATACCAGTTATATGTATAATGTGGGTGGGAGGAATTATTACTCTATGCCATTTGTGATCTTGAAATATTAATATGATTGAATTCCAAGACACTAAGGGCTCAAGGTATTGGGTTTGAGGAAGTCTATGAGAGATCCCCTTGAATTGGAGTGGGTGGTACATCCAAATCAATCCCATATTATATTTAATTCATGAAGGCCAAGAGATGGTGATGACACTAGAAACTGGATTAGTGGTAGATTGTGAGAGCTCCCATAGAATTCTTATAGCGTCGGTATGTCCCAATCCACTCCAAATTGTATAAATATTCTTGATGGTCAAGAGACTAACAACTCATGGACCTCAGTTTGGGGAATATCATGAGTTGTCCACTATAATTTGGATGGTTGTGTTATGTCATGATCTAATCGACATTAATATAATTCATGGAGGCTAGCAGACAATGGTCACTTGGACCTAGGATAGGGGAAGACTATGATAACACCCTTGTAATTGGATGGCACAGGTTTGTACGAATCCACCACAACATAAATCAATATATTATATATATATATGTATATGTATATATACTTCTTCTATATATATATACATATGAAATTTATATGATCAGACTATTAGTCTGACATAAAGACCATACTCATGTAGCTGCTAGGTGTCTTATAGAAACATGGATTGGTGTTTTTTATTCATGCCGTTCCATTTAATAAAATATTTTATACTTTCACATTGCATGATTTATATTACATTGGATTTGGCTAGACATTGTGGGTTCCAGCCTACTGATATTTTATCTCACACACTGCTTATGAGCCCTTGGTACCTGAGTATAACTTCTTTTCATAGGGACTTGGAACTTGCTTACTGTTTTGTTTCTGGTTCATTAGAGTTATGAACAAAGGATTGAGTTACAGCTCAGGATGCTTGTGGAGATAGCCTGTTGTGTATTAATGTCTTTTCTTTATTTTCCTGAATTGTAAATAATATTTTATTCATTACTACTTTCTTCCATGTATTATTTCCATGTCATGTTTCATCTATTATATAAACTCGCATTAGATACTTTTGTTTTGTTTTAAATGAATTTGTTTTCCATTGATTTATTATTTCTATTTACAACTTCCACTATTTCCTGTTATAATTTATACTCTATTATACCATTGTACATACCTAATAAGAGGGTCTAGCCTCCCCTCTATCACCTCCAAAGACCCTCATTTCCAATTGAAAACCTCTGGATTATGTGGAGATGCGATTGAGGCCATGTGACCCATTATTTTGACAATCTGTTTAATGTTATGTCAGGGAAAAACGTTATAAATTGAAATATAAGCATGTTTCACGTAACGACACAAACATTTTTAATAATAATTATTTCCCAAAAATATGTATTATATTATTACACAACATAAAGATATCTCTTCAATAATTAAGTGTGTATATCTAAATCTGACAATTTGGTTTTGATAGTTCTATGAACATTGGTTAATATAACCATTAGAATCTATAATCTGTACATTAGGAATATAGTTTATAAATAGAAATTAGAAAGGTTATTTAATACTGAAGGATGCTTTGATGGCCTCATCTAGTAGAATTTGGCATATGAATAAATTTTTCTTAGAGCTTGGGAAGGAGGTAGCATCCCTGGGCTTCAATCATAAAAAATCCTAGGCAGTTCTTCAACCTATCATTCTTGAAAAAAATCGCATACATTAGATGCTCAAGTTAGTGGAGACTACAACTCGGGTGATGTTATCCGAGCCTCCTTAAGAGTCCATCACCATCGAACACTTTACCCTAAGTTCATATGTGGGTGGTTTATTTGGTTATGTTTCAGGTCCTAAGATACTCAAAATATAACCCCCCTGTTTAGATAAAATGTTAATTTAATCTTTTCAATATTATGAATAGTTTTTTTAAAATTGAGATGGAATCTGATAAAATGATTTTTTAGGTTAAATATACTATTTAGAGAGATATTAACTATTATATTAAAATATGGTTTTATTAAAAATATTTATTATAATTAAATAGTGTTATAAAAACATTCCATTTTAATTACAAATGATAGAATAATTTATTTTTTTCTTATATTGAATATTTTACCATGCTGTTTACAATGCATTTTCTATCTACTATTATTTTTAATAATTAATAAATTTTGAGTTAAAAGTTAAATTAATCATATTTATAGAATTATAATTATAAAATAAATTTCATTTTTTAATTCTGATTGTTGATATTTTGTTTCAGTGAATTTGTGTTATTTTTATAAAATATTTTGTTTTTTGATGAATAGTAAAAATAATGTTTTGAGTTTTCGAAGTGTTTAATGGCATAATAATAATGTATTATGTAATTTAATATTCTATTAGACTCTTTTTAATTAATATATGATATAACGAGTCCCAATTTTCTAATACCTTGAGACCATACCTTGGGCATGCCCATGGTTTTGTAAATACCACTACTGAGGTTCCCTTAGAAAATAATTAAATACTCCCCCACTTTTTCTAGTAATACCCACCCATTCCTTAGTTATTTTCACTAACAATTCACTATCCTCTAGGATATGATATTATTAACATCTTAGGAGTCCTGCTAATATGTCTTCAATTCACCAAGGTCCTAATATTTGAGTTTTATAAGTCACTCATCTAGGTAATGAAATCTACCACCCTTGTCTTTTTCAGGAACTTATTTTATGTTATACCTTTTTAATTTCTATTTTATTATGTTGGGATATTCTACTCTATATCCCCTTACTAAAAATATTATATTTAATTTATTAGAGAACTCATTCTCTCTCATCAAAAGAGTTTATGAATTATTAGGGGAAACCGTTAGGCTGCCGATATTTTTTAAAGGGAATCTCATTTTATCTTTTCAGTTAAAATTTTCTTTTATGTGGTATGTGTTTTGAATTCCCTTACCATGTTATTTTATCCATTATATTCAATACCTATATTATCTTATGATTCTTTAACAGATGGGTCACCATTTAATCATTTATTTTTAATGTTTTCTAAAACTATGTTTCATACCCATTATTTTATAGAATATTCATCCAAAAATTTGACTATTTTCACATGAAATTATCTTATTTTCTTTTCTGAATACCCGAAACTCTTTATTATTTACGGTTGTTAACATAGATTACAAAATTATATATTTTATTTTGGGATTAACATACATTAAAACTTCCTTCATTTTCTATGGGTTTTAAATTTCATAAAGATCTTATTCTTAAAGAACTTTTTAAAATTCCATTAGTTAGATATAAAACCATTTTATTTTAGTCTCCACGGGTTATTTATGAAAATATTTATTATGTTATACGTGGTTCATAATAAAATAAAGATATATAAATTTGTTTACCAGATATTTCTCTAATTCATTGGGTTATTAATTTTTTCTCTAGATATGACATGTTCTATGATACCTTGATGAATAAGCTTGATAATTTTTATGACACCTTGGGGATGGACTTGGTGATTTTCTTATGAAGGTATAAATTAATTGTTTTTATCACATTTACAAGTCATGATTCATTTTATTTTATTTGTTATATTCTTATTTATCAGGACCTTATTATATTACTCATGTGCTTACTAATATTCTTCAAGAACACAAGTAAATTGTTTCCCTTATTATACCATACTGGGCCTTAAGGTCACCTTTTACTTTTATTTGTTCCCCTAGGTTATGAGATGAAATAAATTTACAACGGATGAAACTTTAAGAATCAATTCATGGGGAATAATATTTTTTTTCATGTATTATGTACCTTCTTTCCAAGACATTAAGCCTTAAAAAATATTTTGTTTATAAAATGCTATGTAATGTAATGTAAAAAAAATGGGAGTTTCCAAATTTAATTTAGTTTGTATGAATATTTTATGTTGGTAAACATGAGACTAGAAATGTGTCAATTAAAAGATAATAGTTAGGTTTGGGACTGATCCCCCCATGTACAGGGAAATTACCAAGTGGCCAGGATAGGGATTTATAGTTCATCGTATTTTCTATTACAGTTGATATGATTTCACATTGAGTAAATATTATATTTTAATATACTTGATTATTTGTGGATATTATGTTATTTTTACCTTGGTCATAATATGTCTAGGAAGGTTCATTGCATGCATTATACTTGGAACATAGGAAATTCGCATTCCATGTAGTGTTCCATGCCAAGTAGTTTCGTTATAGTTTTCTTGATGATATGATTATGTGATGTGGATGTATTCAATGCATTGTATTTATGATTTTTCTTTCATAGAAACTATGTTTCATTGATATATTTATCATGTAATCATGTTTTCTATGCAACCTGTTTACTTTCATGTTTTCCTTGTACGATGCTTCTATGCTTATTAGCATGATTATGTGATTACTTCTATAAAAGACATTCTAGATTTGTTTTGATAAACACAAATGTTTGTATGGAATGAAAATATATGGGTTGTTAGTAAAAGAAAACCATATTTATTGTATGTTGTATGGTTTATTTATAATTGGGAAAGGGTAACCTATGTATTCAAACCTGCTCAATCATAATCTATATACTAGACTAGAACCATTTTTAAAATGTATAGGTTGTTATGGTTTTAATGATATGGTTAATTGGTTAGTAAATGGGAGACAAATGTTAAATAAAAAAGTGTATGGGATCTTTATAAATCGGTATATTTCCACCCTTATATCTGGACTATTATATAATTGATCATGTGAAATTCTAAAATGTCATTTTTTGATTAATGGCATCCAATTATAATACCATGAAGTGTACATGCATTTCATGAATTGGTAAATGTAAAACCATATTAAAGGTAACTGCATGGTATACCATGAGATGATTATAAATGTGGAATGATTATAAATGTATTGAGATGGTAAATTTCGATCTCATATGAATTGTCTTAAAGGGACCCTAGTAAGTTTCATTAAATGTTAAAAGGAAATTTATTGTGATAAATTTTCTAAAAATGATGGGATTTCAATGAATGTAAAATGTTATAAAAGGAAGTAGGATATGATAGCTTATTTTTCCGTTATCCCATTGGTTAAAATCATGTACCATATGTTTTGTTTTTTTAATTGTACTCTATGTTTGGCTAAATAATTTAATGATATATGAATAAATGTGAAAAAAATTAAAGGGAATGGAAATAGAACCTATAGTGGAAACCTCTATTTAAAACCCTCATGTAAGGGGTGGTTTTAGATCTCCTTCAATTTTCATGAAACAAAAACTTTTTCAATGATTTGATGATCGTATTTTCAGTCTACTGACTTTTGTAAGGAATGAAAAAAATTCGTAGGTCAATTATTGTTCTTCATAAGGGGTAGCCATTAAATATAGAAACTATAGATTTAAAAAATACAATTCTTTTACTATGTGATTTTTGATGTTTTTCTCCATTAGCATGTTGTTTCCCCTAGTAGGACCTCCATTTTCCAATGAAAACCTTGTTTGTATTGGGTTTCATTTTTCTTTTTTACTTTCTTCATCTATTCTGATGATGTGATCATGAATTAGAGGGGTATCACACATAAGTTTAATGTGAATATTAGCTGGTTTTCATGTGAGTAGTTGGAATTTTCTTTATTTGACGATCTGAAACTCCTAAGGTGGCGAGGGACATGTCGGTTTTTTAAACATGTTCCCTTCCAAGTAGATAGATCATAACTAATGAGGACCAATGGAAAATGATCTGTTTATTCTTTAATTACTTTAAGAATTGTGAGTTTTAACTACGTTTTAGTGATTTTCTAGAAGCATGATGTTTTTATGACTGGAATTGTATACAACCCATGATAAACACCATTTTATTTGGATGAGCATTAGTGGTAATGTTTTAATGATCATGGAATTTCCTTGACTGGTAAAGGCTTTTTTTGGTTAATAGTGATGAAATGATAGGTGAATTCTATTTTTTATCTATGAAAGTGGACTAGTGGTTGTTCGACGTTTCTTCCTTCTAGTAGTCTGGTGTGACTGACTCAAAACCCCTTTTGAATCCTCTTACTATATCCTTCATAGTGACAAGCCTCTTCCCTATCATGTAATCATCATAGATACAATATGAGAGCATTAGTCTTATGTTGTGCATATATATTATGGTCGATGGGCTTGTTTGGATCATTCTCTTTCAGTGTTTCACACTGGATGTCCATCACTTAGTCATTTGATATTATCAATTTCATCTAAAGTCGGGTGTAGGCTTTGGTGAATGTGTTTTTCTTAAACACAAGGTGCCTTTTAATAGGGAATTTCATCTCATCTTGGAATATGTCAGCCATCTAAGCCTAGGGTTCTTATAAATAGTCAGCTAGATATGGATTGACTTAGGGATTCTTGTTTAATGTCGATGGTCGGTAGAAAACAATTTATATACCATTATTGGGTTTAGATGATTGTAGTTGTTGTTTGTCAATGATTTTCATGAGCCATCATCTCGGATTGGTCTTTGATTTTAATGGGGAATCAAATGTTTGATCGCATTAAAAATCATTCATGGAGCATCATTTGAATGCTTAAGGAAGTACTTGTAAGGAAACTCAGATAGTGGGTTGAACTGTGGTTTGGAATTGGACACATAAAATTATTGTCTACAGTGGGAAGTAACTTTGGAAAAATTCTTAATGTGATTATGAAGGTGTTATGTATCTTCGTATACATGCTCCATTAAGAGTTGTCTCACTGTTTCAGTTTCCAAACAGGCATTGTCTCGAGTCTTAAATGGCTTAAGTGCTGCATGATTAAATAGGTTTTTAAGGGTGAATTGGGTTTTTGGGAATGAAACATGACCATTTAAATTAAAATTAACGACCCCAAAATGTTGGGTGAGGTTTTACATTATTCTTAATGGATTTTCATAGACATGAAGTTCTATGGTTTGAATGTTGTAACAATCAATGATTTAAATAGGAAGACAATATGGTGGGTTTTTATATTTTTTAATTACTTGATGGTTTTCTTTTAAAATTGAGCATCAGAACACAATTTGGAATGTTGGAATCAATCAAAGTGATGTTTTTATAATTGGAAGAATTCCCACTATGTTTCCAATGTGGCTTGAGGAGTTTTTGGAGTAATGGACCCGAAATCGCCATGTTTTGAAAGGCTGTAGAGAAAACTCTGTTTATTTGAAATAATGCAGCCACATATAAGAAACTACGTGGATTGATTTCGGTGGAGAGTGGCAGTACTGATGGATTACACTTGGTTTTCCAAAATATGTTTCTAGCCTGCATGATGTGCTTTAGAGGTAGTATTCTCACACTATACAACACATAGTTTGCTCATGGTTTGGAAAGCCGTGAAAATCAAACCATGCAGTTTACCCAATAATAAGAAAATAATTATTTTAATTAAATTAAAATAATAATATTTAAATCCAATAATAATAATCACTATATGATCTCTCGTAATACATGCGAGATGTATCCCCCTTGGGCTCTCTCCTAGCCATGTGTGATGCACCATCATGGAACCTTATCTAATCACCGGTTATTTCGATTTCTCATTGGCTTCTCCTTCAAATCATTGATGTAAGGCTCTTTCCTCTTTTATCCTTCCACTTCCTATAGATTTTCAATCTACATGTTACCCATTTTAGGTTCATCTAAGCCTGAGGTATGGGTTAACATGGGTATTCCTTGTTTATCCCTTCGATAGGGTGTGTGAATGGACCCTCAGGTTTTGATCATTCTGGTTCTGGAAACCGCATCCTAAGACATGGTGGTGTGGCTTTTTTTCAGTTCAACTCTATTATTTGAGTTTCTTTTTTCTTTCCACAGCTTGGTTTTTCACCATCTAAATTAGGGTCTTTATTTGTTTTAAGGTTTATAGTATTTTTGTTGTAATACATTGGATACTATTTTGTGGTTCCGAGTCACCGAGTCTAAATAGACTTACCTGTGTATGCATATGTAAGTATATATATATATATATATATATATTTATGTAGGTTCCTCTATTATGTGTATATTCATCCATGGATGTGAATATACATGTATGGGCTAGGTGTGACTATGTATATAAATGAAAATGTATATAAAGGTATGTCTGGAATAGTATATGAATATTAGAATACATTTAAGGATCCCCATTTACATTTTCATGTCTATGCAGATGTGTGCATAAGATATGGTTTTCCATATATGCATGCAAAAGTTCATATGCTCAGTGGGGTTAGTGGAAGATCCTAGTTAGAAATCATTCAGAGTCAAATTTTTCGGATAGGTTCCTTCTGGAGATATGATCCCTATCACATTACCTTCAAATTGAAAATGCATATAGTTTAAATTGATTCAAATATATTTTATTCATATATACATTTATGTTAAATTCAATGAACTACTTATGATGATAAATTGTTTTCCTGATAAATAAAGACACAATTTTATAATAAAACACATCCAATGGTAGTACGATGTTTGCGAAAACACATTTTGATAAATTATGCTTATATATATTTCATGTAAATATGGCATGGATGTGTTCCTTATACTTTATTTCACTATTAGATGTAAATCATAGCTTATATATGGCCTCTTTGATATCTTTGATATCCTTAAATGGGGATTTCATCATTTTATTATAATTTTTGTTGTACCAATGAACCCCTATTTGGTATTAAACATTACTGATCTTTTTTCCATAGTAGGCGAGTTCTCTAACGACCATGTAACCTTTATATAACACCTTTGATCTTATAAATTCTATTTCTATGTTTTTTTAATAGAATGAGTTAAATGTAACCAAACATGGTTAACTTGGAACTTGAGAAGTAATTCCAAGTGTAGAAAATTATTTAAATGGTATCAATTTTTTTAATTAATATGAGGTACTTCCATATGCATTAAATTATAATTATGGTAATGATTGAAATATTATTTATGGGAGGTATTCTTACCCATTTCCAGGTATATAATCAATATGGATGGGATAAATTCTTACCCCATTTTAGTTATAAGTAAGATTTGGGTGAGACTAATTCTTACCCCATGCCACTTATGATCTCAAAACATAAATATGCTTGAATAAGAAGAGAATAATGGATCATAGTATTGGGTTAGGGACAGACTATGAGAGATCCCATGGAATTGGATAACAGTGATATGTCCTGTTCGATTCCAAAATATAATTAATGTGTGATTTATATGATAGGGTGATGGGTCTTAACCCTTGGATTGGGTAGATTGGGAGAGCTACCCAGAAATTTGGATGGTGGTGGTATGTCCCGATCCACCCAAGATATATAATGATGCTTGAAGATCAAGAGACCAAGCGCTCATAAACATGGATTATAGGAGGACTGTGAGAGATCCCCTAGAATTTTGATGGTGGTATTTTGTCCCGATCCACCCCAACATAAATCTAATGCATATAGGCCAAGATACTAATGGCTATTAGACCTAGGATAGGGGCAGACCATGAGAGCTAGCCTAGAATTGGATGATGGAGTTATGTCTAGATCCACCAAACAATTTACATCTAATATATATAGTTACTATATATATATATATATATAATTGACATGATCATAATATTAGCCTAGCATCAAGATGAAGCTGGTATAGCTTTCAGGAGTCCCTTGGAAACTGGGATGAGTGTTTATTTATTTATGCAGTTCTGTTAATTAAACTCCTCTTTACCTGCACAATGCATAATTTATATTACATTATATTGGGATTCACACTATGGGCGTTGATCTACTGAGATTTTATATCACACCCTTATCAGGGTCCCTTAGAACCCATGTAGACCATGTTTTTTAGAGGGCCTTGGACCTTGCCTGCTTTTGTGTTTCTTGTATCTTGGAGTTAAGAGAAAAGGATTTAACTGAAGATCAAGATTCTCATACAGACCTCCCATGTGGATTTACTGTCATTTATTTGTTACTATCCTATATTATAATGCTTGATGTATTAATTACTACTTTCCATCATATATCATTTCCATTTCATGAACTGATCTATTGTATAAACTAAAGTTAGCCAATTTTGATCTATTATAAAAGATTCTTTATTCCACTACCTTAATATTTCTATTTTGTGCCTCCAATGTTTCTTATTATTGTTAATATTTTACTATACCATTGTGCTTCTCCAATAAGAGGGTATAGTCTTCCTAATATCACCTCCCAAGGATCTCACTGCTGGTTGATATCCTCTAAAATATAGGGAAACACGCTTGAGGCCTTATGTACCACTGGTACAACTATTGGTTCGATTTTTATCCAAGAATAGACTATATAATATGTTGGTGTTGTGCGTTGTAGGAATCGATGATGTGTTCAGGATTTTTTTTATAAAATTGGTCTATTTTTACATAAATCGATTGCGAAACTCCTATGATATAGTTTTAATATTTTTATAATACAACATAGAAGATATTATGATATGATTTGGTATACTACCTCATGGAAGTTGTCAAATGTATAAAATATTCCATTATATTGGTGTTTATGTTGGTTTAAAACACATCTTTAAGGGTTCTCATTAATATTATATACTGGGTGTTTTTGAAAAAACTCTAGGGGAGGTCATGAGAACTCCCTAAGGGGACGTCTTGAAAACTCCCTATGAAGATTTCATGGATACACTATATAGTTAGGTTATTAATGCTCCCAATGAGGAAGTATTGAACACTCCATTGGAGGAGGTCTATAAACTGATGAAAAATATACCTTTTTTGTGGACTATGAATCTACTGGTGGGAATTATATTGATTTGGAGATGATATAATTGGTTTTTAAAAGAAGAGGACGTTCCTACCTTGTTTGGATTATCAGTGGGTTGAGGGGTCCACGATAGGTGTGGTTGAGCCTTTAGAATGATCATGACCTAGATGTAATGAACTATTATATATTGGGATAGAGAATTTAATGGGTTGTTATTCTAGTATTGAGTATTATCTAGGTTTTTTACATTTATAATTGGTTGAGTTTCTCCTATGGGACATTATCAAGGTATATTAGGGTGAAGGCCCCCCATGTTACAATTATTATAATGGCCGAAATTGTTATCATGCAAATTTCCTTCTTATAATTATGTCAAAAAATACATATGTCAATTTGAGAACTTAATAAAAAATCTCATTAATTATTAATTATATTAGAATGAAAATAAAATGATTATATTGGAAAATATTACAAAGGGACAATAAATAAAAAACAAGACAACAAAGAAGGAGAAATTTGGATATTCCAGAACCACCATAATATCTAAAATCATGAGAAAAACTGTAGAAAAAAAGAGAAAATTAACTAAATAATATTCATATTAGATTGTAAAATATATAACCTTGATATAAAGTATAATTTAATGAAGAATTAATTAAATAACTAGTATTTTTACAAATTAATTAACATATACGACCATTTTGTATATGGATATTGGGATAGCAATATAACCACTAGGAATAGTAATATAGTATTTATAATAGTAATATCCCCAATGAAATTATAAAATAATGTTTAGGCATCTCATAAAAATTTATATATTTATATCATTGTAGAAGTAGATATTTGTTTTGAAAATGATAAAAATATGGTTTGGAATTTTGAAAGGGAAAATGTTTATTTACAAATTTTTAATTAATATAATTCATTAAGAGAAAATTTAATTCAATAAAAGAGATTCATTAATTAATATTATGGTTTAAAATAATTATCTGATAATTATATGTGAATTTATTAATTCTTTCAAATGATCATAAAATGAATTATTATATGAAAATTGATATATTTTGAATAAATTAATTATTTTATTTAAAAATTAAATGTATGATATGTAGAAAATTATTATTTTTAATTGGATTACATTTTTTAGATCTACCTATTGAAAAATGTTTACCATGATTTTTTAGATTTTTCTAAGATAGTTGAATTGTTGGTGTACAGAGACCTAGTTTTAACATAACTGGATATTAAATCATTTTAGATGAATATTCAAAACAATAAAAATGTATATGGATGAGGACTGTAATAATTTTGTTTTACTTGAATCTTGGAACAAAATATTATGATGTGGTGAAATATATTCAATGATTCCCACAAATTTCTTCCTCTTTTGTACATATACTTAAAATATCTCTTCATAACATGGAGAATGGAATCCCAAATAGGGGCAATATCAGATGCTCATAAGGTTAAGAAAAGAAGACGTATAATTATTAACATGAAAATAAGGGTATGAGAACATGAACATAACATTAGAAGATCATTCCCTACATGTCATAGATTATAAACATGAATAATGTCATAAATATTATCAGTTCAGAAGACAATTATCATAATGAAATCAAGAGTATAAGCCTTGAATGCATAACATAAGAACAAGGAATGGATTTTTTGAAGAAATATAAAAATATATAATGAATTTATAATATAAATTTCTTATTTTCTAGGCCATACTAGTAGTATGGGATCTCTCCCATAACATAATGGTAGTGGTGGTTCACTCCCCTAGACATCTTGGTCATCAAGGTTCACTCCCATGACCAACTTTGTGGAAACATTTGATTATTGAACATAGTCCACTCCACATACAACCAGGTATATCTCATGATATATAAATCTTTTCCCAATGATTTGGAGGTTCATATGGGTCCCACCAATCTCACTATGAAATCATACATATGTGTGCCAGTAGATCATAATCATTCATCATATCATAACCCATGAAATGTCTTAGGTATCATAAACATGTAATCTTATCATAACGTATCAAAAAGATATAGGATTCATAATAATTTTTTAAAAGAATATTTAGAGTATTTTTTCTTTCAATTTAGGACTTTTGGAATTTTATTAGTAATATTTTTGGAGTCAGGTGATGAGAGGATGTGCAATTTCAAGTCCTGGTGATCCCAGAAATAATGTTATAAAAATATTAAAACTATTTTCATTATGCTCTAAAAGTATTTTTTTGAAAAAGTGTAATATCTCATTAATGAAGTCACGAATAAAAAATATTTGACCTCAGTTAAATCTGGAATGTGGAATGTATCCTTGGAGTGACCGAAAGTTGGCCAGCACGGGGCATTTAAATGGGGAATCTGTTGGTGGGTGACATGGATAAATTAATTAATTTAATTAACTTATTCAATAACTCTATCCAAAATAACAATTAAATGGATAATATAATGGGAAATATGAGACCATGGTTGAGTCCACACATGGTGTTTACCCAAGGCGTGACATCAAATTGGTTGGCATGAGGTGTTCAGATCCCTTTCATTATGGTGATACATTCAGTGGGGTAAATTAAATAATTTATTTAATTGAATTGAATTGATTATACTAAATAGAAATTTTATCAGTATATCACCATATAAAACTACCATAGGCTAGTCACATAATACTATAAATTTTTTATGAGCACTCCATATCCTTCCATTGGTGAATCAACGTCAGAAGATAATAAATGATTGGATCAATGAGAATCGAAGCGTGAAAAACACATCAGATCTTACTACTTTTTTTGGAGAGTGTGTTCTTCATTGATGATTGATCTTATCATAGGGTATGACTTTTTATGCAAGGTTTTTACCTCCCTCTTGAGTTATTTTGACTAAAAGTGATGTTTATCAAATTTTTTCTTTCCAAGAATTAGATTTAGAATTTAATATTTTTACTCGATAAATCATTCCATTATCAATACTCATCAATGATGGCCTAATGAACATGGATATAAAATGAGAATTACATCATAGTTTCTATTTCATTTTTCTCCAAAATATCCTGATGCCTTTATCGTTAGTGTCTCATTTGACCAACTGTTTATGGGTACCCTAAAATGTATCAACACACATCTAGGCATTGTTGAAACAGATAATGTTTTGTCGGATCATGCAGGATATTGGGGGGGGGTATTATTTCACCATATTTATGTCTGATCGAATATAGAACATTTATTATAGTTTGATCAATTATAGTAAATCCAAAACCATAGTTTATTGGAACCAAATTCAACAGAGAAGGTGTCAGGTGACTGGTGGTGGTGCAACTATTCTTCCATAGTGGAATCAGCCGAATCCTGGTGTATTGTGAAGAATGATGGCTCCTTGTAGTCTAAGTGAGCAGGAACATCAGCTGTTGGGGAGAATTTATTATGTATGTATGGTTTAGTAGTGTCTGGAGGGCTAGGGTGATGTGGTGGAGTCAAGGATGTAGTGGTTACTATAGATTCATGATCTATAGGTGCATATACCATTCTCTGTCTGGGTGATTTATTTTTGTGATGTCTTGTGTGATGTTAGGCATTGCATTAAAAGTCTAAAACTAGGGTTTATTGGGGGACAATTTTTTCTAAGAATATGGACATGAAAAAGAAAAATATTAAAAGAAAAATGGATAGGAAAATAAAAAAAAACTAAAGGAAGGTAGAAAGGGGTTGGGGTCATGCACTACACAAGTATATAGAAAAGTGGAGTGCATGTATTCCCTCTTCCCATTGTATAAAAATATTATAAATAAATTAATAAAAAATTATAATTATTATTATAAAGTTATTTACGACATAAGTCATCCATACAACATCATAAGGACAAACCATCTACGACAACATGACCCTAACATTGATATGGTCATTTCAACACCAATGTTGGATACTTAATTCAGGACCATGGATCAGTGCTTGAAATTCGTAACTATAATAATAATAATAATATTATTTTTATTATTATTGTGAAAAATTATATCTAACATATTTTCTTTGTATGAAATTGGAAGGATGAAGCATCCAAGGAAGCATAAACCAGACATTGAGATGGTCATTTCAAGACCAATTTTGGATATTTAATTCAGACTCATGGATCATGCCCATGAAACATCATTCTAGAGTGATGATGTGGATTATGACTTTTTTCACAATGTGTTTGATTGATCAAAGTGAATAGACTATCTTGAGATTTTTTTTCAAGATGATCTCAACCATGTAACCCATTTTTCCAACTAAGGGAATTTGCAGAGGCCTGTCAGGGGAATAATGTTTTTCCCTTTTGAATGACTTTGAGCCTCATGTTTCTATTAGGATAATTATTGAGACATGTCGTGTTGTACCCTTACACTCTATATAGTTCTACATGTCCAAAAATCCATGTTTTGGGAAGTACATGACATAGAAGTTGATAGGGACCACAAATTATCTGGGACCCATAGATATCATATACTCTATTATAAATATTCACCCTACAATATCTAATTGGTTTAAACTTGAATTTTTGCAGGAAATTACCCTATCTTGTGTGTTTTTCCTCATATAATGTGATGATTTCCTTGGTTTTGGATTTGGAGATATGATGTGGAATGTTCCAAGAATGATGCTTGGTTAGGAGATTCCCAACGAGGACTTCGATAGCACGTGATCACTAGAGACATTGTGAGTAGACCATCCAATTGGGTCAATGTAGTAGATTCCTCGACACATTCTGGGTTGACCCTACAATGAGGATTGGGAAGTTGAGTCTTAAATTGATTACAAGTATATCCTCCAATGGGGAAAGGGAAATGGGATCCTCAACGGTTTCTGAGTAGAACCTCTATTGGGGACTGGAAAGTGGTATCATCAACAAGTATGAATCTAAACCTATAGCATAGAAGGGAAATGGAATTCTTGAAATGTACCGAGTTGATCCTCTTGTATATTTGGGTTGGGGTATCCATAGTGGATATTGAGTTTACCCTCCAGCATTACTATGAAGCAGCATCATCGAAAAATTTAAGAGTGGAACCCCATTGATGTACTTGGGTGTGTGTCTTATACTTCAAGTTTGTGGCCTCTCAAATACATCACACAGTGATGATATGTGGTTATACATTTATTTTTATTTCTAGGTAGGCATGTGGGAAGTTGATTATTGTTCATGGATATTTGGAATTGTTGGTAACTCTTTTTCTTATGATGATTATTGATATTTGGATCCTATTAACATCCCATCTAGGAATCTTTAAATGACAATTTATATCTATACTTGTTCAGTGTCTATATATCAGATGTGACACTCTCATTCTTGGAGAGATTATGATGTGTGTGGTGTTCCATGTACATTATATTTTTATATTATATTTGTTATATGAGAATACTTTTTTTCTATAGGTGGCGAAGACTTGATGAGTAGTTCATCTACTTACCAAGTCAAGCCTCTTATGTTTGGATGAGGTTACCTTCACTCTCTTATTCTATTGATCTACACACTTTCAATATACCTTGTTTTATCAACTATTCTCCTCTTCTTTTATATATCTTACTTATCCCCCAAAACTTTTGGGGCATCTAATTTGGTATGTTTATACTCACACCTAAATATTATTTCCCTACATGTATCATGTATTCAGAAGATAACAGATAGGACTACAATTACTAAACACAAGTAACAGATACTACGTGTTTTGACCACGTATGGTAGTGGTAGCTTATGAAACAAAAGCTGAAATCTTTTTTAGATGTTTAATTTTCTAGCTTTCTATCAGGTTGGGACACATTTCTACTTGGGCATGTATTTTTCCCCTTTAATTTTCAGTTTATACTGGTGTACTTTTGTACTATCCATAGATTCATGGAATTCTTGGTTTACATTATATCAATGTTTCACTATTAACTTTTTCCCTCTTCACATTTTAATAAATATGGATGAATGTGTGTGTAATAATAATTACATAATGTCCTCCCATATTTATTTATTCTTTCGGCTCTTGTATTCACCCATGGGGATATGGATGTATGCTTAGTGTAGTTTCATCTCAAGCCTTGGATTGGGTAAGATCTTGAAAGATATGTACCATAGAAATTTCATTACATGGGAAATTGTTTGCACATATCCCCTTAATATGATTTGGTTGGGTTTAGGGAAATAATGTAAATGTGTTTTTATTAGGTCACTAAAGCCCGAGAATCTAGTAATGTTGGGGTGGCTGTCATGTCCATTAAATAAGAACTTGACTACCAACTGGTCGACTATGATGCCAAGACATCTTTTTAAGGGATTGATGTTATAATAATCATATATGATTGGTAATTTAACAATATCTTTTGAGATAGATCCCCATAACTATTGATATATATATTCTCATTGGACCTATTTAATTTGTGATAACGTTCCAGATTCCTCCATGATGATTACCATCCAGTATACTTTCTTAGGTTCGTGATGAAGATCCAATTTTTGACAAGGCCTCAGTTCAGGGTCCATCCTACAACCCCTTTCTTCAATGTGGGTAGGTAGCATCACCACCACCTATAGAGTAGCAGATCATCCCAACAGAGCTGACTGAGGATGTGTACAGACTTAGAGAACATTGTGAGTTATAGTTCCATAGGCTGTTGAGGTTCTTCAGGGAGCATGATCCACATGTGGTAGTGGATTGTCCAAATTTGGTTCTCCATTTCATTAGGATCATCTAGAAAGCTATGTATTAGGTGGTTTTAGTTGTAGATGTCATCTTCCAAGGAGATGTTGAGTGTTGGTGGATCCTTTTTACATAGATGCATGATGATTTGGAACTCTCATGGTCTGACCTATGGAAGCTATTCTGAGAGAAGTACTTCCCCTCATACCTGCATTCAGTCTAGATTTTGTATCATTTAGTGCTATTCTTGGAAGTTTTAACGCTTGTTTTGTATGTATCATGTTTCACAGACCTTATGTGTTACACTCTTCGCATGATCTGGGAAAAATACTTACAAGAACAAATGTTTGAGAAGGTACATTGTAGATAAATCAAATATAGAGTTATAGCCTTGTGCATCCCCACCTATGTCAGGGTGTTGGAGTGGGTGTTTGTGAAAAATTGTTTTCTATCAGAGGGATACCCACCAACGTGAACTATGAGTTGCTTTCATAGAGCTCAGGCATCTGCATCATCTAGAAGTAATCAACCCATGATATATCGATATAGGAATTCCTTCCACAATCAGGATCAGTCATGAGGTCGTGCGGTCTATGGATAACACATAGCAATAGTATAGAATTGAGAGGGTCAGTGATATTATTATTATGGGTGAGGTCACACAGAACATGACTTATTGAAAAAATTTGATGAGGAGTGATGTAAAATGGCCGACAGTTCTCCATAGTAGAAGAATAATCTTTATCAATGATCTCCAAATCATGGACAAGGAGGCCCCCTTGGTGTTGGGGCTGGAAGAGGGTCAGGATGATCTTCGGGTGGTGGATTTGGCTATAATATCCTTCTTGAAAAATCACTAGGTGGCCAATGTTAGGCTCTTGGATGTTGCATCAAGGGCCATAGATAGCAACATCCTTTGGATGTTTATTATACCACAACACCTGAGATGATTATAGGTATGATATTTTTCCATTCTAAATTTTCATTAGACAATTTTGAAACTATTACATGATAATTATTTCATTCAAATTATTTCTCAATGATTAAACATGAGTGACATGATGTGTTAGTGTAACTTTATGTCATTGTTGTTAGACATAACATCAAATGCATGAGGAAGAGGGGTTCTTCCCCCATTAACATGCATTTTTTCAGACCAAAAATAAATAATTGGGAAAATCCTTAAAACCCAAAGTATATAGTATTGAGGTGTGGTGTATTATTCCATATATCTATTGTGTTCGGGGTTGGGTGATGTGCTGGTATTTGAAACAACAGGGCCCGGTAAGACCTAGTTCAATATATGGGAAGCGCTTTTTGTTATATAATACCCTCACAAACTATGTGTCAATATGTATAAAAGACCCTAAAGAAGTAAGTGATGATTTTTGACATAGCATTGGTCTCATGAAAAATAGGGACACTTTCCCCATCAAGATGCATTTTTGAGATGTGAGCAAAAACTGTACAGGAAAGTTAGTGCCATTAAAAGTGGATTCTATCATTGTGTTGGGAATGAGTTCTTTATACATGTGAATTTAGGGAAAGGATATTATATTGAGTGCTAGTGAAGGTCCTTGAATTGCTGGTGGAGTTTTTCTACATGACTGTATTTCCTTGTGATACCACTAGTAGGTGTGCCTATATTTCTTGTTTGGGGTTACACTCCTTTGAAGAGGGTTGAAGAAACATGGATAATCCCATGTGATTTAAATTTATAGCTTCTCTTGGATGGATTATTATACTCCCCTACCACATTCATTGATATCATTTCATGATCAGTTTCAACCTTGTGTAGTGGTAGACAATTATTGTATACAAGTCAAGAAATATAATAACCCATAAATAGAACTATTCCACTCATTACATAGATCTGGGTATTGTATTATTCTCTATGAGGATGTAGAGGCACTACCTTCTGGGGGGCATCTATTGCAAGGAATTTCATGACATGTTATCCTTAGGTGTTTCAGCCAATGGAACATCTGATAAATGGAATAACATCATCCTTTTCCAGGGATGAACAGAAATTAATGTCACATTATGATCGGAGGCAATGAGGGAGTTTCAAAAATCTCAATTGGTTATACATCCTAGTATTGAGAAGATGTATAAAAAACCCAAATTCAAGATAATTATTCCCACCTTTATAATTAGTTGTGCATTTATTGGATGGAAATTTTTTAAGAAGGGACTACTATAGAGACTCTAGTTTTTTATATAGGACATTGGAATAATCTAAGGAATATTTTTGGATCCAGCATATAAGACAACATGTTGTTTGGACACATGGGGATCCCATATATTATTTTATAAATGTATAAAAATTTTGTTTATTACATGCACATAGTTTTTATAAAAAAGTTTAATATCTCATAGGTGAAGTCAGTGATGGGTTATCTAAGACAACAATTGTATCCATAAAAAAGAGATTACCCTAGGTGTGACCTAAATTTTTTCAGCATGATTCACATATTTAGGGTATCTATTGGTGGAAAAATTACACAAATTAAATAATTAAACTAATTTATTTAATAACTCTAACCCAAAAAATTGATATAGAGGATGGTCAGATAAGGAATATAATACAATTGTTGAGTCTAGAATTTTGTGTTTACCTAGACGTGACATAAATTGGGTTGACTTGGAGAATTTGGATTCATCTATCATTGGAGATACATTTAGTGGGGTAAATTAATTAATTAATTAAATAGATTTAATTTTTTAATCAAAATCAAAATATTAATGAAATATCTCCATGGAAAACTACATAAGGTTATTCCCATAATTATGGGATTTTTCCAAGAGTTTTCTCCTTCCTTCCATTGAAAAATCATGGTCAGACAGCATCAAATGATAGGATTAAGGAGATTCTAGGTGCGACAAATGAAACAGTTCTTCCATCATTATTGGAGAGTGAGTTCCTCAACATCATGTGATCAAATCATAACCTAGGACGTGTTATTATTTATTATTTTCTACCTCTTGAGATAATTTTAATACCATGGATGTTTATCTAATTTCTAATTTATGACAATTGGATTTAGAAATAATTGTTTTGACTCCATAACTCAAACCATTATCGAACCCCATCGACAATGAAAAAATGTTCATTTTTATCAATTGATATTTATTTTTTTCTTAGTGTTTTATTTTTCTCTATAAATGCCTTTGGTGTTTTTATTTGGTGTGTCATTTTTTCAGAAGTTATCAGGTACCCAAAAATCTATCAACAAGAATCTATACATGTCCATATCAAATAATACATTACTAGATCATGATCGAGATCAGGGGTATGATTGAACCATATTGATGTGTGATTTAAGTTCAAACACGGATTGGGGTCAGTTCTAGTATGGTATTCCCAAGATATGAATTTATTACAAGTATAAATGAAGGAGACAAAGACCAGTGGCCATAGGTGGCATGACCCTCCTTCCACATCAATGTTTGGAGGCCCCTAGAAATGATAGTAGTGTGGTGGACCCTGAAATTATTGGTGAGCACTGGAATTGGATTTCAACGAGAAAGGTTTCTAGTAATCTGGGAGCATATTCTTGTGGTATAGGGTGATGGCGAGGCGATCACCATAAATCATAAATATATGGGTATGGTTCCATTTTCACTTGGGCGACATCATTTTCAGTAAGCTGTGTGTGATGGGAGGCACTACATTAAGTAGTTGAAACTATGGTTTATCAGGGGAAGACATTACTGAAGAATATGGAAAGGAAAAAGATAGTGAGAGACTGAAATATGAATATGAATAGTAAGAATAAAAATAAAAATAAAAGAATGTACAAGGGTGGTTGGGGTCGCTCATTGCACAATTATTAAGAAATGGGGTGTGAATTCCCTATTACCTTGGTATATAAATATTATTTGTCAAATTAGAAAAATTATATTATTATTATTGTTATTATCTTGAAAATAATGTTTTTGACGTAAGTCCATCATACAACATAGGCAGGACAAACATCTGTGGCAGCGTGACGCTGACATTGAGAATGTCATTTCAAGACTAATTTTGGATACTTAATTCAGGCTTATGAGTCGGTGCATGAAATGCCTAAAAATATTGTTGTTTTTGAGGTTTTGGGAAGTATTGTATCTGACATATGTTCTTCATATGACTTTTTATGGATGAACCAGCTGCAGTAGCATGACCCTTTCATTGGGACGATTAATTGAAGACTAATTTTTAATAATTAATCCATACTTATGGATAATTCCCATGAAAAAAAATTCAAGCATGATACAATGAAATGATAACTTTTTATTGGGTGTTCCATTAATTTATGTGAAGATCATATATAGATCATTTTTCCATGTGGATTGCAATGGGGTGACCTATTTGGCCATCCTGGTCTATTGGTTGAGGCATGTTTATGGAATTATATTTTTCTCTTTAGACAGACAATGATCCACGTTTGTTTATAAGGATTTTTGTGAATATATGTCATGTAGTACCCCAACATGTTATATATAACAACATGGACTATAATTTGTGTGATTGAAAGCACACGACTCTAAAGTATATTGGAACTACACACTATGTGGGTCTGTTGCATGATGTAATTATTAATGAATCACCAACCTCCCATGCCTCTTTCATTTGAAATCTAATTTTCATGAAATAGAATCCAATCTTGAGTGTTATTACATGTAGAACCTGATTATGCCCTTGATTTTGTATTTTATATATTATGGTGAATGTTCCAGGAACACCCTAGTTTAGGATATTCTCAATGATTACTTAGATCATGCATGATCACCACAGAATTTCGGTGTAGACCATCCAGTGGAGACCGTATAGTGGAGTCCATGATGTTTCTTGGTATATCCTGTAGTAGGGATTTGGAAATAGAGTCCTCAATGCTTTCCGATTAGACCCTCGAGTGGGGAATGGGTAGTGAATTCCCCAATGATTCCCAAGTAGACCCTCTAGTGGGGATGGTGTAGTGTCATCCTCGATGGACACTGATATGACCCTCCAACATAGTTGGGGTGTAGAATCCTTGATTGGTTCTCAGTTGAACATCCATCATTGATGTGTAGTGGGTTCCTCAATGTATATCAAGTTGACCCCAATCTATCTAGGCAGTGGTGTCCATGATGTTATATAGAGTGGAACCCACCTGATGTACGTGGGAGCAGGTCATCTACTACATGTTTTGGTCCCCTAAAATGTGTGGTTTAGAAATGATACATGGTTAGAAATTTAGATTCACATATAGTTAGGTTTGTGGGATGTTGAGCATCATTTATGGACTTTTGTAACTGTTGGATACTATTAATATTTGGATGATCTATGAGATCGATACCCCAATTACTCTCCCATTTGGGATTCTTTAACTGAACATATATATTGTTTCTTATTATTTATCCACACAATGGATTTGGAGAGTCTCCAACTATGATAGGTGAGGACATGTGGTGTATGCCATGTGCTTTTATAGTTTAGATTCTTTTTCTTTGATGAGTCTCCTCTCTTGCTATATGTGGCGAGGAATTGATGATTAGTTAATCTACTCACAGTGTAGAGCCAATTGTTTTTGGATGAGGTGACCTTCACTTTTTTTTGGTTGAGACGTACTCTTTCATTGTACCTTATTCTATCTACCATTCTCATCTTATTTTATATATCTTACTAATCCCCCTTATCTTTTTTTGTGTCCTACTAGGTATCTTTATAATCAACCCTAATTGGTCTTTGGAATCAAATATATTGACTTATGCAGAAGAAGGAATTGTTGACAATAAAAATATTTGAGGTTAGGTATACATGGTTCATGGACTACATAGGGTGGTTGTAGCTTGTGATTAAATTGCAGGTCTCTCTTTTAGCTGTTTACTTTTTGTGTTTTCTGTTAGGTTGGGACACATTCATAGTTTGGTGTGTATGTTTACCCTTCACATTTTAGTTTAAACTCACATTCTTTTTTAGTTTCTATAGGTTCTTGTATTCCAAGTTAAATTTATAGAATGGCTTCATCATTTATTCATTTCCTCTGCACTATTTCATCATGTTTATTCTATGTGATTGTAAAAGTACATTGATAAAGGCCCCCTATGTTAGTTTTGACTTAAACTCTTGTCTCCACCCCCTAGCTAATCAATATGAGATTGGGGTAGTTACGGCTCGAGCCCTAGAATGGGTTGGGTCGTGACTGCATAACTTATGAAAATAAGGGGTTTCATAATCAAATAACTCGTAGAAGGACAACTAGTCTCATAAAAATATATACAATGAAATAGAAATGGTATTTATAAACATATATCATTTGAAATAGAAATGGGTTTCACAAATATAATACTGCGAATGATAAACAAGGTTCATAAACAAATAACCTATGAATGAGAAATGAGTTTCATAAACATGATTCCATCAAAACATAAACCATTATGATAAATAATCTGAATAGAAACAAAGTATTATATCCCTTATAAATATTGAGTAACACAAACTTATGTCATTTGATTTTGAGAATAGTGTTTAATAAATCTTTTAATATAATTTCCTTTGGAAAATGTAATTTTTTCTTTAAAAAAGTAATTTTTAAACATATGAACGTTTGAAACCCATTTTTTTTGAAAATTATGTTGAAAATTTATAAAGGATGATAAAAGACATTTTTTAAACCATTTTCCTTAAATAGTTATATAGTAATATTGAAATATTTTGAAAACCACATTAATTGATAACTTATAAGGGATGATTGAACACATTTTGAAAACCTTTTTATGATAATAATTTTAACACTTATAATGAAATCTTCACACCATATTGAAATATTTTTATTTGAAAATACTTTGAAAAAATATTAATAATTCATCAAAACATTATAAAATTCTATTTTTCTGAAAATATTTTTAAAAATTAAAATGAAATCTTGTTAGAATTTTGAATATCCTTTTATTTATAAATTATTTTAAAACCTATAAAGAATTCATTAATATAGCACCCCAGTCATGACAAAAATTAACATTACATAACTTTTACAGACTACATAAAACATTATAAAATAGACAAATTATGACCATATTAGTTTAGTCTCTTTGGAAACATGGAAACATAAACAATGGTACATAAGTGAGCTACATCATCTCCCACTTGGTTCTTCATGACTGGAAACCTTCTTAGAAACATCATATATAATACCTATCTACATAACCTATGAGAAAGGAAACATAAAATAGGGGTGATCTAATATTCTCATCAAGGGTAAAAAAGGGATACATGTAAACATAATCATGAGAATAAGGGTATGGGGACATTATCAAGAAAATATAAGATCATACACTACATATCAAATATCATGAACATGAATCATGGCATAATGATTGGATGTTCATAAGACATGAATCATAAGGAAATATAGAACATATTACATAAAAGCATAAAATAGTAATATAAAAGATAATTGTGGTAGAAATGTAAGCATATAATATTATTTCCATAGTATAAAAGGCATAAATTCCAAGACCATATTTATAGTATAGGTTCACTCCCCAAACCATCTTGATCGTCATGGTTCACTCCCATAGCCATCTTAGGTGCATGAGTTCACTCCTCATATCGTCTTGGTAGTCATGTTTCACTCTCATGGCCATCTTAGTAGTCTAGGATCATTCCCAAGACCATCATATTTTATGTCGTGAGATATGAATCCGTAGCCAATGCAATGAAGGGATATATAGGTCCTAACCATATCTTAATGAAATCATAAATATATGTACTACATGATCACTAATAATCATATCTTAACCCATTAAATTAAATGGGTATTATAAATATATTATCATATCAAAACCTATTTAAATATACAAGTTTTATAATAATTTAATTTTAAAAATAATTTATGAAGAGTAGTTTGTTTAAAAAGCATAAAACCTAAAAAAATAAAAAGTTTTCATCAACATCAATCCATTAAATCCAAATCCATTTAGAGAAAAAATATTTATGGAAACATTGAATAATTTCTCAAAAATGCATGAGTAAATCAACTAACATTAGCTTATATGGGGAATAGTTTATAAAGATATTTTTATAACATTTTTTGAAGAAATTATCACCTTTTCATTTAAAATAATTTTTAAAACAAAAATATATATTGAGAATTTTTATTTGTGAAAATAGCTTTGAAAAATTATAAAGTAAGTATTTAAAACCATAATTTTTTTTTAAATTCCTTTTTCCATGAAAATGGGCTTCATATATATTTCGAAAACATTTTTGTAAACATAGTCTCTTAATATAACATATTCCTAATTGGAGAGTGAGATGGTAATATTTTATATAAAGAACCAGTGAGTGGATAATGGTACTAATATATGAGGATACCATGAATAAATAGAGGATATGGAAAGTCATTAGTGTTCCTAAGAGGTAGATCTTAATATTTCCTCAAAGGAATCATATACACAAACAATATCAAAAAATGATGAGATTGTTTCAATAAACTCTTATAACATGGTAAATTTGGATCATACTGTCAATGTAATAAAATAAAATTTTAAAAATCATATAATATCAAAAAAAGAGTATATTTCTGATATATAATTAAAAATGTATGTATATACACCTCAAAAATCATATAGGTTCATAAAAACATGAATCTCAATGGAGAAAAAATGAGACAAAACTATTTCACTGATTTGGTCACTTTGGAAACATAAACCCATGAAATAAACATCATAAAATGGATATGTGAAAAATGATGAATTTATTTATAAGATACATGTTATACATTCATGGATAGTACATATTCCAAAAAAAAGTAATTTGTGGTTAATAAAAATGTATCCCACAGAAATAAAATACGAGACGGATTCTACTTACCTTTTATCTTTACTATCAATGTACTCATTCAAAAATCCTATATAATAAATATAAATTTATTATAAATCTTTTACTAGAAAATATTCTAATATCCAATAACATATATGGTTTTATTAGGAACTTATAATACCCGCTTCTTAAATATCCTTTGTTAAGGGTTCACTTTGGATAATATTAGCTTTGTTCTTCCTATATTTCTTAATTTTTTATATTGTTCATCATTATACATATATAATGATTAAAGAATGTATAACATGATATTAATATCATATATATCGATTATATTTGTATTATAATAATATATAGAATATTGAAGTGTGAAATGGAATACACATATCATAGAGACTGTAAGTCGTACATATGTATAAACGTTACATCTGTTTTTATTTTCGTATTGGAAGAATGAACATAAATGATATATATATGTGATTATATAGATTTATAGATATGTTATTATTATAGTATAATTATTACATGATTTATATCATATAATTTCACTAAACCAATCCTTAATACATTCAATGTTGTGTGTAAACGAGTCACATCACTTTGGAGGGGTGGTAGTCCACACTTTCTCAAAAACAATTATTGTATTTAAACTAAATAGAATGTAAAAAGATATCTGTTATAAATGAAATATATAATAATAAATACATAATTAATATACCATATATAATATATATAAACATACTTTCCATCATAATTTCAACACTGATAGGTGGAAAGGAATATTGAAAAATTATCATTTAGTGAGGCGGTAGTTCGCTGTACATGTAAATATTATGTTTGTTACCCAATATATGGAGGTGTATATAAGTGTAGCTATAACCCTTAGCATAATAAATACTAGTATATTAAGGATACTAATGTTATTATACAATAATATAATAAATTTAGTAGAGGTTTGGGAATAAAAATAAAAGAAAGTACTTGAGAGAAGATGTTACCTATTAATTGTATAACACCTTTTGGTTTGTTCCATAGACTTCCTTGAAATACATTATGCCAAAATGTGGGATTAAATGAATAAGGGAAATAAGTTGGGAACTTATTTTATAAGATTTTGGGTGATCCATGGGCTTGATAATGTGTGAAAAATAGGGAGGAAATGATCCTTTTTTATGGTGGAGGATTAGTAGCACTCTTGTAAATTTTGGAATATTGAATTCCACCAAATTTTTTAATATTTAAAGTAGATCAAATAATGATCCATTTTCAAAAAACATTATTATATGGTCTAAATAATTCCATCCCTTGTGCTTTTGATAAGTTTCTATGTCGGTTTGGGTCTTAAATTTAAACATTTGTCCTTAGTTAATATTAATGTTACCTTTAGGGATGTTGTTAAGTTTAATTTCATTCAGTAATATTTTTGGTCAAAAAACTATGTTGAACTCATTCAACAATATAAATTATTATTATTCCAAATAATAATCCATTTTTAAAAATTCCAAACAAAAAATTTGTAGAAAATAATTTAAAATTGATCCTTTAGTTGGGTTGACAATGTGACTTTTTAAAGTAAAAATGATCAAATACTTGCTTCGTTTGTATATCCAATCTGAATGTGAAATTGGTTATAATTAAAAAAATTAGATTACTTTATAAAAATACTAACTAATTAATCATTAAATCAAATTTAAAATATAATTTTTCTTTATAAATAAATTAGATGAAAAAGAAGCTTGGAATTAAAATATGGTATTTTTACATTTCACCCAAATACGATGTTTCTCAAAAATTCCCAAAAAATCTCAATAAGATAATTTCAACATTATCATTTCAAAAATGAAGATTATTTTAGAAAATAGTATTTATAATTTTTTTTAAAATTAATTTTATTTTTTCTCACATAAGTACATTAAAAGTATTTTTTTCGAGAATATGGTGTTATTAAACATTTAAGGACATTACCCAAACTTATATATTTAATTATAAATATGTTTTATTTATATAAAAAAGTATGAAAAATATATGAAGAGTGTCTTTTACTATTCGTAATACAAAGTTTAACAGTTAGTTTATAAATATCTCATTTATATTATTTTAACTACCAAATGAGGATTTGTAGTAACATCAGTGCTACAATTAACATACTCTAAGATGGTGTTGCATGTAACATATGATGAGTTGATGTTCCATGTATCATAAACAGATTTGGTCCCACATTAATAGAATTTTTGACTTAGTTCATTTCATGTAATAAATTAAAATATAATTTATTTGAAAAAATGCCCATAAACACTCGGGTTGTTATATTCTACCCCTCATAAACTGAATTTCTCCCTAAAAATTCATCACTTGAGTAAAACAAATTGAGTATACATAAAAAATATAATATCCTCATATTCTCATGTGTCATCCTCTATCTTGTGATTTCACCACAAAACATTTACAAGGTGTGTGGTCTAGTTTGTTAAAACATTCCTTGATCGGTCCATAATTTTAATACATTTCTCCTTGTTAGAAAGATAATGATCCAACAATATGACTTTTAAGTTTAGAACATGTGAAGGTTTAGGTATGTATCTCCAAAGGAGAGATATAAGGAAGACATAATAGACTTGAGAGATATTTTATGGATGTTAAAATTGGTAGTATACCATCCTGATATGATCAAGGATCTCAATGGGACCAATATACATAGGGCATAGTTTCCATTTTATTCCGAATATCATAACCTTTATCCAGGGGGAGATTTATATAAACACATATAAACCAAATTAAAATTTAAGATCATTATTATTGGTATGGGAATAAAATTTCTATTTATTTTGATCTTCCTTTATAAGTTATATAATGGTTCTATTCTTCTCGAACATTTAATAAATAAACTCATGTCCCAATAACATTCTTTCTCCAACTTCATCATTACACATTTGAGATTTATATTTCAAACCCTAAATGAATTCAAAAGGATCCATATAAATTATTGAGTGAATGATAATATTTTAATAAAACTAATGTATATTATGTTTTTTATCCCATCTACCATTGAAATCCAACGAATACTATCTCAAAATATCCTCTAGGGTAAATTTAATTAATTCAGACTAATAATCTGCCTGAGTGTGATAAGTATTGCTGAAACACAATTCTGTATCAGGTTCTTTCTGAAGGAATCATTAGAAAATTGAGGAATATCTCAGATCCCTATATCATATATTGTAATGTGGTACTCCATTCCACCATAAAAATTTCATAACGTATATCCTTGAATCTGATCTAGAGGAAAGTAATCTCTGATTGCAATGATGTGTGATGACATAACAAGGTGATTGAATAACATCCATATATGCTTAAAACTATTAGTGGTTTTTCATAGTATAATGAAAAAATTTATAGTGATGTTCTCCTATTTCCATTCTGGAATGGGTAATGGATACAACATCCATTTATACATTTTCCTTTTATCATTATCTTTTTTTCATATCAAGCACCAAGATACAAACTTTGTGATATCTATCTTCATGAAATCCCACAAGAAGTATTCTATCATGTCCCTATTCATCTGTTTTACTTCTTAGATGAATAGAGAATGAAGAACTATGTGCTCCCAATAACAAATCATTCAAAAAATATAGTATGTAAGGAATATATACATATTTTTTTATCCTTATAATTCCATACTTATCAAGGTTAAACTCAGGAACCTTCATGAATTTATTTTGCATATCTTCGTCTTCCTTTCACACCTCCTTATTCATCACTTGTATAGAAGGTTGAAAATTCATTTGTGAAATATATTTTTCCATTCCTCTTGTATTTATATCTCCATGGTTTTCAAAACAACAAATAATTGAACTTTTATGTTCCACATCATGAATAAGTTGGCATGATCCTTTAAAGTCAAATAATCAACAATATTGTTCACTTCCTCAGGGAGGTAATGTATTAGGAAGCCATAATCCATTATCAATTCCATCCATCTTCTATAAGTCATGTTCAACTGCTTCTGAAACAATAAGTATTTCATTATTTTTTGATCAGTATAAATATAAAAATTTTCTCAATAAATAAAATTCCCCCACATATTCAATGAAAAAATTATCATTCCTAACTTCAAATCCATGATTGGGTAACTTTTAAAATGAATATTCAACTCTCATGGACCATGTTATTTTATATAAAAACACATCCTAATTCCTTTCTTGGATACATCATTGGAGATTAAAAACCATTCTCCACTTTATGGTAATGTAAGAATTGGTGAACTGACTATCCTTCTCTTCAGTTTGTTAAATTCTCCTCACATTCATCTTTCTAAAGGAACTTGACACCCTACCATGTTAACTTGGTTAGTGCGTTGTATAGTCATAATAGATTATTCATAAACCACCAATAATATCCAGATAAAACAAGATAACTATGTATCTTAGTCCCTATGGTTGGTCTAGGCTTGTATTCAATATCCTCCATCTTCAATGGATCAACTAATATACCATATCATGAGATTATGTGATCCAAAAACTAAACCATTTTGGAACCAACTTTCACAATTTTCAAATTATTCATATAGATTATCCATCATTTGGGACTTTAGTACAATTCTGATGTTATCTTTATTCTCTTCCTTTCCCATTCAATGTATAAGAATATCATCTATAAATACTACCAAAAAACTGATGAAGGTAATATCTAAAGACACTATTAATTAAATTCATTTAGATAGATGTAGAATTATTAATACCAAAAGGCATAATCATATATTTATAGTATCCATACTTTATACGGATTGTCGTATTGGGTATATCCTCTTTCTGGACCCTTAATTGATGATACCTAGAACAATCGTCTACCTTGTAAAAGTATTAAGATCCATGAAATTGTTCAATAAAGTCATCAATATAGGGGAGAGGATACTTATTCACGAGCATGATCTTGTTCCACTCCCGATAATAAATGCCGAGCTACATTGATCGATCATTATTTTCACAAAAAATAGGTTCACCCAAATTTTACACAATTGGATGAATGAATATCATATCTTGGTTTTTATAGAGTTCCTTCTTTAATTCCGCCAACTCAATTTGAGGTATTCAATATGTTGTCTTTTTAAATTATTATGGAACCATATATGAGTTTTTTTTGAGACTCAACATGGAATTTTGGGGGAATAATAAGAAACTCTTCTAGAAAGGAGTCTATAAAATTCACCAACAACATGCATATAATCGATGTAGATTTTCTACAAATCCATTTGAGTTAAACAACCTTTTTTAATGTAAACTAAGAACCATATATTAGATATAATCTCCCCATGATTTTGAAATTTATCATCATAGGAAAGGATTGTTAGAGGAGGGTTTCAAATAAAAAAAATTGAATTCCCTTCTTCGAAAATTGACATGGGGTTTATACAGAGAACTTCAATTAATTCTTAATATGATGTATATATAAACCAAAGGAAATATGTCAATATTTATAAGAAGATAATTCCCTAAACATCAACTGGAGATGAATTATAGACGTGAGATGAAATCATCATACCATTAAGGGTATTTACTTCTATTTTTGCATCTACATGTTTTGGTGGAATCTTAGCAGCAGTATAAAATTATTTACATATGATAGTGGTTAGATTCATAATCGAATATAACATTAGCAGTTCTATAGTGGATGAAAATTTTACCTTTATTCATGTTGTCAAAAAAATCCTCATAAAAAATAGTGATTGCATGAGATTTCCCCATGTCCCTCAACTTAAGAGGTAGTTAACATCGACCGTCATCACCATCCCTTGGATTTTGGTAGAGGTTATTGAAATTCTACTCTTATTACACTTATAAAATAGAATCGTGGGAGGTGTATTCTACTCATATTTTCCCCATTTGTAGTTTTATCTAACTTTGTCCCATCACGTAAAAAATCATACACCTAATGGCCATCCATTCCACACATAAAACATTTATTATTTCCTTTAATGAAATTTTGTACATGCTTCTTCCCACAAGAGCATAAATGGAATAACATTTTCTTCAATTCATGGATTTTTTATTTTCCTTTAAACACCATATTCTTCCTTTAGTCAAAACCATGATATTGAGACATGACTCCAACAAACATTTCAACCATGATTGCACAACACACATTCTCTTCGTAGATACTAAAGTCTTATATGTCCAATTCCATTTTGAGACTTGTATTTAAACAACTAAAGAACCTATTAATCATACATTTGGTTTGGATTATAATTCTTTTAGTGTAATTCATATGTCTCATTAAATTTTTCTCATAGGTACCAAATAATTAATCATATATTTGCTTAAAATAAATGAACTCATTCTCTATCTATGTAAGAAGAATATAAGGAAAGTAATTAATAAGAACTATGATCTTTATCATGTCCCATTCCATGGCTTCTGTCTCATTTTTATTATATTTTTTATTAGAGTCAACCACAGGCATGTTTGACCTTCTAACAGATAGATATCTATAATGAATTTCTTCAGGTCTGAACAATATATAATAGAGAATATATTTTCACTAGTACTTGTCCATTGTTCAATAACAGGTTGATCAAAAGGTCCACTAAAATAAGGTGGATGTTTCCTCATGAAATACTCAACATGATGTTATTCTTTCCTTTTTCTCATATTGAAGTCAACCATGATTCAAATCTTGTGAAAGATGTGTGAGCATAGAAATGTTTTTTTCCATTTCAACTCCCATAGAATTTTGTTACATAGATGGACAATCATTGCATTTTCCATTACACTCATGATTAATGTGGTTATATCATGTTCAATCCATTCACTAAAAACAAAATCATAGAGAAAGAAATTATTATCATATTAAGAACCACATATTCATGAAAATTCACATATATGATGTTTATGTTATAACCCCTTTTTTAATCTATGAAAAGTTAGATTTATCTGATATTATTCATAGACAACATCTTTTTAAATCCATCATGATGGTTTGTAAATAAATTGTGAATATCCATAACATATCCAATGGGAGTGTCAAATGAGGTGAGTAAAAAGGCTCCCTATCTTATTATGGATTACCCTAAATTAGGATCACAATATCTGGTTGGTGTTTTTACCACCAGGTATATATGTGCTAGAGCTACATCTACTCGTATCGAGAGAGGGATGTATTTCCTAGAAACCGCCCACTCAATCCTTTACCAAAATTCCAAGAAATTTTCCAATATTTTTCCTTATCAATAGTTATATCCATTAATGTGTGCTTTGGGTTATCACTATGGTTTTATCATCCTATATTACAAAGGATAACTAAAATAATCCTCTAATACCAAATATAGTGACATAGTCATTACATAAATTAACATGACATAACATTTTGGGAATACATAAAACATTACAAAAATAGATGCAAGAAGAACGTAGTAGTATAGTGCCCTTGGAAACAAGGAAACCTAAAAATAGTGTACATAAATGAGATATAATATCATTCACTATGTTCTTCATGAATAGGAACCTTCTATGACACATCAAACATAATACCTACCTTCATAACCTGGGGAAAGAAACATTAAAAAAGCATAAGATCAAATGCTCATCTAGGATAAATAAGAGATACATGTAAGAATATTCATGAGAATAAGGGTATGATAACATCCTCAAGAAATTATAATATCATAACCTCCATATCAAAGATCATATATAAAAATCATGGAATAAATATAGTCAGTTTGTAAGACATGAATCATAATGAAATAGAGGACATATTCCCAGAATACATAACATAAGAATAAAACATGGAATTATGGAAGATACAAAATCATATAATATGATTTCCATATTTTCCAAGGAATCAATACCAATAACATCTTAGTATTATAGATTCACTCCCCAAAAAATCATGGTTTTTATGGTTCACTATAATGACTATCTTAGTAGCATGTGTTCGCTACTCATACCATCTTGGTCATCATTGTTTACTCCCATGGCAATCTTAGTAGTAATTGTTCGTTCCCAAGACCACAATAGTCTATCTAATGAGATATAAATCATTACCCAATTCATTGGACAGGGATATAAGTCTTACCCATCTCATAATGATGTCATACATACATGAGCCACAAGATCATAAATAATCATATAATAACCGATGATATTAAATGGGTTTTATAAACATGTAATCATATTATCACCTATCGAAATATACAGGTTTCATAATCATTTCATCCTAAACATATCCCATAAAAAGAAGTAGGATTCAAAATCATATAACCTATGAAATAGAAAGGGTTTCATCAACATTGTTTCCTAAATAAATAATCCATTAAAGAAAAGACTATGAATGGAAACATTGAATTAGATTCATAAAACACATGAGTAAAAAAATAGATGTTTTCTTACATGTGATTTTTTGAGAGATATTTTATAATCATTTTTTGAGGAAAACACCCATTCATCAATAAATATATATTTTAAATTTAAAACATTTTTGGAAATTTTTTTATTGCTAATTGATTTCAAAACATAAAAAGGAATCATCCAAAACCATAAAACGTTTCAAATTCTTTTTCCATGAAAGTGGTATTCAAATACCTTTTGAAAAACTTTTGCAAATGAATTTTTAAAAGATAATGAAAATATGGTTTTTGAAAACAATAGATTTCTAACTAGATAAAGATAGACATATTTTATATTGAAACACTATCTTAAGTACAGAATAGTTGAAAATGATACTAATACATGAGGATATCCTAAATAAATAGATAAAAAACTCACGAGTCTTCTTGTGATTTGGACTATAATATTTCATCAATGGAAGAATAAACATACACAATCATGAAAAAATGATGAGATTTCCCCAATAAACACTTATAACATTGTTACATGGGATCATAATATCCATGTAATAAAAATAATTACATAATGCATAATATATCCTGAAATGAATTTTATTCATCATTGAACATTTAAAATTTTTGTATATGAACCTCATAAGGAATTTAGGTGTATAACAAAACATGACTCTCAAATAATGAAAATTAAGACAATCCTATTTCACTGATTTGGTATCTAATTAATCTTAAAACCCATGAAAGAAAGTTCTTATAATGGATAATTTAATACCAATAAATTTATATATAAAAGACATATAATACATTCATGGGAAACACATACACCACAAAAAATTTAATTTTGGGTGAATAAAGAATGAATTTCATAGAAATAAAAACATAGATGAAATCCCCTTATATTGTGTCTTGACACTCATTGTACTCTTTCTAAAAACCTATATAATAAATATAAATTTATTAAACATATTTTACAGAACCAAATTATTAAATATAATACCATATATGGTTTTATTATTACCTTATATTACCCTCTTGTATACCGTCCTATGTTAAGGCTACTCTTCTGGCAATATTCTCTTTGTTCTTCATATGTGTCTTAATTTTTGATATTATTAGTCTTTAAAATTATATCATGATTAAATAATGTAAGAAATTGTATGAATATCATATATATAAATTATATGTTTATTATAATAATATATATAATTTTGAAGATTGAAATGAAATACAGTATTTATGATGACAGTATGTTCTCTGAACACATGAATGCTTGATATGTTTTTATTATTTTATTGGAAGAAGGAAGATAAATTACATATGTATATATATATATATGTAATTATTAATATAGAATTATTATATAATTTATATCATATTTGTTCACTAAACCCATCGTTAATACATTCCTTGTAGTGTGTGAACGCGTCCCATTGCTTTGAGGCGGCGATATTCCATAATTTCTCAAATGAAATTATCATATTAAGACCAAATAAAAAGTAAAAAGATATGTGTTTTAAAAAAATAGTATAATATTAAATACATTATAAATATAATTAATGTAATATATATTAAACTATTTCACATCATAATTTCCACCATGAGTGGTGGTAAGGAAAATAGAATAATCATTGTTTAGTGATGGAGTAGTTCGTTGTACATGTAAATAGTATATTCATTACCCATTAGATGGAGGTGTGTATATGTGTAAATTGAACACTTAGAAATAAAATCCTACTATATTTAGGATACTATTTTCTGGTATAAAAGAATGTAATATATAGAGTATTTGTGGTGAAGAAGATTAAAAGAATTCACTTGAGAGAAGGCGTTGCCTCTTAATTGGGAAACTCCATTTGGGTTTTTTTCCAAAAAATACTAATTGGAAGTAATTCATCCAAAAGTGAGGCCTCATGGAGTAAGGTAGGAATGTTGGATACTATTTGATTAGATATTGGGTGAGCCAAGGTTATTGAGAGTTGTGATTAATTTGGAGGAAATGAACCCTTTTTATAGTGGAGGAGGAAGGTAACTTTTATAATTTTTTTTAAAGAGATTTTCATCCATTTTTTTCTTGTAAAAAGAGAATAAAATAATGTTACATTATCAAAAAAATAGATTATTTGATTGACATATTTCCATAAAATTGTTTTTATAAATGTTTTAAGGTGTTTTTGGGTCTTAAATATATGGTTTTCTCCATAGTTAAGATTAATTATACCTCAATCGTTGTAAATAATTTTAATTACATTCACTAATAATTTTTTCCAAGAACAATGTTGAATTTATTAGAAATTATAAAATTTAATGATTCCAATTAATTAATCATTTTTTCCAAATTCAAACATAGAAGGGGAAAAAATTAATTTTAAATTGATCCCACAATAGTTTCGACAATGGATGTTTATAAATTAAAAATGATCAAATATTTGCTATGTTTTTATATCCAATTTCAATGAGAAATTGGTTCTGATTACCTAAATTGGATTTTTTTATAAAAATATTATATAATTAAAAATTCAAACCAATTAAAAATATAATTTATATTTTTTAATAAATTATTTGAAAAATTAGTGTTGAATTAAAATATAGTATTTGTCAATATAAATCAAATAATAATGTTTATCAGAAAAATCCACAAAAATTAACCATTATATAATTTTGACAATCTAAATTTAAAAAGGAAGATTATTTTAGTAAATTAAATTTCTTATGATGCCTAATTTTTTTTATTCTTCATATGAGGACCTTAAAGGCTATTTAATTGAGGAAACGATTTTATTAAACATACATGGACTTTGAAAAACATTATATATCTCAAGATCAATATGTTTTATTTATATAAATCAATTACAAAAAAATTGAAGATTATTTATTACTATTAAATGTACTATGTTTAAAAACTACATTATAATTATGTCATTTAAATAATTATTACAGCAATGTGATGTTTTGTAGAAACATATGTGTTGTGTGTAACGTACTCTAAGTGGATGTTTCATGTAACATATTCTATGTTTATGTTCCATATATCGTACATTGATTTTCTATCATGTTAAATGAAATTTTGACGTAGTTCATTGCTTGTAATAAATTTAAATTTAATTTATTAAAAATGAGGTATATTAAAACTAAGGAATTTATAATGAAAACATTTTAAAAAATATTTTCTTTCAGAATAATTTGAAAAAATAAAATTAATTCTTCAAAATAATTCGAAAACACATTTCTATGATTTATTTTTGAAAACATTCAATGAAGTCAAGAATTTTTTATAAATCACTTTCTCTGGAAATAGTTTGAAAACATATATATAATTATTAAAACCATTTTTAAAATCATATTACTTGATAAATAATAAAAAATATTGATGAAATTAAAAAAACCATAAAATAATTTATCATTTTTAGAAAAAATGGTTTTCAAAGAACACATTTTTTTGATCGAAGATAGTGACAATGTCAAATTTTCATAGAATCATATTCTTAATTGTTTTAAGTACTAAAGATTGTAGGTTTGTTATGAATAAATTAATATATAATTAGGATAAGATTATTCCAGATTGATCTTGATATATTCATCATAATATTTAATTATTGGAAGCATAATCATAAACAATCATGAAAACAATGAGATTGAATAAATATACTATGACCACATTAGTAACATTGAATCACAACCCACATAAGAGAATAAAATTAAATTATTCTCAAAATATCATAAAACATATAGATTCATGATATAACATATCCGTGGGTAGTATATACACCCCCATGATAAATATATACTCATTATGTGGTATGTATCTGAAAGAATGTAAATCGTGACAAAAATTACATTATCGATTTGGTCAACATTGAAACATAAAACCCATGAAAAAAGATCTTAAAATGGATATGTAAATAACCTTAAATTTACTTATAATAATAATATAATACATTCATCATATGTATAATCACCACACAATATAAATGAGTGGTGAATAATACAAAAGTCTCTTAGAAATAAAAGTGAGATAAGAAATCCCTTATGTTAAATCAAGACATTATTTTAACAAATTAAAAAATCATGTAAAATTAATATAAGTTTATTATAAATATACCATATATGTATTTTCATATATCTAGTACCATATATGAATTTATTATGACATTATATTACCGTTTATTAATAATTCTCCATTAATGTTACGTTTCGAGTAATATCCACTTTGTTTTTTGAATTTGTTTTGACTTGTTATTCATGATCCTCATACATAGATCATGTTATAATTATTTAAATAATGTAAATTTTTTTATTAATATCATATAAATTAGGTACATAATGATTTATAACAATATATATAAGATTTAAATATAAAATGAGACACACTGTTCATGGAGACAGTAGGCTATATATTATCATGAATGATATATTTATTTTCCTATCATATTGAATTAAAGTAAATGATATATATATATTATAATTTCAGTAACATTGTTATTCCACATCTATCATATATGTCTAAAAACCCACCCTTAAAACATTCCATGGTAAGTGTTAACAAATCACATCGCTTTGAGGAGGTTGTAGTCCACATATCCACAGATAAAGTAATCAGACATACAAGAATTGGGGATCAAGAAGGTGTGTTTTATATAATAATAATAAAATAAAAAATAAAAAATAAATATTATAGATATCATATAAAATAACAATTTCCATCATTATTTTCAAACATTAAAGTGGGTAATGGAAGAATAAGCGACATCAGTTTGTGAGTCTCTAGTTGGTCGTGCACATGAATGATGATTGTGTACCCTATTTGACGGAAGTGTTATGTAGATTAGGTTGAAAGATAAATATAAAATTATATTAGTACATTTACATTACTTATTATATAATCATGGAATATGTCCTGCTGAGGGGGTTCATCTTGAAAAAAAATAGTGTTTGGAAAGATGTAGCATCTTCTTTGGGTAACTCATCTAGGTTTTCACCAAAGGGACTAATTGGATCAATTTTATCCCAAATGGAGTATTATATGATTTTGGGAGGGATTTGGGGATTAATGTTTTAAAGGTTTTTTCCGATAAATTTTTTCTTGAGATGTCAGAGAAAGTGAGGGGGGAGAGTGCCTTTTAATAGAGATGAAGGAGTGCCATTCCTGTAAATATAAAAAGGTAAACACTATTGAGTGGCCCCCTTTCATCAAGTGCTAATAATAATTGAAAATTTCTTATATATAAAGGGAATCATTTTAAATGTTTCTATAAAATGTCCTATGAGCATTGTAATGGTTTTTAGCCCCTAAAATTAATGTTTAATCACTTTGTAATCTTCTCATTACCTTAATCACTATAATTAATTTTAATTAAATTTTTTAATAATTTTGGTAAAAAATAAATTATTTAAATAGAAATTATAAATCATGATGATTCCAAATATTGAATCTATTTTTTTAATTATAATCCTATTTTTTGAAAAAATTAATTTAAATTTAATATTGCATATGGGATGAGAAAATGTGTTTTTAAAGTAAAAAGTCCATCGTTTTGAAAAACTTTTAAACCAAATTTCCATGTGAAAATGTTTCCAATGATCTAATTTGGAATAATTTGTTAATTAATGATTTGAATATAATTTAAAAAAAATTAGAATATAAGTTAAGATTATTTATAAATTAAATGAAAAATAAATTTGGAATTAAAATTCCATATGTTTTTCACTATTCATCAAAAATGAAATTCATAGAAAAATACAAAAAATTATACAAAAGTAAATTTTAATATTATACATTGAAAAATAATTTTTTTCAAATGAAAATCATTAAAATTTCCTGAAAATAGATTTAATTAGGGTTCTATATTAAAATGTAGTAAAATTATTTTTTATAAAAATACATGATTTATTATTAAAATTGGATTTACTCTTATATTGTACATATCAAATCAATTGGATGACTGTCAAAAATATTTATTGAATATAATATATATAAATAATATTGAAATAAATTAATCAAAAGTTTTTTGTTTAATTTAGTGAGTAAAAATTGTGTCCATACGGAGAAAAATAATATTTATAGAAAATTTATTTATTTATTGTACAATATTTCCTACATTGACTTTTACTTATTGATAAAAAAGGTTTAATTATATATATATTTATCAATAATATTTTCACAATATAGTTAATATTATTCATAACTTTAATTCTAACATCATGGTTGTAACTATAATTATATTTTAATTAAAGTATTAATAGTATATTGTTGTTCGGTAAATCTCGGCCTTTCTTGTAACAAATTCAATCAAAGTAACTCAAAATTTGGTGTATGATAAGCCAAACATGGCTTTGATTTTACAAAAAAGCTAATATATGTGTTTCTTGTAGTGCAATATATTATTATTGTCACATATAATGCAATCAAATCTTAGTGATTTTGTATAAAAAGGGATATTTTTAGCGTATTGTGAGATGGAAAATATCGAAACAATTAAATTAAATAAATACACTTAAAAAATTATCAGGTTGTTAAATGTTTAATAGTGAAAAAATTACAATATTTATCATTACAACCAAAATATATGAATTTTTGAGTCTTGACTGATGTAAGAACACATTTGATCGATATTTAAAAAAACATTTTCTACAATAAGTCATATGAATGTACACTATTGATATATTGAGCAAAAAATAATAATAAAATGTATATAATAATAAATTTTTTTTACCTCCTGCCCTATAAATACCACCCCTTGACACCCCTTCTCCTCATAAATTCTATGACTTTTATCATTTCAATATTATAACCAAATCCCTTCCCAAATCTTTTCCGTACATCCTTGTTCTTCCAGTCTCAACAAATGACCAATTCCATGTACATTAAGGGGAATTTTGAGGAGGTTATATTCAAGAGATAACATTATTAAACCATATATTTTAATTTAATTTAATTTTTCTAACTTATCCAAACCTACTTCATCTATAAAAACATAATAACTAAAATATCACGTTTATAGAATAATGATAGATTTATAAAATAATACCATCATCCCACCACTTTTAGAATCACCTTTTATTCAACAAAATGAAGCCATTTCCCAAATTATGTCCTTTTACCATTTGTATGGATAATTATTTTTCATTTTTCATTACTTTCTTAATGGTTGGTTGTAAAAAAATTATTTTAATGACATATACTTTTATAAATATAATCCCCCTACTGATTTTATTGAATGGAATATTATATATTATGGATAAATAAAAAATATTATTTGGTTTTTTATATCTAATCATATTTTAAATATTGTTTATAATCATTACTGTGGATAACATATTCATTGAATAGTGATCACATGATTAGTATAAATATAGGATTTAAAAAATCCAATTAAAATAAAAAAATTATTTAATGTCCTCTATAAGTAGGATTGTACCCTACAAATCCCATTTATCAAAGATTATAAGTGAGATTGTATCATTGGGATATTCCTTTGACCAAGATGAAGACATGATCCAAAAACTTAAGCATGAGTGAAACTATTTATCAGAGAGGTTCAAGCTCATCATGATCAAGGTCCAAACCTTGTACCTTGAACCCCTAAATGAATGATTCACCATCTTGCACCTTAATCATAGGGTTTTTTCTTATCTAATACGTGTGTATGCATGAAGACCCTAATAACATGATTATGTATATTATTTAAAATAGGAGAATGGTTATAATTTCTTCTACTTTGTAAATGATATGGATTTTTTATACAATAAATTAAAAAATATATTTTTTATAATCAAAATCAATTAAGATATTTATTTTAATGAATTTATTTATTTTTAAAATAAAATATATTTCATTAAAATTTTATTACAAAATAATTTTAATTGAATGTAAATGAGAATATTAATTTTTATATAGTCAAATGTAATTTTTATATGGCTTCAAAACCCATGACCATCAAATACCCATCATTTCACAATAAATAATTGCTAATAATTTTAAATTGTAAATTAATATATTTAGAATATTTTAGATATAATGTTTTTTTTGAATCAAAACATTTAAATTACGCAACAGAAAATTTTTCATAATTTTATGAGATAATTAGATCTTCAGGAAAAATATAAAAAATTTATATATATATATAGTGTGTATTATGAAAACATAATGACTCAAAATTTAAGTAATAAATAATTTAAATGCTATCCATAACCAAATCTATATTTTTATTTTATAATAAGGAGTTTTTATGTTTATTTTATTAATTTTTTAAATCATTTATGATTCCTCCATAACCATTACAAAATTTTAACCTTTTAAAATTATTTCTCTAAGAATGTCTCACTTCCATATTATCAAGAGTATTATCATGGGTATTATTTTAAAATGTTATGCCCTTTGAATTATAAAATAATTATATCCACACCTATTTTTTTGTAAAGCAAGGAAAAAATTATGGTATGGTTTATGGTTTTTGGTAATTTTATTTTATAGATTATATAATATATGTTTTTGAAACAATAAATAACTCTCCTCTATTTTTCAATATAAACCCACCCAAGATCCCTTTTATCTTCACTAACGATACATCGATCACATCCTTACTCTTCTAGATCATGTCCTCAAATGGTGTCGCCAATATCTTTTATAGCTCCTCATTAGCATTTGGAATCACCCTCTCAAGGTAAGGGATCATTTCTGTCTATTCTTTATTCAAGTTTCTTTATTATTTGATTCCTTCGATTTCCAATTTAAAATATTAGGATAAATTTTTTCTATGTCATGATTACATTCCATTTTATTTCCAAATTAGTAGAATACCATTTCCATCTCATCAAATCATTGAGTAAATATTATGTAATGTCATTATACAACCAACATTTCACCCTGATTTTTCTTGAAAAAAAATGTGTAGTGAATACCCATACCATTATCCAATCATGTGTTTTCATATTTATGAGTTTAAAATTATTTGATGGGGGACTTACATATATTTATTCCACACTCCTTTTTCATTTAATATATTGTTATGTTAAATTATTCCATGAATTATGACCTATGTGGCTCACATAAAAATGATAATTAAATTAATGTGATGGGTGAACCCGAATTATATATTATTCAAATTAGTTTGGTAATGTTTTAGTCTATTGTGGCGTTATGTAGGTGATTAGGCATTCAGACATACATGACAGCATTTTACATACAATACCATGTTCCTTCGATAACATGGGTCAAAATAATGACCATGTTTTACTGAAATACAATATATTATTAACAATATTATTTTATATCTTAGTTATCATCTCGACATTGGAAAGGATTCAATGAAAATGATTAATAAATTCAGTAAAATATTATGGAATCATGTTTACATAATTCATTGGTAATTAATTAATTAGAAATCAGTGTATAAACAATTTTAAAATACAGAACTTCTTTTTCTAAAAAACAATCTTTTAATGTAATGAAACATTTTATCTCAATATATTATTAGAACAAATTTTAAATAATTAATTAAATTATATTAATATATAATATATAAAATCAACTATTTATCATTCATCTTATGAGTTTATAGACAATAAATAAGAATAAATCTAATTTTAGGGATAAAATATGTATTTTTCAAGAATATTGTTTTATCATGTTTTAATGGGGCACTAGTTTAAAAAATATTGTTTTAAAAATATATAAATTTTATTTGAAATTATGAAATTAATTTCTCAAATAATAATTTCAAAATTATTATATGGAAATTTTTTTCATTTTTTTTACGAAATCTCATTTTCAATAAATATAAAAAAATGAATTATAATTGAAAAATCATATTAATATTAAATTTTCATAATCATAAATTATATTTGAATTTTTTATAGTAAAATTAGATAAAATATACATTTATTAATTACATATTCTTCATTGTAATCTCTTTTATATTGAATATATATATTAAAACATAGTAAAATTCTGAACATTTTCACATTAAAACCCCACATTCTTGTCTCGTTTATAGATTTAATTTTAAATATAATTTTTTTTCCAATTAAATGAATTAAATATGAAAGAAATGATCAATATTTTGAATCATAATAACTTATAATGCATAATAATTCTCACATAATTTTTTACGAATATTATTAGTGAAATATGTTAAAATTAATTAAAATGATTAAAAAAAATAATCTACCAAGGGTCTATATATTATAGATAATGTTAAAAATGAAATATAAAATTTTAAAAAACCATTTGATGTACATATTATGAAATAAAATATTAATGGCTCTAATTTGGTCCATTATTAGAGCCTCATGACATGGAAAAAACATAGACCGAATTATATCTTTAAAAGATTTACATGTTTAGCACTAACCTCCTTCAAAAAAGCCTCCCCTCTCCCCCTCTCTCCACACCACTCAACCCATTTTACTCATATAATCCTTGTCCAAATATCTTCACAAAATCCATATCTTTATCCTAGAATACACCCTTTGTGAGTAAATCTATCCCATAAAGTCTTTTGGTGAAAACCAAAATGAAATAATAAAAGAAGATGTAATGTTCATCAATGATCATTTTTTTAATTTCTTCCTTAAACACCTTTAATTATTTTTTTATCATTATTATATAAAAACCTATGTATTCTAAATATATTTATTTTTTGTCATGATATTGTTATGATCTCAAACATCACAAAATTTCTTTAAATTTGACACACAATCATTGTTTCCCTAAATGGTTGACAACCGCCTCATGAATTGATGTTGTTCATTATTCTATTACCGCATTACAAGGACGTGAATAATAATTGAAATAAAATTATATTTGATATTTATTATTTATATATTAATATTATTATTATGAAATAATTATGTAACACATACTGTGATTCTTTATTTTTTTGGTATTACGATAATGTCGATCGTGCGTATGGCGGACAACCACCTTACGATGAAATTTCATTCATTCGCAAAATACATGAAATGTATTTGAGATGTGATTAATAAAAATATGTGATACATATGAAAAAATATATTCTATAATTATAATATATCCTATACATTTATTTCATTCAATCCGACTAGAAAATCAAAATATTGTCAATATGTATATTTGACCTACAGTCTCCATGAACGATGTATTTCAATTCCAATTTTTATATTTTATATATTATTATCAATACATATAATGAATATATATGTTATATTTATATAATTTTTATCATATTGAATATGATTAATTATTTACTAAATAAATATTTCCTAAAATATTAAAAATCAAATGATATATGAAAAACAAACCAGTTATCACTCATGGAAAAACATTATCATGCAATTTTTTTTATCAAAAGGGAAATAAATTATATGAAATAAATCCTATAATGTGTTATTTAAATAAATATGGATCTTTATTATTTTTACATTAAAATAATATTTACTATACATGATGATTTAATGAGTACAATGGATGTTATGACATTAGGTAAGGGATTTCCAACTCACTTTTGTTTTCTTTGAGACAAAAGCCTTGTTCAACACATATTTCTTATAAGTGGTGTGTATACATCCGATGGATTTTATTTATTATTCTATATTGGGATTTATATTGATTTCTATATCTATTTTAGGATCACTATTTCCAGTGGTTTATAGATAAAGTGTTTCCAAATCACTAAGGGAATTTTTTCTCAGTCTCCATTCGTTGAAATGCAAGTTATGACATGTGCCATTATTCATTTACTTGGTGTATATAATACTTATTTTAAATGTTATATATTAATTATTATACTATTTATTATATTTAAATATTCATATAATGTTATTATTTTTTTGGAAATTTGATTCGATGTTAACAAAGTGGAAAGAGTTTATTACTACAATGTCATCATTTATCAAGATTGTTTATGGTTGTTCTTCTAATGATGAAATATTATTTTTCTTCATCAAAGAAATATAATGAATATTATTTGCCTATATATACACATTATATCTTTATGTAATGGTAATTTTTCACACATTATAAGTTAATATTACTAATAAAGCATTTTAATGAAAATCAATCATTATTTATCTCTTTTTTCAGAAATATGCCTTCATTAAATAATATTTTTTAAAAAAGTAAAAATACCCTACAATTATCCTATTATTTTTAATATACCTTTTACCCTTAATTTTTTTAAATTTTTTAAAAAAGGAATATTTTTTTTATTTTATAATCAGAGCCCTTTTTAATTGTAACAACAATTTGAAAGGTACCTTAGTTTTTACATAAATGTCATGTATGGAATTCTTCACCATCATGACCACTCTATTTGTGGAAGACTATATTATATTGTTTGATGAGTTTCTCATGAATAATGTTTTCAATGGTTTTTATGTTTAAAAATTATTATAAATTATTTTCAAAACATCCTTTATATGTTTTCATGGTTATTTTAAAAGAAAATAGTTTTCAAAAGGAATTACATTATAAAATGAAATTTTCAATATAGAAAGGATATTTTATCTTCGAAAGGTTTTATATGTTCTTTAAAAACATATATTATTTAAAGGATAACCACTATGGGTGTTACAAATTCATTACCGGGGTGCTGATCTAATGACACCTAACTTATTTCATATTTGAATGGTTTATGATTAATATTGAATGTTGTTAATAAAACCCATTTATATTATACAAGATATATCATAAAAAAATTACAATGAAACAATATTCTTTTCCATTGTCATTTTGTGATGAAATAATAATGAGACATGTATTCTATCCATAAGATTTCATATGATGAAAATTTTATGATACACATTTCATTTTATGGGTTATGATATGAAGAATTCTTATGATATTGTGGAACAATTAAAGTTGGTTCTCATTATTTGAAAGGTGGGACCTATATCTCCCACCAATTCATTGGGTAATGATAAATGTTCCCTAATATCAATGGTTACATAGGTGATCATATCAATCCCAAATTAGGAGGGTATATGAGTGGTCACAGTAATACTTAAACCAAAGTGTACATGGGAGGTCATTACAAGCCCACTACAAGTGGATACACAATCAGATATCATAATCCTATAATGTGATGGTATATGGGATTTCATCCAAATACCAGAACAGGAGGGTACATTTCAGGTCATTTAAAACCCACCAAAAGAGTGTATATTAGGCTCATCATAATTTGAAAATTAGACGGTACACTAGAGGTCATCCCAAGCCCGAAGTAGATACAACAATGATGAAACTAAGTCTATCATCTTATGAATTTTTTGATATGTCGTCTTGAAATAAGATTTTATATGATTATGTTAATTCCAAAAAACTTGTTCTTATTCCATTTTATACTCTCATGTCTTATGTACCTAGATTATCTTAATTTTGATGTTTATGAATGGTCAATATCTATATCAGGATTTAATATTATGATATTTTATATATAGAGTACACATTAAAAATATGATTCTCAAGTTCTCATACCACTATTCTCACGTTATTCTTATATATCACCCTTGTTTATAGTTATTGAGAATATGAGAAACACATTGTTATTTTTGGGAAAAATCCTTCAAGGTAACATTATAGTGTTTTTGGGTTGATTTTTTTGTTGAAAAAGTTGGATTCCGTGGTCATTTTTTATTAGTTGAGATATTATTGACAATATATGTTGAAAAGGATCCAATATAAGGGAACAAATGATCTGGAGGAAGTATAAAAAGTTTGCATACATGGTGGAACTATTTCCTAATGTTTTCAAAAATCATTTTGTCCAAAATAGGGAGAATATAGAAAGGTGTATTTTGAAAACGTTGTTGTGAAAAACATTGATGGTGAATTCCAATGTTGCATCATATTGGAATTTTAGGATCAGTACATAAAAATTTGGTTATAGAGGGAGTCATGGGAATGATTGGTTTTTGTGTGAAAGGTGATTTGAGCATGCCCAAAAAATATAGATGAAATAAATAGTTTGGAAGAGGCTTACACACCCAATGTGAAATCTAATTTAGTTTTACATACTTGGGAAAAATCATATACATGAAAAGGATTTCATGGGAGGATCATGCATGAAGGTTTGGTTGGGTCAATAGTTAAGTGGCTACCCCCCCCCCCATTCAGAAGCATGACCATTAGAGAAATCTAGGGCTTTTAATCACATAAGAGTTATGCACCAAAGGAGTTTCATGTAAAGGGAGTTTCAGTAAAAAGATATTGTGTATATAGAGAGTTTGTTGTAAAGAATAATTTTTAATGCAATTCAATAAATATTAATGCAAGACACCCAATGGATGCATAGAAGATACAAGTTTCTCATTAATTCTGTCGTAAAGTGGTATTCATCAAGTAGAATAATGTGGCAGTCAATGATACACATAATAAGGTGGAAAAACTATTTTTTAAATAAATAAAAAGAGAATCTTCTAAAGAATAATCGAGTACACATTAATTGAGAGTACATTAAGCTTTCTTGTAGTGATTTGTTGTAAACCAAGATGGATAATGTATTGCCTCCAAAAATTATAAACAAGAGTTCACTTTTAGTCGATTTGTTATATTGGAACATTTTCATTGTATGAAATTTAAAAGTATCCCATTGATGGTGATCCAAGTAAATTTTTTGTTTCTCATGTATAATTTAATTACTGTTGAAAAATGTTTGTTAGAATGTGAGAGAGTGAAGAGTATTTTGTTTAAAAATAAAATAAGATTTGATGGGGGAGAAGTTTTAATCTATCATAACCTGATTCCCCCTAACCCCACTCAGGGTATTTAAACTATGGGGAAAACACTTATTATTTATTTCCTCATGTGGTAAAGAATGGTTTTATATAGTAGTACAAAAGGGGATTATATTTAAAAGAGATGTTAAATTTCCTTCACCAAATAAGCAAAATCTGTTCCATGACTCCAAAGGAACTGAAATATTTATTTCCTTTGGTGAATTTTTGTATAATATAATGAATATTCATCTAAAAATATGAAACACTGATTTATGAGAAGTTGTGGTTGTAGGATCAAAATGATAATTATTGTAATATCTAAATAATGATGTAGATTCTTAATATACAAGAGGGAGGGGGTGAATTATATACTTTAAAAATTTCCATTGGACCATTTAGAGATGGAAATGTCTAACAAAGTTTAACAAGGTAAATTCACAAGACATATTCGTTCTACAAACTTGCTTGATTCCGGAAATATGGTTCCAAAAATAAAACATAAGAAAAGTTTACAAAGATAATGATTCCACATTAAAGCGTATAGAATCTTATTAATCAAAGTACAAGTAATAGAAAGGATAATATTGTTATACTTTCTTCAATAACCAAAATGCATAAAAAAACATGAAACAATACAAGTAACAAGTAGTAAATCTTTTAAACCAATGGGATGGGTATCAAACAACCATGGATAAAGGTGTTTTGAATTATACTTTCAAGAAAGTCTGTCTTACCCACACCATGGTTAACCCTCAATACGAATATCGAAATCTATCTTTCTATCCCCACAAGACCTCAAACTTCAAGGTAGTAGGCACCTATGTCTTCTTATCTTCTAAATCCGTTGAATGTACTCAGAAGCATTCAGAGTCACACTATGAAATTTTGAACAAGATGTTCAGTACATACAAAGCATGAAAGTATCTCTCTAGAATTCACTTCAGCATCATGTAATCTCTAGAGTCATAGAATAGCGTTGATCTCATTCAAATGATCTCCTTTTTATAGGAACTGCATTAACAGTCGGCTCCCTCCTCCAACGGTCATATTTATCCTTGAATTTCGGAGGGACCTGTCCATGTGTCACTCAAACAATGTTTGTTTAGTAACTGAATGCTCTACATCGATTTATAACCAAAACTGGAGGAAGAAAAAATATGGTTTCGAAACCAAATCCATTTTTCTAGTGTAAGGAAAAAATAAATGTTTGGAGTCTAAAAAAAATATTCAATTTCTATAATACATGGGAATTCATATTCTTTCTTCAAAAGAATTCAGAACCTGAATTCGATAGAATTCTAGAGTATGAATTTCAAGGAAATTCGGAATCTGAATTCATAAGAATTTGGAGTCTAAAATCAGAATGTTCGGAGTCTAAATTCAGAAGAATTCGGAGTATGAACTCAGAATGTTTAGAGTCTGAACCTAGAATGTTCGGTACTTGAATTCAGAGAATTCAGAGTCTGAATTCAGATCCTGAAAATAGAATGTTCTATATCTAAGTATTTATAAGATTCCTAGGTTTTAGTTACGAAATCAAATTTTATACTTAGAAGTAAAATGAGTTAGGTTTAGAAAAAATATTCCATGAACAATGAAAACATGGTAAGGATAAATTTCTTTAGGGAAGGAAAATTTTCCTTATCAAGATGAACCATAAGAAAAATAAAATTTTCCTTTAAGATAAGGTGTTTGTGATTTTCAAAATACGAAGGAATGGATATAAAGACCTATAAATTTCATGAAATGTTTTTAATAAATTCTTTGGGATTTTACAAGTATGCAGTTTTTGACGGAACCTGATTCCGAGGCCCGGTGTTCCTGGAATATTTTTCCAAAGTTTAGCTTGGGTACGTTCAGTGAACTAACGAGCGGGTTTTTCTATCATTTGATTCGGTGCGTGGAATTGAAATCAGAGGTCACTGATGAAACCATGGCACCTGTTTTTTATTAGGAGGACCTTTTCTGAAGGTGCGTTTGCTCGAGAGGAGTTGTTTAAAAAATGTGGTTTAATTGAAGAGTGAAATAAAATATGTGCTACAATTTTAGTTCTTTTATATGTGATTATAACCTATGTGTGGAAGTTGGGGTGGGACCCACTAGGTTACTAACTTCTATTGAGAGGATAAAGGAGCGGTGGGGCCCACACGAGCCCCCATCTTTTCAAATTCCCCACATCCCCTTAAACTCCCTTTAAACCTCCCTGGTTTTTAATTATGTGGCTTCTCTTCTTCCACATTAATATTGCAAACATAACACTCTATTTAATTTGACAACTCAAGATTAATTAATTAAGTGAATTCAATTTTGAATTTTTGAGTTTTTGAAATGCATGGAAAGAGAATAAAATAAGGTGAGGCCTTATTTTATTAGGTTAGCTTGTTGTTTGAGAATATTGGGAAGAGAGATTTATGTTCTATTGAAGAACTTCATCCTTAACAAAGAACAACAACATTTCCTCAAGGATCGTCGACTCGGTGACCCAGATTCTTCTGCCTTCTTCTTCCTCCATGATAAAGGAGGAGGCACCGACACAGAAACTCACCAACGACGTATCGCCATTTAATCTTCTCTCCGCGTCAAAGGAAGGGAGATGCTGCTTCCTCCTCAGATGCTCTCCATCGACTTTTACGGAACCCCACCCTGCGACGTCGTTATTCCACGACTCTCTTCATTCAACAACTTGTGTTGAGGTAGCGGTTATTTACGTTCATGATTAATTTAACGTTATTTATTAAATAAATTGCCCGATTTTTATCGATATAATGGGAGGATATTGGACCGCACAAACACGGTCGATCCTCCTCCCCTTTAATTGGTTGATCCTTGTTAAACATGCGGCGAAGGCGGCGTGGTTCTGTTGCACCGCACGGGAATGAAAAGGGACCGCTGTCGGAGCGGGCTGTGGTGGAGGTGTGCGGTGCCGTTGCACCGCGCTAGTGATACCAAAGGAAGCCGCGGCCAGGAGCGGGCCGCGACGGAGTGGCATAGCGCCGTCGCGCCGCATCAGAGCACCAAGGGGCCACGGCCGGGGTGGGACGCGGTGGAGGGGCGCGGCGCAGTCGCGCCGGTTAGACTGAAGCTGCGACAGCTTCTCAAAGGGGCGGCCGGCCGAGCCGGCCGCCGGCGCCACCTAGAGGCGGGACCCCTCGGGTCCCTCAGATTGCACAAGGCTGGCCTTAACGGACAGCCATTCTAGAAACAGGGGGGCACCCCCCACCCCTTTGTACCCCGCTTGGCCATGATCCGAGATGAACCGCAACCGGCTTCCGAGCGGGGTCGCAGGTCTTGCGGGCCGGGCCGCCCGCGCCGGGCAGGGCCACCTGCACCGGGCCGGGCCGCCAGCGCCTGGTCAGGCCGCCAGTGCCGGGCTGGGCCGCCCCAAACTGGGCCGGACCCGGACATGGGTTGGGTCACCCCCGTTCGGGCCGACCCAGGGGGTATTGGGCCGGGTCGGACTGGGCCCAAATCCCCTATTTTTCGGGCAGATTTGTTCAAACACCCATAACATGGGCTACAGACCTCTGATCGATGCACCGTTAGTTGCATAGCGATACATGGATCGATACGGTCGTTTTGTTATATTACACTTAAGGTTTCGGTGATCTTTGGGTATGGAAGGGTTGGTTCGAACACGAAACCAACCGGGCCCTCGGAGGGGAAACACTTATAACTGGAGCTCTGGAAGTCCGATTGACGTGCCATCAACTTCATTGGATTCCTCTTAGTGAGACAGTCCTTTTGGCTTAATTCGCTTGAGGTTTGGATGCAACTATAGTATTGTCAGGTTGGTTTTAGCTTAAAAACCAACCGGGCCCCTAGGACGAAAAGGCCAATAATTCTCAGACCGGACGTCCGACTGACACGTTGTCTGTCGCGTTGAGTTCCTATTAACGAGACGGAACTTTGGGATACATCAACTTCGGACTTCATCTCAGTTGATGTATCTACCCCCCTTGGCTCGTGGAGCAGACCCTCCCAGAATCAAGCATGTTGTGTGTGGGAACCGTAGAGGTGGCTGCGACTATGACGACTACCATGCTGGGATGCTCCCTGTGTTCGACGACGATGATGACTGTACTGGGATCCATTGTGGGTTCGGCAACGATGATGATGTACTTTGATCCTCCATGGGTTCGGAAGTGATGATGACTATACTTTGATCCTACGTGAGTTCGATAGAGATGGTTACTGTACTGGGATCCTACGTGGGTTCGGTAGCGACGAGTATTGTTCTTGGATCCTACGTGGGTTCAGCAGAGGAGATGATTTAGAGGCTACATCAATCATCTCCACCCCTCTTCGTTAATAATATACCTGTGTGATCTGAGTCTTTTCTTTGAATCATTATCTTTGATATGATTGACTTGCTATCCTGTGTGGTTTGGGTTGTGCTTTCATGTGTGGATTGGGTTGTACTTTCCTGTGTGGACTGGGTTGAACATGGCCTCATGAGTTGGAGCAGAACTGGAATTGATGACTTAGGTATATGTATAGGAATGTACCTAAGAATTGTTGGTTGTTACTTCGTAATTGTATCTTTCCTTTGTGGTTTGTCTTTCGTGGATTTTGGGAGACCTTTGGGATTCTCGGGACCCCCACTGAGTATCGTATACTCACCCCTGCACGGACTATGCCCGCACTACATTGTTTTGGTTGCAGGTGACGGACAACGCTGATCGTGGTTGAGGCTTGTGGAGCAGGACGGTACCCGGAGGTGTACTGTCAGGTGGGACGTACATAGAGTGGACGGATGGACTCGAGGATCCGATGAGACTATCTGTACTCACCCTTCAGGTGGGAGTTTCGGGGGACTTCTTGGTGGTTGCTGCTCTACTTTTCAGCTGTTGTACTTTCTTTTCTCAGTTGTACTTTACTTTCAGTTGGTTTTGTATACTGGCCCAATTACTTTCAAGCACTTACTTTTTTACTCAGTTTACTTAGTGTTTTACTTCAGCTTGTGTACTCTGTGGTGTTAGTTTTCTTATATAATGGCAATGCCCTCCCTTTTATCGGGACTTACGCCATTGGTGCTAGTCGCCAGCTCCTGGCCTATTGAAGGCGGGCTTTGGGTAGTCATGACACGGACCCCAAGGATGGGTCGTGAAAAATTAGTTTTAGCGTCAGAGATCACCCAGGTTCCGTGGGGAGACGAACCCTCAGGCAGCTGAGGATTGACTGGAGGCTGTCGTTCAAGTTTTCAGATTAGTAGGGACACCATCTGACCTCATGGTGATCCTTGCGGTGAGTCTCCTGCACGCGGCAGCAGGTAGATGGTGGAGCCTGATGCTCCAGGTGCACGACGATGCATCACTTCTTTGGACGGACTTTGAGAGCCACTTTCGCTCACAGTTTGTTCCAGCCACCCTTTGTTCGGTGCGCATTAAGGAGTTACTACAGCTGCGGAATGACAACATGACAGCAGCCCAGTACTCGGTGAGATTTACCGATCTCTCGTGCTACTCCATGGACATGGTACCAGACCCATTCTTCTGGGCCTAGACCTTCGAGCAGGGACTGAGGCATGAGATCAGGGATTCAATTATATCCCTCAGTATTCTGACGCATGCAGGGGTACTGGAGAGATCCCTTCTTGAAGAGAGATTTCTTGGTGAGCCTACACAGGCAGCGAGACCTACTGCAGGGTGGCACGTAGCGGAGTCTTCTACAGCTGGCAGTTGCAGGATGTCACAGGGATCCAAACGGACCAAACCATCCGGTGGGAGACCTCAGGATACTAGCTCGGAGGTGCGGGGCACACGCAGCAGAGCTAGTCATACGAGAGGCAGACAATGCTACACATGCAGCGGACATGGACACATGGCTTGGGACTGTCTGACCCGCTGTGCAGAGGAGCAACCGACAGTTGAGGGACCACCCAGTCAGAGGCAGAGGTTCGACCGTGGTAGTCCGTAGGGAGAAGGCAGACGAGGTACAGGAGCTGGACGAGCAGCGGGTGGTGGGTGAAGCTTTGAGGCTCTACCACCACCACCACTAGGAGGTCCACCCCGACCACCGAGAGCTGGCGGACAGAGGCAGGCTCAGCTTCAGGCAGTGGAGGCCAACGACCATGGCATAGTTGAGATGATTCGAGGTACTATCTGTGTCTACTCCACCCTTGATGTAGTTCTTATAGACAAATGAGAGAGTCATTCTTTCATTGCCACTGCCCTTGTTCGGAGCTCGGAGATTCCGATGGAGACGTTGGCTCGATCCTTACGGCTAGAGACTCCTACGGGAGAAAACTCAATGATTACGCACTGGTGCCGGCAGTGTGAGCTTACTCTAGGAGGCATGAGCTTCAGCTGGGATCTTCTTGTAGCGGCGTTGAGGAATTATGACATCATATTGGGCATGGATTGGTTATCTACAGTCCATGATCAGATCGACTGTATTAGGTGCAAGGTGCGGTGTGTCTGCACGGATGGGAGCATGTTCACCTTCACCTGTGAGAAAGGAGCCTTTGCAGTGCAGGACAAGCTTACGTAGAGGAGAGGAAAACTGATCACCCATCAGTTGTCTAGTCTCATCCTAGGAGCACTTAATGTGTGGTGTCCGAGATTTCCTGTTGTGGTGGATCAGTATGCGGACGTTTTTCCTAACAATGTTCCAGGACTACCTTCTCATAGAGAGATAGACTTCTATATTGACCGGTATCCTGGGATAGACCCGATATCTACTCCAGCATATCGGATGGATCCTGTCGATCTTTGAGAGCTACGGGTACAACTGAAGGACTTGCATGTAAAGGGATTCATCCAACCCAGTGTTTCACCCTGGGCTTCCCCGATTTTGTTCGCCAAGAAGGTGGACGAGAGCTTGCGACTGTGTGTCGATTACCATCGCCTGAACCATGTGACCGTGAAGAACAAGTATCCACTTCTGAGGATCGATGACCTCTTTGATCAGCCCAAGGGAGCATGGTGGTTATCGAAGATAGACCTCAGGTCAGGCTATCATTAGCTTAGAGTTCGAGATGAGGATGTGAAGAAGATGACCTTCAGGTGTCGATATGGCCACTATGAGATCCTGATTTTACCTTTCGGCGTAACCTACACTCCAGCAGTGTTCATGAGTCTAATGAACATGATCTTCCATCCTTACCTTGATCGATTTGACTTAGTCTTCATCGAAAACATATTGATTTACTCGACTACTGAGGAGGAGCACGCCTACCACTGGCGGGTTGTACTGGACACACTATGAGAGAACCAACTTTATGGTAAGATCTCGAAGTGTCAGTTCTGGATACGTGAGGTCCACTTCTTGGGTAACGTCATCTCTGAGGTGGGAATTGCAGTGGATCCTGCAATGATCGAGGCAGTTCTAGCTTGGGAGAAACCCAGGAGCGTGACAGAGGTGCGGAGTTTCCTGGGTCTGGCTGGGTACTATCGAAGGTTTGTGCCAGAATTCTCCAGAGTTGCAACACCACTCTCATCCTTGATGAAGAAGTGGAAACCCATCGTGTGGTCAGATAGATGACAGCAGAGCTTCCAGGAGCTGAGACAGAGATTGACTAATGCACCCATCTTGAGGCTACTAGAGGAGGGCGTAGGGTACGTAGTTTACTATGATGAATCAGGGAACAGACTCAGTTGTGTCATGATGCAGGAGAGGGAAGTGATCACATATGGATCACGATAGTTGAGGCAGCACGAGCAGAACTACGCTACCCATGACTTGGAGTTAGCAACAGTGGTCTTCACCCTGAAGATGTGGCGACACTATCTGATGGGTGAGAATTTTACAGTCTATTCTGACAACCAGAGTCTCAGGTACATATTCTCAAAGAAGCACCTAAACCTGAGATAGTGGCGATGGCTCGAGTTCTTCCTGGACTATGAATTTGAGATAGTCTATACTTCTGGAAAGGGGAACGTATTAGCCGATGCTCTCAGCAGGAGGACGGGCATCCAACCACTTGGAGAGGCGACGGAGCAGCTAGCCGCGTTGCAGATATCCTTTGTGGATAGAGATGGTTCCACCTTTCTAAAGTCACTCACAGTCACTCCACCACTTCTTCAGCGGGTCAGAGAGGCACAACGTGGGGACGTTGACTATGAGACGCGACGTTCACATATATCCTCAGGACAGGCACCTGATAGATTCTCTATAGGAGGAGAGCACGTTGACCTTTTTAGAGGACATACCATGGTACCAGTTGCATTACAGGAGGAGATTCTGAGAGAGTTTCACACATCCCCATTAGCGGCATATCTAGGAGTGGCGAAGATGTACCGGGATCTCAGATGACAACACTGGGGGCCGGGTATGAAGAAGGCTATGGCAGAGTTTGTTTCACGATGCCTTACCTATCTGCAGGTGAAGGTGGAGCACCAGGTACTAGCAGGCTTGGTACAACCCCTAGAGGTCCCGGAGTGGAAGTGGGATGGGATATCCATGTATTTTGTGACTAGTCTTCCACATACTTCCATACGACACAACTCCATTTGGGTGATTGTAGACCGACTCACCAAGTCGTCCCACTTTCTACCTATCAGAGAGAAGGGATCAGTGGAGATCTTGGGACACCTCTATGTTCAGGAGATCATATGGATTCATGGTGTTCCATCGACTATCGTCTCCGATCGAGATGCTCGATTTACTTCCTCGCTTTGGAAGGGGTTGCAGGAGGCATTTGGGATGCAACTACTCCTGAGAACCGCCTTTCACCCACAAACGGATGGTCAGATGGAGAGGAACATTCAGACTCGCAAGGACATGATCCGTGCGTGTGTCTATGACTTTGGTCGCAGCTGGGAGGATCACCTACCCTTGGTGGAGTTTGCGTACAACAACAACTACCACTCCACCATTGGGATGGCATCATATGAGGAATTGTATAGCCGACCTTGCAAATCACCTCTATGTTGGACAGACCCTGGGGAGTCAGCACATGTAGGACCAGATATGGTCTAGGCCACGATAGAGAAGGTACATGTCATCCCGGAGAGGATGAGGACAGCTCAGAGCTCACATAAGTCCTATGCTGACAGGAGGCGGAGACCACTAGAGTTCGAGGATGGCGGCCACATTTTCTTACTGGTCTCACCTCGACGTAGACTGCAGAGGTTTGGTCGGGGCAGCAAGTTATCTTGGCGCTTCATCGGACCATTCCAGGTTCTCAGCAGGATATGCGAGGTGGCTTATCTCCTGGATCTTCTACCTCAGTTGCATCGGGTTCACGACGTCTTCCACATATCTCAGCTGAAGAGATACGTGCATGACCCGAACCATATCATCGACCATGGGGAGCTGGACATCGATGATGGGGTGAATTTTTCGGAGGTCCTGGTGGAGATTGAGGATCGATAGGAGTGGCTCTTATGTGGATGGTCGATTCCTCTAGTGTGCATCAGGTTGTAGCATGGGAACCTCCAGGAGAGCACATGGGAGTGGGAGGCTCAGATGCCTACACAATACCCTCATTTGTTTCCCTACTTTGTGATGTATCTTTACGGGGACGTAAAGCCCTGTAGTGGGAGTAATGTAAAGACCCATAAATTTTAAGGAAATTTTTTTATTAAATTATTTTGGATTTTATGATTACGCAGTTTCTGACAGCACCTGATTCTGAGGCCCGGTGTGCCCAGAATATTTTTCTAAAGTTTAGCTCGGGTACTTTTAGTGAACAAACGAATGGGTTTTTCTAACTTTTGATCCGGTGCTCGGAATTGAAATCCGAGGGCACCGATGAAATCGCAGCGCCGTTTTTTTCTTAGGAGGACCTTTTCCGATGGTGCGTTTTCTCAGGATGAGTTGTTTAAAAAAATGTGGTTTAATTGAAGAGTGAAATAAAATAAGTGTTACAATTTTATTTATTTTCTAAGTGATTATAACCTATGTGTGGACGTTGGTGTGGGACCCACTAGGTTGCTAACTTCTATTGAGAGGATAAAGGAGAGGTGGGGCCCAAACAATCCCCTATCTTTTCACATTCCCCATAACCCCTTAAACTCCCTTTAAACCTCCCTTGTTTTTAATTATGTGGCTTCTCCTCTTCCACATTAATATTGAAAACATAACACCCCATTTAATTTGAAAACTCAAGATTAATTAATTAAGAGAATTCAATTATGAGTTTTTGAGTTTTTGAAAAGCATGGAAAACGAATAAAACAAGGTGAGGCCTTATTTTATTAGGTTGGCTTGTTGTGTGAGGATATTGGGAAGAGAGCTTTATGTTCTTTTGAAGAACATCATCCTCAACGAAGAATGACAACATTTCGTCAAGGATAATCGACTCGACGACCCAGATTCTTTTGTCTTCTTCTTCCTCCATGATAAAGGAGGAAGAACTGATGCAGAAACTCGCCAACGATGTCATGCCATTCAGTCTTCTCTGCATGTCAAATGAAGGGAGATTCCACTTCCTCCTTTCAGGATCTCCGTCGACGTTTACGGAACCCCACCCTGCGACGTCGTTATTCCATGATGCACCTCATTCGACAACATGTGTTTAGGTAGGGGTTATTTACATTCATGATTAATTTAACATTCATCGTTAAATAAATTGGATGCTTTTTATCAACATAACGGGAGGAGATCGGATCGCACAAACACGGCTGATCCTCCTCCCCTTTAATTGGTTGATCCTTGTTGAACTTGCGGCGAAGGCAGCGCGGTACCATTGCAACGTGTGGGAAAGAAAAGGGACTGCCACCAGAGCGGTCCATGGTGGAGGTGTGTGGCACCGTCGCTCCATGCCAGTGAGACCAAAGGAAGCCGCAGCAAGCAGCGGGCCACGGCGGAGGGGTGCGGTGCTAGTCTGACAGAAGCCGCAGCCTAAGGCCGCGGTGGCTTCTCAAAGGGGCGGCCGGCCGAGCCGGCCGCTGGTGCCACCTAGATGCGGGACCCCTCGGGTCCCGCAGATTTCCCAAGGCTGAACATAATGGCCGACCTTTCCAAAAACAGGGGGCGGCGCCCCGCCCCCCCTTCGCACCCCGCTCGGCCGAGAGCCGAGCTGAACCGCGGTCGGCTTCCGAGCCGGCCCGCAGGCCATGCGGTCCATGACGGGCCATGCCAGCTGGGCCAGGCCATGACCAAATGGCTGGACTCGGACCCGAGTTGATTGACCAGGTTCGGGCTGACCCATGGGGTATTGGGCGGGTCGGACAGGGCCCAAACCCCCTATTTTTCAGACAGATTCGTTCAAATGCCCATCACATGGGCTATGGACCTCCGATCGATGCATCGTCAGTTGCGTAGCCATCCTTGGATCATGACGGTAGTTTTGATATTTTACACTCATGGTTTTTGTGAACTTTGTGTACAGGCAGGTTGGTTCGAACACGAAACCAACCGGGCCCTCGGAGCAGAAAAACTTATAACTTGTGTTCCGGATGTCCAATTGACGTGCCGTTGACTTTATTGGATTCCTCTTAGTGATAAGTTCCTTTTGGATTAATCCACTCAAGGTTTGGACATATATGGAGTATGGTCAGGTTGGTTTTAGCTTAAAAACCAACGGGACCCATGGGACGAAAAAGCAAATAACTCTCAGACCGGGCGTCTGATTGACGCTCTGTCTATCGCATTGAGTTCCTATTGACGAGACGGAACATTGGGATACATCAACTCCAGAATTTGTGTAAGTTGATGTATCGACCCCCCTTGGCTCGTAGAGCGGACCCTCCCGGAATCGTGCATGCTGTGTGTGGAACCCTAGAGCTGGTTGTGACTACAACGACTACCAAGCTGGGATCCTCCGTGGGTTCGATGACGATGATGGCTATAAATGGATCCTCCATGGGTTTAGCATCGATGATGACTATACATGGATCCTACATGGGTTCGGCAGTGATGAGAACTATACATGGATCTTATGTGGGTTCGGCATCGATGGTTACTGTACTGGGATCCTTCGTGGGTTCAGCAGCAACGACTACTATTCATGGATCCTACGTGGGTTTGGCAGAGGAGAAAATTTAGAGGTTACTTCAATCATCTCCACCCCTCTTTGTTAATTGTATACCTATGTGAGCGGAGTCTTTTCTTTCAATCGTTATCTTCGATATTATTTACTTGCTATCCTGCGTGGATTGGGTTGTGCTTTCATGTGTGGATTGGGTTGTACTTTTCTGTGTGGACTGGGTTGAACTTGGGCTCATGAGTTGGAGAAGAACTAGAATTGATGACTTAGGTATATATATGAGCATATACCTAAGAAGTGTTGGTTTTTACTTCATGATTGTATCTTTCCTTTGTGGTTTATCCTTCATGGATTCTGGGAGACCTTCGGGAGTCTCGGTGTCCCCACGGAGTATCGTATACTCACCCCTGCATAGGCTATGCCTGCACTACATTGTGTTGGTTTCAGACAATAGACAACATTGATCATGGTTAAGGTTTGGGGAGCGGGACGATACCCAGAGGTGGACTATAAGGTGTGACGTACATGGAGTGGACGACTAGACTCGAGGAGCAGATGAGACTATCTGTACTCACTTTTCAGGTGGGAGTTCTGGGGGACGTCTTGGTGATTGCTGCTTTACTTTTCAGCTGTTGTACTTTCTTTTCTCAGTTGTACTGTACTTTCATTTGGGTTTGTATACTGGCCCATTTACTTTCCAGCACTTACTTTTGTACTCAGTTTACTTAGTGTTTACTTCAGCTTGTGTACTCTGTGGTGTTTGTTTTCTTATATAATGGCAATGCCTTCCCTTTTATCGGGACTTACGCCTTTGGTGCTAGTCGCCAGCCCCTGGATTATGGAAGGTGTGCTTGGGGTAGTCACAACATGGGCCTCGAGGATGGGTCATTAAATTGGAAATGTAATAGGGAAACCTTATTGACTTAACAATCTCCCCCGTTTTGGAAAGCACAAACATACTTACAAAAAAATAAGGAATTAGAAAATATTTTCCTATACATTGAATGTAAAACATATCTCCCTTAACACATGGAAAAAGATGAACACGACTAACTCAACCATAGGCTTTGGAAAAACTATGGATTGTATTATTTATTTCTAGAATGAGACTTTGCATTTTATTGCATACGAAAATATTCTTGGATAAGAACACCCCCTTAAATGAACTCCCCCTTTCTTAGGGAAATTTCTTCTTTGCTTAGTATTCTTTTTTCCTTTCTCCCCCTTTGTGATTTTCAAAAAGGAATATAGGGAATGGAAAATTAAATATGGTACCTGAAATATTAGTACAATACAACCAAAAATATATGAAGTTCTACCAAAAATCTCATTATGTTTGGAAAAAAATATACCAAGAAGGAATACAAAAAAATATCAGAATTGAACAAGATTATCCTTCCTTGTCCTTCAGCATCAACTTATTTACTATGGTTTTGATATTATTGAGCTCATTGTGTTCTTCCTCTACACGTTTGGGAATCTGATTGAAATCCTCTATTTCCTCCTCTAAGGATTTGATTTTTCCTTCTTGATCCTTAAGAGACTCTGCCTGACCATTCAAAACTTCTTCTTGATTAACTATATTATCTTGTATCTCAATCCTGAGATCCATTTCTCTTTTCCAACTCTGAGCAACTGAATACAACTTCCCATTCAGATCTTTTACCTCTAGCATCTAGGAATTCTATTCCAGAGACAACCTTTCGTCAAATTTTTATTTGAGATCCTTGAACTTCACATATTCGGTGTCAAATGAATACGTGAAATTATCTTGGAATTCATCAAGAACTATCATGTATTCTATAGTTGTCTTTGACCAGTTGGTAATTTTCTTGCAAGATCTTTTTTGGGATTTGTAGTTTATGAAAATGGTTTTGAAATTGGACTCAAGCATTAAAAAATTATCCATCCCCATGGATACTAAATCCAATTTCTGATTTAAGGAATGTTGAAGCATCTGGAATCCCGAGTCTATACTGGGAAATATTGGTATAGTTCCAACAAGCTTCTTCCAAGACAGGAAAAAAAATTCACGTCAAAGGGAGGGTGATTTCAAGTCAGATATTTTTCTTGGTGATGTTTCTTTTTCTAACTCAGTATCTTTCCTCTTTGAAGAACCACAAACATCTTTCCTTTTTACCACAACCTTGGTAGGTGTATCAACAACTACCTGTTTTCCATTATCAACATTCAGAATGAATTCCTCTTGATCAGGAGATTCATATTCACTATCAGATAACTAAACAATTTTGTCTTCATAAAATTCTTCCTTTTTATCTCTTGCCTCAGCATCCTCTTGGTGAATAAAATCATTATTGATGCTTTCTTCTTCAGATGGTTTGTATACTTCATCTTCAGCCTTCTCTACAACCTTTCTAGGAGTATCAAGATTTGATGAATCATCTTGAGATGTTTGGATTGATAATTTCTCAGAAGGTATTTCCATCCCATGAAATTCATTAACTTACTTTATCAGATCTTCGGAATCACCACATCCTTCGTCTTCTTCTTCTTCTTCTTCTTCTTCTGATACTTTTGGTTGTAATTTTTTCAGAGTCACAAACTTCTTTCCTAGTGTCGTTGGTAAAGGTTTTATCAGGAAGGATTCTGGAACCATAATATTCTTGGATTCTTTCATAGCAGCCTTCTGAAGGGATTGAACCATTTCAGCCTTAGACAACTTCTTCTTCTGCTTCTGCTCTTTCTCTTGCATTTCAAGCTCTTCATATTCCATCTACGTCAAGGATTTTTCTTCAGAATGCTCCAAGACAAACTTAGGCTCCCCTTCTTTCAGATTTTTCTTGTCTTCTCTCCACTTTACTACAACTTCATCAGGATAGGCTTTTTTCTTCGTTGGCTTTAGTGGTGTGGATTGAGTTTCCATTTCCACAGATGTTTTTGTCTTCTGTTGCACATCCTTCAACTTCATATTCCTTTAACCATATTTAGAGGTCTCAGCCACCTCCTATTTAATTGAAATAGCTTCATATTCCTTTTCATAAATGTCATATAATTCTTTGGATTTTATGGAAAATCCAACTTTCATTCTTCTCAATGTGTCATCACTTAACAACATAACATTGTAATTTCGTGACTTATATTTTCAAGGGATTTTGAAGGATTCTAGACACCAAACAATCATCTTTGAATGAATGGTTGGATACATAAGAATCTGAGCCATCAAATTTCCATTCTTTATGTTCTCAATAATAATAAAAATATACATAACCATGTTTATCTTCCTTAGGTTTACAAAGAAATCCAGAATGTACATATCACTTTTCATCAAAGTATCATTGTCTCCTTTTCTCGGTATGATGAATCCTTGAACCCACAATTCATGAATCCGATAATCTGTAGTCAGGTGAAGAATCTTCATAGTATTTACCTCTGAAAGACCAAGAAAATCCATTGTTGTTTTCTTAATGTACCTTCCTTGAGAATCAAGAAGCTTATGTGAGAAGAACTCTTCTTTGCCTTTATAATGGATTCTAACCAAGCTTGAGGCCTTGGTGTAAGAAAGAGAATACATCTTCCTATAGCTCTTAAATCAAAACTTGTTTCTTCCTTCTTCCACGAAGAAAGTTACTGACTCATAGAATTCAATTAAAAATTCCGGATAAACCAAATCCCGAGATTTTGATTTTGAAAGGAAAACACTTTCCCATCCATTCAACTTTATATTTTTTGAGATAATAGAATCATACATTGTTAAAAAAATCATATCAACTATCCATTATATATATATCCTCCATTACGAGACTGGTTTGACAATTGAGATATCTTTCTCAAAAGAGAATTTGGTAGACATTCAGAAGAAAGATAGACCTGAGATGTTCAAAACGGGCTTATGTAGGAGGGAAGACCTTCAGCACGCACGAGCTTGAGTTTTGATGTGGGACAACCATCGGGGGTCCGTTATATTGGAATTTGAGGCGACAATTCATCTTCTATACTCAATCCAATGGTTGAAAAACCTTCTGATCAGATCTAACGGTTGAGATGACAGTAGGAAGGAAATTTTTATAGAATCTGATCTTTTGAGGTTTTTAATAAAAACATTAAGATTTAAAAAAGAGTGAATATGAAAATTTAAAAACAGATGAAAATTAAAACAAGTAAAAGCTGATTATGCATAATTTAATATAGGAAGCATACCTTTCGAATTCCTAGGAAAATTATTTGTATTATTGAAAACTATTCTTGAAGGACTTTAGAATTCGAAAATTTTGATTACGAAAATTTTGACTATGAAAAAATTTTAAAACAAAAAAAAATTTAGAAAGCCTTCATTATGAAAATTTAGAAAAACATTATTATGAGAATTTAGAAAATTATCATTACAAAAATTTAGAAAAACATCTTTACAAAAATTTAGAAAATCATCATTATGAAAATTTAGAAAAACCTCATTATGAAAATTTATAAAATCTTCATTATGAAAATTTATAAAATCCTCATTATGAAAATTTAGAAAATCTTCATTACGAAAATTTAGAAAATCTTCATTACAAAAATTTATAAAATATTCATTATGAAAATTTAGATAATATTCATTAGGAAAATTTATAAAATCATCATTAAAAAAATTTAGAAAAACTTCATTTCGAAAATTTAGAAAAACTTCATTAAAATAATTTAGAAAATATTCATTACGAAAATTTAGAAAATCTTCATTACGAAAATTTTGTAAATCTAAAAAAAAATGTACTCCCACTATGAAAAAGAGTTCCTTACTATAAATAGATTGATTTCAATAAGAAGTTAACAGGGAATATTACCTTTAAGTTATCATTTTAAACATCTGTTTAATGTATTCAAATATATCAGAGGGTAAAGATTTTGTGAAAATATCCACAAGTTGATCTTGTGTTCCGATAAATTGATGAATGATATATCCTTTTTGTGTGTGATCCCTAAGAAAGTGATGCCTAATATATATGTTTTTTTCACGAGAGTGATGTGTAGGGTTTTTACTTAAGGAAATGGCACTAGTATTATCACACAAAATTTGGGTTTTAGTAAAACTCATACCATAGTCTGTGAGTGTGTGTTACATCCACAACACTTGAGCACAACAACTTCCAACTGCAACATATTCAGCTTCAGCAGTGGAAAGTGCTACTGAGTGTAGCTTTTTTACCTGACCAAGAAACTAATGAATCTCTTAAGAAATGAAAAGTTATGGATGTTCTTTTTCTCTCCATTCTATATCCACCAATGTCAGCATCTGAATTTTTTTTAAAAGAAAATCATTTCTAGAAGTATAAAAGAGTCCTTAATCCATGGATCCCTTCAAGTAGTGAAAAATTATTTTCACTTCCTTTAGATGATATTCCTTAGGATTGGATTGATATATTTCACATAATCATATAGAAAACTTTATGTCTGGATGACTAGATATCAAGTAAAGTAGACTTTCTATCATACCTCTAAAATATGTTTGATCTACTAGTTTGCCTAATTCATCAAGATCAAGTGAATTTGCGGTACCAATGGGATTACTTATACTCTTAGTGTTTTCATATCCATAATTTTTAAGAAAATATTTAATATACTTTTGTTTGGATATAATTATTCCTTCTGATTTTTGAGAAATTTGAAAACCAAGGAAAAACGTTTACTCACCCATCATACTCATTTAAAACTCATATTTCATTAGATCTGCAAAGGAATCAGTTAAAGATTGCTATGTTGACCCAAATATAATGTCATCAACATAAATTTGAACAATTAAAACATTTTTCTTATCTTTCTTTATAAAAAGGGTTGGATCATCATTTCCCTTAATATAATTATTTTGAAGCAAAGATTGTGTAAGTCTATCATACCAAGATCGAGGGGCTTGTTTGAGTCCATACAAAGCTTTGATAAGTTTGTAAACATGTTCAGGATGTTTCGAATCTTCAAAACCAGGATAGGTTCAAAAAAACATCCTCTTTTACAAAACCATTAAGGAAAGAACATTTTACATCAATTTGAAAATGTTTGAAATTGAAGAATGCTTCAAAGGAAAGTAGAATACGAATAGATTCAAGTCTAGCTAATGGAGCATTGGATTCTTCATTGTCTATTCCTTCTTGTTGATTATATCCTTTAGCAACCAATCTAGCTCTATTTTATACTATGATTCCATTTTCGTCACATATATTTCTGAAATCCCATTTTACTCTAATAACAGAAGATTCCTTAGGTCTTTCAACTAAGGTCCAAACATTATTCCTTTCAAATTCATTTAGCTCATATTTCATAGCTTTTATCCAATCATCATCACCTAAAGTTTCATCAGTGCTTTTTTGGTTCTAATTGGGAAAGGAATGATAGATGTTCTACATCATTTCATAAGGAACTAATCTTCCTTATAGGTTGATTTAAATCACTAATGATACTATAACTGAGATGATTCTTTAGAAACAACTAATTTGGATTTTGTAAAACCTATTCATCAACATATTGTTGGAGGTCTTCTGGGGTAAATGATTTATAAATATTTTCTTAAACATTTTCCTTATTAGAAGGATCTTCAAACAAATGTTGATAATCAGTTTTTGAAAACACATCCGAATATGTGAGTTGAGGTTGTTTAAAAACAAATGGATCAGTTTCATCAAATTTGACATGTATTGTTTGTTCAACAGTACAAGTATTTTTATTGAAAACTCTATATGCCTTATAAGTTGTGGAGTAGCCTATGAAAATTCTTTCATCAGATTTTGGTGTGAATTTGTGTAGATTATCTTTAGTATTCAGAATGAATACCTTGAAACTAAAAACCTTTAAGTAGGAAAGTCTTGGTTTTCTACCATTCCATAACTCATAAGGATTTTCATTAATAAAAGGTCTAATAAAAACATGATTTATAGTATAACAAGGAGTAATTACAACTTCAACCCAAAAATTATTGGCTACCGAATATTCACTCAACGTGGTTCTTGTTATCTCTTGAAGACTTCTATTTCTTCTAAAAAAAACGATTTTGTTGAGGTGTTCTGGGGTTCTGAGAAGTTATGAGTAATGCCTTTTCTACTACAAAATGTTTCAAAATAAAAATTTTGAAATTAACCAAGATGATCACAATGAAAAGTTATCAATGGATTGTTTTTCTCATTTTTAACTTGGGATCTAAAACTTTTGAAATAAGAAAAAAAATCATATTCCTTTTCTAGAAAGTAGACCCACATAAATCTAGTGTAATCATCAACTAGGAAAAATACAAAATATTTTCCTCCAATGCTTCCAGTTTGTGTTTGACCAAAAATATCCATATTCACTAACTATAATGCATCATTGGTTGAGACTTCACAGAATGATTTAAAACTTGATTTATGTTTCCTTCCATATTGACAAGGATCACCAACTTTTTAAGAATCAAATCTACGCTCTGGTAGATCCTTAACTAGTCTTTTCTTAGATATTTTTCATAGGTTCTTACGGTTATAGTGTCTTATCCTTCTATGACACAACCTAGAATGATCTTCCATTGCACTTAGGCAAGGTGGGTGTTGGATCCAAAGTTCTTCTATGTTTAGTGTGTATACATTCTCTTGCCTATTGCCAGAAAGAATAAACTCTTCCTTGGAATTGTGTACTAAGAACTTGTCAATCCTAAAATTCACAAGGTAACCTTCATCACATAATTGACTTATGCTAAAATGGGTGTTCTTAAGACCCTTAACAAATAAAACATTTAAAATTAAATTTTTTCCAGGAACAATAATGTTACATATACCAATAGTTTCTCCCTTAGCATTATCTCCGGAAGTTACTTTTCCTCCTTTTGTCTTGATAATCCTTTCAATGAAGTTTTTGTTACCAGTAATATGCTGAGAACATCAACTATCCATGTAACAAGTATTTTTGTTGGTACTATCATTATTTTTAGGAGAATAGGAGTGTTAGATTTTCAGAATCCAAACTTTTTGGGATCCGAAAACATCAGAAAGAAATTTTTTACGTATCCACATTTTCTTTGAAAAATAAGCTTTATGAAAATCTAAAGACTAAGTTTTGTTTAAGAATTTTTTTCCCAATACCCACCACATAGACACTTAGTGCAAAAATGAGCACTTTGAGGAATAAAATAATTGTTACTAAAAATTGGGTTTGAACTAGTATAACCAAATCCGAAATTATTCCACAGAGGTTGAATTTGGGACATCTTATCAATATTTTCCTTTCATAAGGTAATGTTTGAAAAAAAATACCTCAAGGAAAATATTTCTAACTTTTGTCTAATCACAATGTTCTTATCCTCAAAAAAATAGTTTTAGCACTAGTGTTAGGCTCGAAAACATTTCTATTAGAAATTTATTTTTCTAGATCCTTATAATGTTTATCCTTCTCATAATTAACACCATCAAGGTTTTATTGAAATAATTTCAAAATCAAGGATTTTATTATCAAGATCATCAGAAAGATCTAATATTTCCATAGTAAGAATAGAAATCCTAGAATTTTCCTTATCACGCTTTTCCTTGACATTAGAATTTTCATTCTCAAGTAGCATAAAAATCTTTGATACTTCTTCATATGTAGGTAAAGTATTATCTTCATCAGAGGAAGATTATTTATCGAGGATTCATAGTATTTACTATCAGTATAATAAGAATTCAATGATACATTGTTGATGGATTCAGTATTGTGTACATTTTCCATTAAACAATGATTTTCAATAGGTAGTCTGGCTATTAGCCCAAGAATATTTTGTCTAGAAGATTCGTAATCTAAGGATTCATCAGAGGAGTCTCTACCACTTGAACTCTAAGTGTCATTAGCTTTCAAAACATTCTTATCTTTAGCATTATAGTACTTATTTCTGTTCCTCTCAGAATGATTTTCCTTTCTATCTTTTCTCTTGAGCATAGGACAATCTGGCCTTATATGTCCAGCTCTTTTTCATTCATAAAAAGTGACTTCAGAGTTTTTCGTGTCTCTCCTTTCTTTATTCTTGTATCTATACTGAAAGTCTTTCTTCACAACTATCGTGTTCATCCTTTGAGAAATATTAGCTAATTCATTCTCAGAATGTTCACTTTCACTTGATTTGGATTGAATAATAACCTTCTTAGATTTGGATCTTGTAACTCTCTCAGGAGTCTTGGATATCATATGATTAGAAGTAGTTGCAAAAGAAACACTTCCATTTATATTCTTTTTTTAACATTGTCATCATCTCCCTCCATTCTAGTATCATGTTGAAGAAGAGTTCCAAAAAGCTCATCAAGAGTAATCTATGAGAGTTTTCTATTCTCATCTATAGCTGTCCTATTGGATTCCCACTCATTAGGCATGATGTCTATAATATTTTCTACAAGTGCCTCATCATCTAAACCTTTCTCACCCATGGATTGTAAGCTATTGACAATAGTGATAAATCATTGTTGTAACATACATATAGGTTCTCCATTAGGAAAGAAAAAACCCTGGTACTCAGCTCTAATCACATATTTTCTGGTTTCTATAACTTTGGAAGTTAAAAAATGTGTAACTTCAAGCTTCTACTAAATACAATTTGCTTCTTCACAAGAAGATATCTGGCTATATATATTTCTGGTCATGGAACACAATAAAGTATTGCGTACCTTATAGTTTAGTTGATATTCTGACTTCTCTTGATAAGTAAAAGTTTTGACTTCCTTATCTGGAATCTTGTAATCTCCAGTAAGCCTAAAAAAGTTGTCCACTCCAGTGTTAATAAAAAAGGTCTTCATAATAACCCTCCAATATTCAGAATAATTCCCATAAAAATATGTGGTCAAGTAGAAATTAAGTTGTCTATGGAACCAACATTCATTACTGCCATCTTAAAGAAAATCATTCCACAAAAACTTGTCAGTAATAAAAGTTTGTAAAAAAGGATGAAAATATCCTAAGAAAGGAAAATATTGAACAATGAAAAACATGAGCAAGAAAACTTATATGTGAATATAAGTATTTTAGGGACAACCTCCAATACCAAATGTAGGATCGAAATGATACTGATTGTATTATCGATGTCACGACCCATCCTTAGGACCCATGATGTGACTAACCCAAGCCCACCTTCCACCGGCCAGGGGATGGTGGCTAGAACCAAAGGCGAATTCCTGATAAAAAGGGAAGGCATTTCCTTTAAATGTGTAACACACACAGTCTGATCTCAAGCAGTAGAGGCAACAAAAACTAAAATAGAAAAGAAAAGTGTGCTAAAAGTAAGTGGGTCAGTATAAAAACCTAACTAAACAACAAGTACAAGTACAAGTAAAAAGGGGAAAATAGATCTTGGATCATCCACCGGGGATTCCTACCCGAAGGGTAGGTACAGAACTCAAACAACTCATCCATGTTGTACGTCCCGTCTAGTCCAGCACTGAGCAGCCTCCTTTCCGTCACCCTCAGCCACGATCACTACTGCCTGTCGTTTGCACAGAACATGACAAGGTGTGGGCGAAGCCCGTGTAGGATTGAGTATAACAGTACTTAGTAGGGGGCCCCGAGACCCCCGAAGGTCTCTTAGAATCCACTAAAGATAAACCACAGAAGAAAGATAAAATCACGATGTATCAACCAACCTTACTTTGGTAAATGACCATATATATACCTATGTTACCAATCATAGTTCGGATCCAACTCTCGAGCCCAAGAACAACTCATTCCACAAAGGATTTAAAGTCAAACGTCTTGATGATATCAACTGATAGTCAGGACTTAGCTCACATAGGTATACATGTTTCGTAGAGTGATAGAGATGATCAGATGTAGTCACTGATTAATCTAAGTTATCAGAACCACACAGGATATAGGACCATCTAAGCTGTCGGACCCACACAGGATAGAGGACCAGCAATGATTCATCTGGGCCGTCAGACCCACATAGGATACTGGACCAACTAAGCTGTCGGACCCACACATGATACAAGACCATCTATTCTGTCGGACCCACACATGTTCCAGGAACAAAAGTCAGAAAAGTCGGACCCATGGAGGATCTCGGTAAAGTAGTCATCACATTCGAACCCATAGAGGATTCTAGTATAGTAGTCATCGTTGTCGAACCCACGGAGGATTCCGGTATAGTAGTAATCGCTGTCGAACCCATGGAGGATTCCAGTACAATATCGTCGCGGCCAGCCCTAGGGTTCCCGCACACAACATGCTCGATTCCGCGATGGTATGCTCCTCAATCCAAGTTCCGATATGTCATCTATCAAAAAAATCCTAAGTTGATGTATTCTATAGTTCTGTATCATCACAAGGAACCCAATGCGACAGACGGCACTTCAATTAGACGCCCGGTCTGAGAGTTATTGGCATTTCCATTTTAGGGGCCCAGTTTGATTTACGCTCGATCCAAACCCGGAAATTTTCCAAATTTGTCCAAAACTAATTTAGAATATCCCAAAAGGACCTCCTCATCGTGAGGGACCCAGTTCCGCAGATGGCGTGTCAATCAGACTCATGGTCTAGGAGTTATTCTCATTTAAGCGAAGACGGGCCCGACCCGTTAAGCCCATTGGGTTGGCAGGTCAGCCCGACTGGGCTTGGCGGGTCCGACCCAGATGGGGGTCGGCCCATACCTATGGGGCGCGACCCCCCCCCCCCCCCCACGGAACCGGGCTACACACGCGGGCTGGTCCGGCTCAGCTCGCCCGGTAGCGCCGCCTCCTCCTCTGCCCGGTCGGCCGTAGCCGGCCGGTTCGGTCCAGTGCATGTGGCCCATGGACATAGGCCGTGGTTCTCCTAACGCGACACCTGTGGGTGTCACGGTTCTTCAGCCCAGATGGCATGCGGTCGGCCAGTTTGCTCATCCGAGTGTCCTGCGGATGCGGGCCTCGTCCTCCTCCATGTGGGGCCTGCGAGTGCCACGGTTCTCCAGCGGGACGGTCGGTCGTCCTGCGGACCGGGCGGCCCGATCAGCCACCGGTCCCTCCATGCGGCCGCCGCCATTTCCACATCCGGTCGTCGGCACTGCCGCCCGACGACCCACCTTCTGCGGACCACCGAGTTCGCTCTAGTGGTTGGAAATTGGACTCGTCTGCACCGGGGGTCCTCCTCGGATGCCGCCCTCAACACTGGACCCTCCGAATTCCATCGCTGCCACTTTGGTTCGTCACCCACTAAGAACACAACAAGCCGAAGAACTTCACAAGATCAGCAGAGGGAATTGGGCCATGTTCGGATAGGTCCACACCCTCTGCATTAGCAGATCATAACAAGGTTCAATAAATATCATCAACCAAACCGATCCATCCCAAAACTAAACCCTGCATGAAATTATTCCCTTACCTGCAAGAACAATTGAACCACAGATCAACCTATTTGTTGGCTGGTCTATGTTCTTCGTTTAGAAATAAAAACAGTGAACGTCAATCCCAAGAAAGGAAAATTCTCTACCTCGTATTTTTCATAGTACATTGATGAGTCGCAGAAGGCGAATGTCGCGGAAAACGGATGTCGTTCCGTCAACATCAGAGGAGGTAGATCTCGGTGAAGGCGAGTCGAGACGACACCCTCGGTGTACTTTTTTAGTGGTAGTGCTTCCCTTCCTTGCTCCAGTTGAAGAAAGAAGAAGATGAAACTTCACATTCTTCAGAGACGAGGAGCGTCCATCATTATAATAGGTCGTTCTTCATTGGAAGAAGTCGTTTCTCCAACAGTTCTCCCAAAGCTATTATGTGTCCACCCAAAATAAAATAATAGCCTCTCTATTATTTTATTCAGGCCATGAATTTCGAATGGAGTTCATGAGAATTCAAATCTCTAAAAATTAATGAATTAATTTTGGGAGATCAATTAATTAATTCATGGGTATTGGCACATTAATGAGAGAAGGTGGAAGACTAAAAAATAAATGAGGAGAGGTGGCTTTATTAATATCACGGGAAATTTAATAGACTTCCCCCAATTAAATGAATGTTATATAGGGGTTAAAAGGGGTTCAAACTAGAGCTTCCCCACCTAGTTATATCCTCCCAAGGGAGGTTAGGGTGTGGTGGACCCCACCTCTAACCTCAACTTGGTGGTCTTAACCAGTAATAAAATAAAAATATGTACACATATTTTTATTTTATTTTATTTAGAATCCCCAAAAATTAACTTCCAACCTCGATAAAACACAACTACTGTAAATGTCACATTAAGAGAATAGTGGCGATGTGAGTTCAGCGGTGCCCTCAGATTTCATTTCCGAGCACCTTTTCAAAAGATATAAAATCCCACACATACGTTTACTGAACGTACCCGAGAAAAACTTCAGAAATTGATTCCTGGGACACCGGGCCTCAGAATCAGGCGCTGTCAGAAATTGCGGACACGTAAAATTCCCATGTATTTGAAAAACAAATTCCATGGAATTTTTGGGTCTTTAAATTCTCCCCACCTTGGGGCTTTATGTCCCCAGAAGCTACAACTCACAGAAAAGAAACAAATGGGGGTACTGAGCCCGCATATGAGCATCTCGCTCCCATGTTCTCTCCTGGAGGTTCCCATACTGCCAGCGAACACACACCAGGGGAATCGACCATCAACACAGGTCCCACTCCTGTCGATCCTCAATATCTAATGAAACCTCCCTGAATGTTTCCCCATCATCGATTTCCAGCTCCCCATGGTCGATGATGTGGGACAGGTCATGCACGTATCTCCTCAGCTAAGATATGTGGAAGACGTCGTGCACCCGGTGCAACTGATGTGGAAGAGCCAAGCGGTAAGCCACCCCGCCTACCCTGTTGAGGACTAGGAAAGGTCCGATGAATCTTGGAGATAACTTGTCGCCTAGACCAAATCTCTGTAATCCACGTCGAGGTGAGACCTATAGAAAGACGTGGTCTCCATCCTCGAACTCCAGTGGTCTTCGTATTCTATCATCATAGGACTTCTGCCTACTCTATGTAGTCTTTATCCGCTCTTGTATGATCTGTACCTTCTCTGTCGTAGTCTGAACCATCTCTGGTCCTACAAGTGCTGACTCCCCTAGGTCAGTCTAGCACGGAGGTGATCTGTATGGTCGGCCGTACAGTGGCTCGTGAAGTTCCATCCCGATGGTGGAGTGGTACCTATTGTTATACGAAAACTCCACCAAAGGTAAGTGATCCACCCAACTATGACTGAAGATGAGGATGCATGCACGGAGCATGTCCTTTAGAGTCTGAATGATCCTCTCAGGCTGACCATCTTTCTAAGGATGGAAGGTAGTGCTCAAGCGAAGCTGCGTCCCAAAAGCCTCCTGCAACCCCTTCCATAGCTGGGATGTGAAACTGGAATCTCGATCGGAGATGATCGTCGATGGTAAACCATGAAGTCATATGATCTCTTGAATGTAGATGTGTCCCAAGCTCTCTACTGAGCCCTTCTCTCTAATCGTTAGGAAGTGGGCCGACTAGGTGAGGTGTTCTATGATCACCCAGATAGAGTCGTGTCTTATGGATGTATGTGGAAGTCCCGTCACAAAATCCATGGATATCCCATCCCACATCCACTCTGGTACCTCTTAGAGCTGAAATAAACCTGTTGAAACCTGGTGCTTTGCCTTCACTTGCTGACAAGTGAGGCATCGTGAGAAAAAATCTGGTACTTCCTTCTTAATACCTGGCCACCAGTTCTATCATCGGAGGTCCTGATACATATTCGTGACCCCTGGATGTACCGCTATAGGAGATGTGTGGAACTAACTCAACACTTCCTCCTGAAGTGCAACTGGTACCATGGTTCTCCCTCTGAAGAGAAGGACATTCTCCCCACCTTCAGAAAATCCATCAGGTGCTTGCCCTGAGGATATCTGAGCATGCCACGTCTCATAGTCGACATCCTCACCCTGTGCCTCCCTGACTCACTAAAGAAGTGGATTGACTATGAGAGACTGTAGAAAGGCTGCTCCATCTCTATCCACAAAGGATATCTGCATCGCGGATAGCTACTCTGTCGCCTCTCCTAGCGGCTGAATTCCTGATCTCCTACTGAGATCATATGATACAACGTTACCCTTCACAATAGTATATACTATCTCGAAGTCATAGTCCTAGAGGAACTCAAGCCAGTGTCGCTGTCTGAGGTCCAGGTCCTTCTGTGAGAAGATGTACCTGAGACTCTGGTGGACATAGTAGACTGTAAAACGCTCACCCATTAGATAGTTCCATCACATCTTCAAGGCGAAGACCACTGCTGCTAACTCCAAGTCATTGGTAGAATAGTTCTACTCATTCTGTCTTGACTGCCGAGAACCATACGCGATCATTGCTCGCTCCTGCATCAGGACACATCCGAGCCTGGCCCCTGATGCATCGTAGTATACTACATACCCCACACCCTCCTCTAGAAGCCTCAAGATGGGAGCACTAGTCAACCTCTTCCTGATCTCTTGAATGCTATGTAGGCATCTCTATGACTATAAAATGGGTTTCCCCTTCTTCATCAAAGCTGAAAGCGGTGCTACAACTCTGGAGAAATGTAGAAAAAATCATCGATAGTACCCAGCCAGTCCCAAGAACCTCCGTACCTCTGTCACACTACTGGGTGGATCCCAAGAAAGTACTGCCTCGATCTTCGTTGGATCCACTGCAACTCCGGCCTCTGAGATGATGTGTCCTTAGTAGTGAACCTATCAAATCGAGAACCGGCACTTCGAGAGCTTACCATAAAACTGGTTCTCTCGGAGTGTATCCAGTACTACCTGCAAATGGTATGTGTGATCCTCCTCAGTAGTCGAGTAAATCAGTATGTTTTCGATCAAGACTACTACAAAGAGATCGAGGTAAGGGTTGAATATCCTGTTATTGAGACTCATGAACATTGCTGGAGCATTGGTTACGCTGAAGGGAATAACCAAGAACTCATAGTGGCCATACCAACACCTGAAGGCTGTCTTCTGCACATCCTCATCTCGAACTCTGAGATGATGACAGCCTGACCTGATTTCTATCTTCAAGAACCATCATGCTCCCTTGAGCTGATCAAAGAGGTCGTCTATCCTAACGAGTGGGTACCTGTTATTCACGGTCACCTGGTTCAGGAGACGGTAGTCGACACACAGTTGCAATCTCCCATGCTCCTTCTTGGAGAACAAAATCAAGGATGCCCAGGGTGAAACACTAGGTCAGACAAATCCCTTCCCCTACAAGTCCTCCAGCTATACCTGTAGCTCATGAAGCTCAGCGGGAGCCATCCGTTATACTGGAGTAGATATCGGTGCCATCCCGTGGAACATGTCAATGTATAAGTCCACCTATCTACGAGGAGGTGGTCCTAGAACGTCGTTCGGGAAAATATCTGTGTACAGATCCACCACAAAAAGAAAACTCAGACTCCACACGTCAACCTCTCTAAGGATGAGACAAGCCAACTAATGTGTGATCGGATTCCCCCTCCTCTATGTAAGCCCATACTATGCTGAAAAGGCTCCCCTCTTGCTGGTGAAGGTGAAATTGGTCCCATTCGTGCGGATACACAACAGTTTGACCCTAATACCGTCAATCTGAACATGAATTGTGGATAACCAGTTCATACCCAAGCTGATATCATAAGGCCTCAACACCACTATGAGGAGATCCCAGCTGAAGCTCTCACCTCCTAGAGTAAGATCACACTGCTGGCACCAGTGCGTAATCGTCGAGTCTGCTTCTGTAGGAGTCTCTAGTCTTAAGGATCGAGCCAATAGCTCCGTCGGAATATATGATCTCCGAACGAGGGCAGTGGTAATAACAGAATGAATCAAACCTATGTCTATAAGTACTGCAACAAGGGTGTATTAGACACAGATTGTACCCCAAATAATCTCAGGTGCACCGTGGTCGTAGGCCTCGACTACCTGAAGCTGAGACAGCCTCTATCCACCAGCTCTCTGTGGTCGGGGTGGACCTCTTGGTGGTGGTGGTGGTAGAGCCTTGAAACGTTGTCCACCACCCGCTCCTCGAGCAGCTCCTCTACCACATCCGTCTACTCCCTGCAAACCTCCACGTTCATACCTCTGCCTCTGCCTGGGCGGTCGCTCTAATATCTGCTTCTCATCTTCATGGAAGGTTGGGTAGTCACAATCCATGTGACCCTACCCGACGCATGCATAGCACTGCCTGCTCCTCATATAGCTAACTTTGTATTGTGTGCCCCGCACAACCGAACATGTATCCTAGGGTTGCCCACCTGACGGCCTGGTCCACTTGGACCTCTGTGACATCTATCTACTACTCTCTACATAAGACTCTGCTACATGTCGCCCTGTGGTGGGTCTCGCTGCTGGTGATTGCTCAGTGAGAAAACTCTCCACTAGAAGGGCTCGCTCCAGCACCCCCGCATGCATCTGGATGCTAAGGGGGATCATCGAAGCCCTGATCTCATGCCTGAGTCCCAGATCGAAGGTCTGGCCCCTGAAGAACAGGTCCCGTACCATATATGTGGAGTAGCGTGAGAGGTCGGTGAACCTCACTGAGTACTGATCTATTATCATGCTGCCCTGCTACAGATGAATTAACTCCTGAATCTGCACTGCACGATGGGTGGCTAGAACAAACTCTGAGAAAAAGAGACTCTCAAAGTCTATCCAGAATAATGATGCCTCATCATGCACCTAGAGAATCAGGCTCTACCATCTGTATGCTGCTGCATGTAGGAGACCCACGATAAGGATCACAATGAGGTCAGCTGGTGTCCCTACCAATATGAAAACTCTCATGAAAGCCTCCAGCCAATCCTCAGCTGCCTGTGGGTCCATCCCACCCCAGAACCTAGGCGACTTCTGGTGCTGTAACTCATGTAATTCACTTAGGTGGTGTGCACTCTCTACTGCTAGAGCTGGTGGTATCAGTGGCCCAGCGGTTAGTGGTGCCGCTAGTACCTTCGCAACAATGGGGCCCATCACCGAGCCCTCATCGCGAAGTGGGATACCATCTCGTACGTAACTTGGAACCCTAGTTGGCTGCCTTCATGGGGCCATCCTAAAAAGAAACATCTGTTCCACGGTTAAAACTATATACCTGGTGAGCTGACACAAAGTAATCATGAAAAAAACTTTTTCAAAGGAAACACACATGCAATCAGTGTTTTCGTGCACTGAGTCGGAAATCAGAAGTCAGAGTCCTAGAGTATGGATACGTCATCCTCCGCACCAACACCAGTTACCCTAAACTAATAAACACACCCAAAACAATTAACACTATTGCAGTTAAATGAATCAGACTCCAATTTATGTGGTAGAACCGAATTCTCTGATACCAATTTATCACGGCCCGTCCTCGGGGCCCATTCTGTGACTACCCCAAGCCCGCCTTCCATAGGCCAGGGGCTGCTGACTAGAACTAAAGGCAAATCCATGATAAAAAGGGAAGTAATTTTTTTAAACTTGTAACACAAATAGTAAGAACTCAAGCAGTAGAGGCAACAAAAGCTAAAATAGAAAAGAAAAGTGTTCTTAAAGTAAGTGGGCTAGTATACAAACCCAAATGAACAACAATTACAAGTACAAGTAAAAAGGGAAAACAACTCTTGGATCATCCACCAGGTGTTCATACCAGAAGGGTAGGTACCGAACTCGAACAACTCGTCCCTGCGGTACGTCCCGTCTAATCCAGCTCCGAGCAGCCTCTCGTCCATCACCCTTACCTTAAATCACTATTATCCGTCATCTGCACAGAACACAACAAGGTGCGGGTGAAGCCTGTGCAAGGGTGAGTATAACAATACTCAGTAGGGGACACCGAGACCCCCGAAGGTCTCCCATAATCCACTTAGGATAAACCATAGAAGAAATATACAATCACGAAGTATCAACCAACCTTACATAGGTATATGACCATAAATATACCTAAGCTACAAATCATAGTTCATCTCCAACTCTCGAGCCCAAGAACAACTCATTCAACAATAGAAGTAAAGTCAAACGTCTCGATGATATCAACTGATTGTCCAGAATCAGCTCACACAGGTATACATATTTCATAGAGTGATATAAATGATCAGATGTATTCTCTAATTCATCTAAGATATCAGACCCACATAGTATACATGACCAGCTATGATTCATCTGAGCGGTCGGACCAACACAGGATATAGGACCGGCTAAGCTGTTAGACCCACACATGATACAGGACCAACTATTCTGTCGGACCCACACATGATCCAGGAACAGAAGTTAGAACTGCCAGACCCACAGAATATCACATTACAGTAGTCATCATAGTCGAACCCATGGAGGATTCCGGTACTGTAGTCATCGCTGTCAAACCCATGGAGGATTCCTTTACAGCAGTCATCATTGTCGAACCTGTGGAGGATTTTGGTACAGAATCGTCACAGCAATCCCTAGGGTTCCCACAGACAGCATGCTCGATTCTGAGAGGGTCCACTACTTGATCCAAGTGTCGATACATCAAAAATCACAAAGTCATGAGTTGATTTATCCCATAGTCTCGTCTCATCATAAGGAACTCAACATGATAGACGACACATCAATTGGACGCCCGGTCTGACAGTTATTGACATTTCCATTCTAGGGGCCTGGTTCGATTTACACTCGATCCAATCCCAGCCATTTAAAAATTTTTCAAAGACTCATTTAGAGTATCCCTAAAGGACTACTTCATCGTGAGGGTCCTAGTTCTGCAGACGGTGTGTCAATCAGACTTGCGGTCTAGGAGTTATTCGCATTTATGAGAAGACGGGCCCGACCCGGCTCGGCGGGTCTAACCCGGCTGAGGGTCGTCCCGACCCGGTGGGGTGCGACACACCCGCGGACCCAGCCCGCGCGTGTGGGCCAGTCCATTTCTGCTGGCCCGGCGGATCTGACGGCTCTGCCTCCTCCTCTTTCTGGTCGGCCGTAGCCGGCCGGTTCGGTCCCGCACAAGCGGCCCGCCGACGCGGGCCGCGGTTGTCCTCACACAGTGCCTGCGGGCGCCGTGGATCTCCAGCCCTGTCGTCACGCAGCTGGTCTGTCTCCCTGGCCGAGCAGCCCGAAGGTGAGGGCTACGTCCTTCTCCACACGACGCCTACAGGCGCCGTTGTTATCTAGCGGGCCTACCGGATCGGCCGGCTGGTCATCCGGCTGACCGGGCGGCCTGAGCGGCCACCGGTCCGTCCACGCGGCCGGCGTGCGACTACCGCCACCACCGCCTCTGGTCGCCAGTGCCGCCGCCTAGAGACCCACCTTTTGCAGACCATCGGGTTTTCTCCAGTGGTCGGAAATTGGATTCGTCTGCACTTGGGGTCCTCCCGGGATACCACCCTCGGCGCTGGACCCTTCGGATTCCTTCGATACCACTTTGGTCTGTCGCCCACGAAGAACGCAACAAGCTGAAGAACATCGCAAGATTAGTGAAAGGAATCAGTCCATGTTTTTATTGGCCCTCACCCTCCACATTATCAGATCATAATAGGGTTCAATAAAGATCATCAACAAGACCGATCCATCCTAGAACTAAACACTGCATGAAATTATTCCCTTGCTCGCAAGAACAATCGAATCGCATATAAGCCTATTCGTTGGATGGTCCATTTTCATTGTTTATAAATAAAAATAGGGAATGTAAATCCCAAGAAAGGTAAATCCCCCTACCTCTTATTTGTCATAGTACGTTGACGAGTCGCGGAAGATGGACGTCGCGGAAAACGAACGTCATTCCGTCAACATCGGGGGAGGTAGATCTCGTTGAAGACGAGTCAGGACGATGCCCTCGGTGTACTTCATGGGTGGTGGTGCTTTCCTTCCTTACTCCGATTGAAGAAATAACAAGATAACACTTCACGTTCATCGGAGACAAGGAGTATTCTTTGATGGAATAGGTCATTCTTCATTGGAAGAAGTCATTTGTCCAAGAGTTATCCCAAATCTATTACGTGTCCACCCAAAATAAAATTATATCCTCTCTATTATTTTATTCATGCCACAAATTTCAAATGGAATTCAAAAGAATTAAAATCTCTACAAATTAATGAATTAATTGTTGGAGCTCAATTAATTAATTAATGGGTATTGGAACTTTAATAAGAGAAGGTGGAAAGCTCAAAATTAAATGAGGAGAGGTGGATTTATTAATTTCAAGGGAAGTTTAACAGACTTCCCCAAATTAAATAAAGGTTACATGGGGGTTAAATGGGGTTCAAACTAGAGTGGGCCCCCAAGTTATATCCTCCCAAGGGAGGTTAGAGTGTGGTGGGCCCCACCTCTAACCTCCACTTGGTGGTTTTGACCACCAATCAAATAAAAATATGAATACATATTTTTATTTTATTTTATTTAGAAACCCCAAAAATTAACTTCCAACCTCGATAAAATGCAACTGCGGTAAAGGTCTCCTTAAGTGAAAATCGGCACTGTGAGTTCAGCGGTGCCCTCAGATTTGAATTCTGGGCACTGGTTCAAAGGATATAAAATCTCGAACGTACGTTTACTGAACGTACCTGAGAAAAACTTCAGAAATTGATCATGGGAACACCGGGCCTCGGAATCAGGTGCCGTCAGAAACTGTGGACTCGTAAAATTCCCGTGTATTTTTTTAACAAAATTCCATGGAATTTTCGGGTCTCTAAAATCGAAATAATGATATTGATGATCAATATAAAATAGGGGGGGGGGTGAATTGTATGCTTTAAAAAATTCCTTTAGAACTTTTAATGATGGTAATGTTTATCAAAGGTAAACAAGGTAAATTCACAAGGCCTCTTAGTTCTACAAACCTGCTTGATTCCGAAAATATGGTTCCAGAAATGAAACATAGGAAATGTTTACAAAGAAAAGATTCTACCTTAAAGAATTTAGAATCATATTAATCAAAGTACAAGTATGAGATAGTTATACTTTCCTCAAAAACCAAAATGCAGAGGAAAACTTGAAATAATAAAAGTAACAAATAGTTAATCTTTTATCCCAAAGGGAAGGGTATCCAACATCCTTGGATAAAGGTCTCTTGATTTATAATTTACAAAAATCCTATCTTACCCACACCATGGTAAGCGCTCAATAAGAATATAAGAATCTATCTTTCAATTTTCATAATCCCTCAAACTTCAATATAGTCGTCACCTTTATCTTCCAATCCACATAAGCCCTCGATTGTACTCAGAAGCATTCAGATTCGAACGAAGTAATTCTAAAAAAGATGTTCCAAACGCACAATGCATAAAAAAATCTCTCTAGAAATCACATCAGTAACATGTGATCTCTAGAGTCATAGAATAGTGCTGAGATCATTCAAACGAGCTTCTATTTATAGTCACAACATCAGCGATCAGCTCCCTTATCCAATGATCATATTTTCCTTGAATTTCAGAGGGACCTATACATGTGTCACCCAAACAACGGTTGGTTAGTAACTAAATGCACAAAATCATTTTATAACCCAAAAATGAGTAATAAAAAATATGGTTGCTTAACCAAATCCATTTTTCAGTATGTAAAGAAAAAATAAAAGATAAGAGTCTAACAAAAAAACATTTGTTGTCTATAATACATGGGTATTCAGATTCTATCTTCAAAAGAATTCAAAACCTAAATTATATAGAATTATAGAGTATGAATTTCAAGGAAATTCAAATTCTGAATTAATAAGAATTCAGATTCTGAACTCAGAAAGTTCAAAGTCTGAATTCAGAGTAATTCAGAGTCTGAACACAGAATGTTCGGAGTCTGAACTCAGAATGTTCGGAACCTGAATTCATAGAATTTGGAGTCTGATTTCAGTTCCTGAAAATTGAATGCCCTATATCTATGTATTGATAAGATTCCGAGGTTTTATTTATAAAACCAAATTTTATATATAGAAGGAAAATGAGTTAGGTTTAGAGAAAATATTCCATGAACAATTCAAACTTGGTAATGATAAATTTCCTTGGGGAAGGAATTTTTTTTATTAAGATGAAACTTAGGGAAAATAAAAAATTTCTTTGTGATACGATGTTTGTGATTTTCAAAACATGAAGTAATGGAAAATTCATAAGGAAACCTTATTTACTCAACAATCATCGCTATACCTACTTATTCATCGTAGCGTCTCAAATATAGAGAGGTGTGACTTATGTTTTATTGTGTCACCACTCTCATTAATAGTCAATGTAACCTAGAACAAGAAATTGATAATTGATATCATAGTTGTCCTATTTCCATTTATATTTAGTGTATGATAAACATGAGATGTAGGTATGAGTTAGAGACTGTAAAATCCATTGGGTTTGTGTTTCATCAATTCAATATCTGATGATAAATATAGGTTACCTGGGGAGAAACTATTTTTCATGGAATTATCAATTATGGTGGATGTTTTGACTTATGATTTGTGATTTATTATAAATTTTATTCTTTCCCTATGTAAGAATTAGGAGTCTCATCAATCATTCTTGTCACATAGGGATATATATGACATGTAAGAATAGTTGTCTGATTTTTATCACTAACAAGAGAGGCATAACTATTTACTTATTCAATAAAAAATGATATATCATTTTCAAATATATGTTCATGAGGGAATTATAATCAATTGTATTGAAATGTATATACCTATCTTATTTTGATGGTATGTTATGTGGATTTATATATATAATATTGATGGTGAGGATGATAATGCATTCCCTCAAGTTCAGAGGTGTAATGACACTAGTAGGTCAAAAAAATAACTGTATTCCTTGATGTTGAACCCCTTGAGGTTAGATTTTATATAATATTGTTTCATAATGTATCAGTAAATACCTACTTGATATTTTCCCATATATCATGGATTTAATTTCTACTTAACCAAACCATTTTACTATGATTAATTTGATAAAAATTTTCATACAATGATACAATTATATATATATGTAATTAAATTAAGATTGATGAGTCCGTGACCCTCTAAGGAGAAATGATTTAGTATATTCTTGATTATGATAATTTCCCTTATATATTTGATGTTGGAATATGATTCTATTATGAGTATGTGAGACACTATAGTGGGTGTTCTGTATGACAGTTTCCTAGTTTTATAGGTAAATGCGATTTGGATTATGAGATAGGTGAGATTTCATAGTGATCTTTAGGAATGTCTCCATATTTTTTGTGAGTCTTTTCCAAATGTTTCATGTAGGGAACCCATTTGATGTTGTAGTCTATGAATTTAAAAATCCATATATATTTTTTATAAATAGGCATGATGGATTATTTGAGCATTTTACAAGGACATAACCATGTGATCTTGTGATTTTGGTATCAAATATAGTTCTCAAGGTTAAGACCAATTGACCACATGAGCTTATTGAACTATATATTTACTTTAAAAGTATATTCTATGTGTATATTAATTCATTTCTAATAGTATGGTGCCTCATGGTAGCTTGTTATGTGAAAAATTATTGTATAATTCAGGATCCTAATGTTAAAGAGAAACATAAAGTGTGATTATAGAGTGACTACACTGATACACATGAGAAGAATAATTAGTTGGTATGATCTTGAGAACATTTCAGCTAATGTACTATTAGTTGGTGTGTATGTATTTTTGAGAGACTAGATAGTATAAGAAAACACACTCACTTCCTATAACATAAGTCAATGTAATATATATTGTCATGTGTAGGGATTTTTGAATTATATATTAATGATGATATTGGGTTGGCTGAGGAGTGATGGAGTCATGTGAGTTAGATATTCTCCAAGTGTCCAAAAATTTAATTAGTGTCTCAGTTGGAGTGGAAAATGATTAATTTTTTTTAAAAAATCCATTGTTGATCCATAGTGTAGCCTGAGGGCATGACCCTAATTATTTATGGTATATAAAATCATGATGAACAGAGATATTCCTATGAGTTAGGAATGGGTAATAAATTGATAATTTTATTGGAGATAGATTATGAGAATGATCATCCATGTCTGTCATCACCTTTGATAATTGTTGTATATATGGACATAGTGAACTGAAATTTATTTTATTGATGTGATTTATGGGACAATCTTATAGTAGATATTGGTGTGTTGATCATATTGACATGGTTCCCTTGTGGTAAGGATCTAGAGTGAGTGCAATCGTCCTTTAGATAGTAATCTTTTAGTTTCAATGTTGGGGAGTAAATGGATCTAAATTAAGTGATATTTTTCAATTAATGCCAATTATAATTTGAATATGATATCTAATGGATTCTATTTTCTATATTTTGGGGATGTATTATTTGAGAATGTCTAGAGATGACCGAACTATGGGTACAACAATAATCATGTTCTATCATAAAAAAGTAGTTTTTATTGGGTTGTAATCAGATAATCAATGAAATCAAACAATGAATTCGGTTTGGGATTCAAGGTGGATATTCCAAAAATCATAGGATTCCACTGGAGACAATGGCATGATGATTAGGTGAGATGTTAATGGGGAATATGTGAATTTTTCTTAGGTAGGTTATCCTGACTAGGATTGGCTTGGTTAATTGGGTGGAACTAGATATGGTGAGTTGAGTCACATTGATTATGTAATTTATTAAGTGAAGGGTACTATTAGAATATTTTTCATGATTTTTTGGACTATTTGGTACAATTAATGATTGATTATGGATGAATATTTCTCATCTATGTAGACTTTTATTTTGTAAATGTGTATGGAACTAGTATTTGACATGAGTCCTCATTCTAATTAAGGTGTGATAGGGTGGGAATCATGTCTAGTGGTCCATTGTCCATGTAATAATGAATTCCTATAATAATTTTATGTAGTGCGTTGGGACCATTATATAAATGAAAAATTAATTTTTTATTTCAATATTGAAGAATATAAAAGAAACCAAGCCACAACAATCATGGTGAGAGGAAATGGTGAAGGCTGAAGGTGTCAATTAAAACCACAATCTTACAGTCATCAGAGCGAGACCCCATACATGTATGTTAATTAATAAACTCATCAAGATTCCAATTGTTGGCCAATATATCCACATATTGTTTCCCTTCCCTCCAGCTATGATACACACAAATAGACTGGTTGAACACCCTCTTTCAATTCCTGACCAGATAAGCATGATCCCATAGTGGAGTAAACCTCCATTTATGTAACCCAAATATAAATATTGAATTTGATGTAGCCTTCAAAATTTTGATATCGACGAACATACACAAAAATAGTCCATGGAATATTTCTCTAGTTTTAGAATAAAAAATACTTCTATATGAAAGAAAGAGCTAAACCCCAGATAAACTGACACCACCATATCCCCCACTAAGCCACCCACAAGAATGACAATATAGATACATGATCCATCCATGTTAAGCTTAATAATAGAGGTTGGTGGCTTCTATTTAAATATTATTCCATTATCTATTTTTTCTCCATTGTTTAATTGAGCATTAACTCCTATATCTATCCCTCTTATAGAGACCAACTATTCCACACATTTGATAAAAACACCAAGCTCCTCAAATAAATATTTCACTCAGACATAGAATTAGAGATACAATAGTTTCCTACCTTTGGGCACCTTGTTCCTCTACTCCCATAATTCCAAACACACTACTACGAAGATCATGCTTCTTATCTTTATCTCATCACCTTTCTATTCAACTCCATCAAAACTAGGTTGCAATGAAATTGTACATAACACGTCCAACAACACTAATGCTCATGTAGATTGAAACTCTTTAGAGTGTGGACCACCATAATGGAAATGATCCATTACATAATTAATACAAGGGTGTCATTGAATGTATAGGAATGCTGACTATTGTTTTGGGGTTTCAATATTGTTAATGAGTTTTGGATTGGGCTAGTGGATGTCTTATACTGTATGATTAAAATTAATTTGTGAGAGTGTCTTCAGAATTTTGAGATATAATGTAGCCATTTTAATGGTAATCGATAGCCGGTGTAAGTTAGGTTGGTTTGTTTTAAGGACTATGATTTTTCTTGGGGAAGAGAAGTGTTATTGTCGTTCAGTTGAAAAACAAAAAACCTTTGTTAATGTGTAATTTCCATTTTTTTTTCATTTGAATTGGTGGGTATTTTATTTTTTTAACTATGATTCCAATCGATAATCTTAGAGTTAAATAATCCTACTATATTATTTTTCGATATAGTTTTAGGAATTATAGGTGCCTCATTTACATGGGTAACTCAAGGTAGATTTGGTTTATGTTATAAGTTTTCTTCAAGGATTATATTTTTGGTGTATAGTTTGGGGTGAATAGTTTATTAGAATCAGTGTGTTACAATGACTGTGATGAGGTTTTTTGTTTTTTCTAAAGATCATTGTGGTCTAGAACGATTAATTCCTAAGTGAAAGGAATTTATTTGAATTACTATGTGAATAAAATTTTTGGGGTAGGCAATGGGGATTGGTTCATGGTTTCTTCTTGATAATAGAAAAACCTGATTTTTTTTTCAGATCGAGGTAGGGATAATTTTCATGGTGGGAACATAGTTTCATAAACCTTGAAGTGAAAGTATGTGAGGGTTGTCAAATAGGGATATTATAGGCATAAGGATGGTTCATTGTTTAGGAAATATATTGGAAAAACCATGCATCTCTTTAAATGGGGATTTTTATATTTTTACCATAATAAAATTAAAATGTGAAGCCCCATTATCCACCCCTCTGGAAAACACATTCTATATTACACCCTCCTATATTACTTATTGGATATTAATCAATTTTTGATGATTTCAAGTGTGATCCATTAGTGTTTGAGGTATAATCCACAATTCATCGACCTCTATCCATAAACCCCTTTATTATTATATAAATTTTATTTTTTTTTCAGTTTAGGTCTTTGATTATGATTCCATTTGAGTAAGGTGGAATCAGATGACTTAGTTTTTGATTTCACATTATATAGTGAGAGGGCATCCCACATTGATGTTAATATTCAATTTATCCTTAATATGAAGGAGGTATATCATGAAAAAAATTTATTTCTAGGGTTTTTATACTAAATAATTTTTTAATTGATGTTGTATATTATAGATTATTATTGGGTCTATTTGAATGGTATGTTGCAAACATACTTAAAGTATTTGAACATGGTTTAGGTGAAATAAGGTGATATAGTGTGTTATTTGGAATTATTCCATTTTATATATGATTGATTTTAAAATTTTAAATTAATTATATTTGTTAATGTAACATTGAAACTGATTTTAATAAATTAAACTAATTTGTGTGGATTAAAAAATGATCTTGGGTGATGAAATGATCATTAGTTGTTCTTAGAATTTGTATGTTTTTTATTGGTGGAGTATTCAATCCATTAGAAAAATTGTGAAAGACTTTGTGAAGAGGTGGGTTTTATTTGGTACTCACCATATGGTTTAATGTAAGATATTTATGGTGTATCTGATGCATAGTCACACCACTGATGGATTTGAGATAGTTTAATTAATTAATTTAATTTCATAAAAAACTAAGATTCTATTTTATGTTCTGGTACATAAATTATGTAATGATATATTAAGGCTGAATTGTCCATTGTGCATTTTCTTAATGGGAATGAACAACAATAAATGATTTTATGAATCTAAAAGTTTATCTTTACCCATGTATACTATTCAAGGGAGTTACTAGATTATTATTGGAATTATTATGAATTGGTATCATTTCATTGGAATCCATTTACACCTACAATTGTGAGACGTGAGTTTATTTGAGTTATGTGACCTTATTATGTTGCGTGAGGACCCTTATGATATGTTTAGCCTTGTGTAAGGACCATATTAAACATAGAATTGGGGTGGGTGAGCCTAATAACCTATCTAGAGCATGGAGAAATGATATGGAAGATGTAACATCCCCATGATTGATACATCATAGGATTTACTATTGATACCATAAGGCTGAGTTATAATTATGTCTTTTATGGGGAACTTGTTTCACCATGAGAGAAGGGATATATAGGGGATTATGTATGACATTGAGAAAATAAATTTTCAAAACCCTTCTTTTTTATTACCCCATGGGACCTTGATTAGTCACCTAATAACTAACTTACCCTGAGAATGTGTGATCAGGCATGGTTTGTGACGATTGGTTCCAAAGTTTAGCCAAATCTTGTTTATTTTTCTCTAAATTTGGTTGAAAATATCATTGATGAGTTCATGATACTTAACCATAATACTTTGAGGAAGTTATTATGGGATATTGAATTCTATATAATGATGGTTATGATATATATAGAAATCACCCTTGGGATATAATCTTTATGTTTTAAAAATTAATTCAATATTAAGGGTGGTTGTGAATACTCCCAAGAGCAGGTTCATAAAATACCATATGGGGAGGTCATGAAATATCACTATGTGGAGGTCATAAATACTATATATTGGTAGGTAATTAACACTCCCTATGTGGAGGTTGTGAAATTTTAATGTTCAGGGATCATGATTCATAAGTTAACATCATTATATGGGAGGTCGTTGATACTAGTAGTGGGGTTTCCATGGATTTTGAGTTAGTATTGTTGATTCAGGGTAGATGTGGACATTATAGTGAAGTAGAATCTATTAGGGGATTTTAGGGTCTTTTGTGGGAATGATAGATCCTTCCAAATTATCTAGACTGATATTTCATTGATCATTGAATACTTTTTATGAAGAATTTCCTTGGTTGTTTTTCTGGGATGGTGCATTCCCCAAATCATTATCCTATATTCTAGAGATCTTTTAGACACCTATAATTATCAATATATATCTATAAGAAAGACACTCATATTAATATTATGGTTATCATAGTAAATTAAATTTTCTAAATGTAACTCGAATAAAATTATAAGTTGTAATGGTTGATTGACATCACAGAATTGTGGATCAGTAGATGTTTTCTTCCTGTGGTTGTTATGTTATATATAGGATTCCACATAGATATGTTTCTAAAATATTGATACGTAATGGAAAACATTTGGGGTCCCCAACTATGTTATTTACTCACACCCAACACAGTGTTCCATTGCACATGGGTATACAAGAAGACCCTCACACGGTTGTAGGCATAGGTTGGCAAGATACATGGGCATTTCTTAATCATGTTAGAGCATTTAATGCGGGATTCAGAATTCAAGATGAAGTTAGGATAATGGATTTTAGTGAATTATACTATTTTTTTATCTTCATTTATTCCTTTATTAATATTTTTATATATTATCAACCTATTCGATGATCAAGATTGTATACTAAAATGACCTATCATGTACTTTGTGGCATTTCATCTATTAGTGGCGATTTTTGTTTATTAATACCTTGTACTATAATACATGTTTATGGATTATGTTCAGTTATATTATATATTGTTACACACTTAATTATAGTGGGTATAGTAGGCTCATAGTACCACCTTTAAACCATGATCCTAATCAGCAACCTTGGTTGTACAAGGAGGCATGACTGAGGAAATGTTACACCACTATTCTAATTATTGTTTGGAGTGAGCTAAGATTGGTCATTAAATTTTCTATTTCATTTTTATTTATAATTCATTACAATATTAATTATATTATTTTAATGTACTATTAAATTGATAAATAATTACATTTTATATAAATTTTGAAATAAATATTAAATGGTTGTGATTAAAATATTCATTATATTATTATTAATATTTAATATAAATGAGTATTACTTGTATAATTATTTGTTAATAATTAAATTAATATGAATAATATTTTTTAATATTTTGTTTATTTAATAAATATTCAGTTTTAATTATATTATTAATTTTATTAACAAGTATATTATGTATAGAATTATTAGTTATTATAATTTTAACTTTTATAAATAGTTAATAATAAAATTTATATTTATGAATAATATTAATACTAATTTTTCATATTCAAAATTAGTAAGAGTATGCATCTCTAAAAATTGTATTCCAAATGTTATTAATAAAAATTGAAGGCGACTTCAATGGATAGAAATATATGTAACCTTACCAATCACCATATATAGTCGATTGGTGTAAATACATAAAGCCATCAACTAGATAATATGGATGATAAGAGACTTGTTACTCTACTATAATATATGTTAGAGAATACAGAACATTGTTTCCCTATGTCTATATATCTATAATCCTAACACCAATTCTCTATTGGGAATTTATACACTAGATCAAATATATGATTATTAGTTATAAGTTAATTTTCTAATGACCTTTAGGACTCTGAATATTAGTCATAGAATAAATAATGATATTTAGATAATTCCACTAATGATTATTATAATACTCAATCACGTGCATAACATTTAGTAACACAAAATAACATTCGATAATGTTTCGAATAATGTGGGTGAATGACCAATTAATTAAGAACCACAAATTTCATAAAATATCATAGCATACCACTAGAATTTGTGCACCCATGTTTTTGTCATCATAATTATACTTAATCAATATAGGCTATAGAGGGACCCATTTCATATATAGTAACCATGTAGGATAGATTTTAATAATAGGAACATAAATACTTTTGGAAAAAATCTGGTCCAGGGTGGTGATGTTATTTATTTAATTTCATATGTTCCTAAGCAGTTCAATGTCTTAAATAATACATGAAAGGATAATTTTAAGAGAATTATTTATTCCTTCACAACATAATATGTTTCAAGAATGATAATGAAGTGTTCACAAGCTGAAATTGATTTTATAATAAGGTTATGTGTTTTGGTTTTCAACTAGACCCCAATAATGTTTTCCATAAATTAATTTAAATTTCTAGTAGTTATTCAATACATTTAGGAAAATCCAATTATTTCATCACAAATGAAAATATTTTTATTGGGAATTTTAAGAAGAGTTATTGATATATTTTTTAGTGTATAGGAGATGAAAACCTGAATATATTATGCTAACTTCTATTGCTTATAACTGGTCATTTGTAGAAAACTTGTTTGGATATATTTTCAAGTTGAGGATCACTCAATTTGGTTAAATGTTCATCATACTAATGTTTTTGAACAACTTTGGTCGATAGATAGACAAAAAGAAATAATATGTATAGTAAAATATCATGTAAAGATGTCCCATTTGGTATATAAGCCATCATTTCATGTCACTTTCAATGAACTAGATGTTTATGAATTTGATTGAATATTTCATCATGAATATATTAGGAACCCATCACCTAATTATATAATTCTTATGAAATAGAGAGTATACCACTATATATGGTGATTAATTTCATCAAATGTATCTAGAATAACATGGTAAATTAAATATACAAGATAAAAAATATTACCATTATAAAACTATCAATAAGCCTCAAATTAATAATTATTAATTACAATATTGTGTAGACAAGAATGCACTATATGAAACTAAATAGGAGGGACAAATAAAACCTTTTATGATGATTGATGACATCCCCAATTAAGTTAGTATGCTTGACATGTGTCTTCCATAAAAAATGACATGATTTATTTCATGAATAAATCATGTCTAGATAACATTAAGGATTTTCCATCCATACTTAATAAAATTTCCTTATAAATACCACAAATAAAAGTAATAAAAAACTTAATGATGTGAATTTTACTTTCCTAAAATAGGATTTAACCTAATATTAAATATACTAACATAAAATTATATAATCCACTGTGTGGATAAAGGTATCAATGAATCTTCTGATAAATAGCTGTACACCTATGTAGTTATGTTGTAATTTACTATAATTTCCCCAAAGTAACTTGGTGATTTAAATTTTCCCAGATAGATTGATTCCCATTACAATGAATTAAATAGATATTATAAAGTCAATGATCTATGATATATTATCGTACTTATTAAATATTACTTATATATTATTAAAGGTGACATTATCCCCATCATAGAAGAGGATTGAGTTATACTCATGTAAGAGGATTGTTGAATACTTTATGTTTCTTCCTACTTTAATGGGATATATAATGACATCATATGATGCATATATTTATTATTTTCTCAAATACTTTTCATCCATACCAAATAAAATGGTTGAGAGAGGATCCCCTTGTCAAAACCCTATAAAACATCTGAATTAACCAAATTGTATTATATTCACCAAAATAGAAACTCCAAAGACTTGAATAATAGAGTTTATGATTTTAAAATTTCTATCATAGAATCTATATCATATTAGTGAATTCACGATGGACACTTATATGAGTGTGAGAAGGGATTTTTATTTGTAATGATTATGTACTAGATTTTATCCTTATGATTATTTTTGCAACAATTTCACAGACTCGTAGGTTTTAGTGAAGCATTACGAAATTTTTATACATTAGATGAAGAAAAATTAATTGAATCTAACTTATTTCTTGTCATTTATATGAATCCATAATAAAAAATGTCATTGATAATTTGAGAAATATTATTAACCAAAATAATGTTATAACATCCTTCATATCAACTATTTACTGATTAATTTAAAATATTCAAAAAATAGGATTTCATGTCCCACTAGTAAATATTTAAGAAGAAATTATTCCCTTACAACCTGATGGACGTCTTCCATGATAAATTACTAAAAATGAAAAAAATAATTAATTTGTAAATTTAAGAAAGCCAATAATGGTGTTTAGAAAAATATATTTCATATTTCCTATGTATAGTATAGTTGTCTAAGCTACGATTGTCTCCATTAGAGTCGTGGATATAAAAATGACATTTCATATTAGTTGTATTATGAAAAAAATGTTTTTAAATTAATTTTATTTTAAAAATTTTGTTTTTATATAATGAATATTCAAGGACAACTTTCAAAAAAATGATGATACATAGTGATCAGGTTAGGCATGGGTAAACCAAATGTTATGATACCATGTTTTACTAATTTTTTCAGTTCTTCTTCCACACACTTGTCAGAGTGACATTCCTCTATTTATTCATCTCTACCGTAGGAAATATAGATATAGTGATGATATCAATAATCCATCTCTCAAATCAGTTAGCCCTCATTTCTGTGTTGGTAGAGTTTTAGTAGGGCATGATGATTAATTAGGTAAATCCCAAATTTTGTATTGTTATTACATAAATAAAAACTAGTTACAATAACAAATCCTTACTCTTTCTGGCCATCTATGAACACTCACCACTCAACCAAATTATGTACAGTAGTAAAAATATGACAAATAGGTTTTAGGATATGTGGATAATCAACTACGTAAAATGAAATTAAATGAATGTAAACCTATCATAGAAGCATTAAAAATTTAAAAATTAATTAAGATCTAAATAGATAAGTTAATATTTTAATCATTTTATAAAAAATATTTATAATAAAATATGGTTTAAATTTCCATTTTCCAATCATTGTAAAGATCTACTACTCTAGGAATGCATTCATCGAGTTTATATGAGAGAAACAAGGAATCATAGAGAATAATGAACATAAAATAATTCAATTAAAACTAGAAAATAAGTTTAGTATGATTCTATCATCCAGAGATTCCCCTCACTGATGAATGCTTCTTCAATCTCAAAATCCAATCTATTTATAAGGACAAAAATTATAAATTGGTAGTCATAATTACCCATATTAATTTTTTGATCCATAAAGGTGATAACCTATGGTCTCAGGATAAAAATAGGGTTTTCTATTATTATTTACATCAAATCATCCAAATTTTTGTCCATTAGGTCATATAACTTTTTAAATAGTGATTTTAGGATAAAAAATGTGAAAGATTGAAACTTTTACAACTCTTTATATCTTCAAGTGATTTTCTATGCCTATCTTATTTGGATTCAATTGTGACTATAATTTTTTAATGCTATGGAACATGTCAACATCAACAAGATTTCCACTTTTTCACCACAACATAGTCCACATTTTGAATTAATTCATGATTCATGTTTTGAATATAATTCACAATGTTAATTGGTGTTTTCTAATCGTGTTATCTCTATTTCCACGTAGATCATTAATTCAAAACCAATCACTTGGTTCTATAATTATCACTCATCATGGGACATATTTTTCTTGATTAAATGACACTGTTTATTTCCTTTTTAGTAAACCATTATTTTCTACCACAAACCATTAAAATAGTTAATTTTTTTTCATATCTAATCATTTATCATTACAAAAAATTATGTTTAATATCAAAATAATCCCGAAAAATATGGTTCTTTTAATTCAACCACACTTATAACATGATTTTACTCAATACTATAATCACAACATAAATAAATGTGGATTAATAAGTTAGTAATATTAAAATTCCAAATAAATTAAATATTTTTTTATCATTGGGGAATAAACCTTTTCAGATTCACATAATATACTTATTCATCTTAACAATTTTGAATAGATACATGTTATACTAGGTTCTATACATATTTTATTTGGAGAAATTGTGGGCCTTTTCCACTTATTCATTTATATATCAGATTTCATTATTATAAAAAATTAAAAGTGTAGATTTTCCACAGAATAGAGTGTTTTCCCTTATCACTCATGATAAACATTCAATTAGAGATATGTTATTATATGTAATAGATACTCTTTTTCTATAGGGGTTTAAAAGGATTACATTCCACATATTGTAATGAATAGATTCATAAAAACTCATAGGGGGTTTTAAAATATGGTTCTTATGATTTTGATTAATATGTTTAAGAGGGATTGATGTTTAAAATATTAATGATAATAAATATGTTTATATCTAATAAAAAAATACCCATATAAAATTAATGTGCTAGGAAAATCTCATATTTGAATTGAAACTCCCATCTCCATATAACTCAATGTATATCCATGATCAACATAATTATAATTATTAAATTGAACCATCATGAAAATTTCAACCATTTTTTTCAAATTTTATAATTGAGAAAAATATCACATCCACAAATTAACCACATATTATTAAAAGAGAATCATTTTGGTATTTATGATTTTATATTTTCCAAAATGAAAACCCATTTTTCAAATTTATTTCATTGTTTTATTTTTTTAAGGAAGGGAAACGATAAGTGAAATTGATGTTTCATGATCATGTAACAATACTAAAAATAACACCCCCCCTTATTTTCAAACATAATTTAATATATCTATTCATCCAAGACTTACTACACCCCAAAATATAATCATTATATTATTATGAAATTAAAATCAAGTATGGAATAAATGTATATAAAAACATTATAACGTGATACATTCACATAAATTCAATTCATGTCTTCAATGGTATAAACAAGGATTGATGTAAAATTTAATCCACGGATAATGGATTAACAAAAAAAGATTCCTCAATCATATTAAATTTGGTTTTTTAAAGACTTTTCTTTAATAAGATCCAATCGATGTTCCAGAATGTTTAATTACATATACTCATTCAAAAAATATGCTCATGACAATACAAATTGTATTTTCTCTTGAAATACCTTGAGTAATAGATCATAAAAATTGGGAACAGTCACTCATTGAGTGAAATAATAATAATAAATCCAAATAAAAAATCAAGAAATTCAATTTTTTAAAATGGTTGGGAAATTTTATTTACCTCCACAAACTAATTCTATCAAATCAAGAGTCATCAATTTAATATCTATTCTTTACTATAATTAGAAATTTAACAATTTTCCAATTCAATAATGTTGTTATTCAAATCTGAAATATGGAATCATGGGGTTTATAAAAAATTAATGTCTCTTAAAAAGATCATTTCATTAAATAAATATTACTATGGGAATGAATTTTTCATTTAAAGATAAATACTATTTTTTCAAAAAAAAAATCTTGTGTTCAATAGATAATTAATTTAAAAGAAAACACTTTTTAACAGGGATACATCACTAGGTCTTTTCAAGTCATACTTATTCATTTTTTTCTTAGTATATTCACCAGGCTGATAATTTTCAAAACATGAATTTTCATGTCATCGCTCTATTTATGAATTATTTAAACATCATGAATTCCATTTATGGTGTGAATCCTTTTCTGGATGTAAATTATGTCAAGATAGTTTCCTTATATTCATTTTTTATATCATTATGAATATGTTTATGAGCCTATATATATATATATGAATAGAAACAAATTATAGTGAATTATTTCGAAAATATGATTTACAAATTGTAATGATAAGTGTGGCCTAAGCTATAATATATGGGTTTCCTTCTAGAAACACTTTTGTTTGGCATCATAGCATCGATGTAAAGTTGGTTTTTAATCATATTCTAGACTAAAATATTACACTCTAAAAAAATTGATGAATTGTCCTAAATAAAATTATGCTTTTTTGAAAAGTAAATAGATTTTAAATGAAATAACAATACTAAATCAATATTAATGGAATGGTGAAAATTAGGGGGACATTATTGCTAATCTGGGTGAATGGGTGTAGTCTCCACCAATCATTTTTAAGGAATGGTCTCATGGTAATTCATTATCATATTCCCATTTATAATGAATGCGAATCATCATAATTTCATTTAAAACATTAAAAAAAAACATGTATACATAAATAATATTAAAAGGTTCATCCCATATAAATTGAAATTTATAGAGAATAAATTTCAGTCTTGAGTTGTATAACTTAACATGACCTCTAGGGTTGAAGTTTCTTGGTTGAAATATCTAGTCATGGGATATTGTTTTCCATTCCTTCTAAAAAGTTTATTATAAAAAAAATTCTATATTCATTTCCTCTATCTCCCAAATCTCTAGTATTCTCTCTTTTTCAACTCTATCATGCTCAAGATTCATATTTCTCACCCCCGGTTAACTTTTTGTTTCAATTCTATTGAGAGGTGAAAAATTATTCCTCAAATACTTCTGTAGGGTATCACTCATATGGGTGAATTATAGGTGTTCCTTTAAGTCCATAAGGTATCGTTTAAATTTTTTTTCTTCGATCCTTCATATTTGGTTAACCTATTTTTAAGAATACATTTTATTTCCCAGTTAGAGACTACTTATTTTCTTTTATTTTTGTTGATGGTATGCAGTTTTTGTTTTCTGATGTGAAGAATATAGTGTCAATAATTCCTCTATATTACTATTGTAGAAGTGGGTAACTCGATCACTAATTATTTCTTGTGATACTTCTAATCTGTTGGTTATTTCTTCCTTGTGAAAATAACAGAAATATTTTCATCATCAGTCCATATATATTTAACTTTCACACATTTTGAAACATAATCTTTTACATGTATAATATAAAAAATTTGAAATAAAATTTTTAATTTTCCTATTACATATATTATCCATGCATAAATAATTTCATATAAGTTAATAGGATTTTTGGGAATATCTTTTCAATTTAAGGTATTTTAGAAAACTGTCATTTTTCACAATTTTAAAACATTCTTGTGGATATTTAAATAATCTCGGATGAAAAATTCTATATTTTATCACATTATTACTTCTTCAATGAGATCTAAAATGGACCCCAAAATATAATTTATGAAAAAATAAAAAAATAATTCAATATCAGTCTCATATAAATATCTTCTAATTATGTGATCAAGGAATATCCTCTAGGTGAATATATATTATCATGTACAAAATCTCTATTTTTATTTATGTTTACACTAATAATGATATTTTAGACTATATGGTTATTGAGATGTGACTAATTTTTTTTAACTTTAAATGAACCATGTAACTTATCTCTAAGAAGTAATGTTTTTCACTATGTAGCTAATAATTATGTTGGATCTAAAATGGAAACTCAACATCAAAAGTGTTATCTAGTCAACTCATACAAAAAATGACCTCATTTTTAGTGAGTTTTTTTAATATTCATGCGTAAATTCTATAAAATCATCACAAGTCTCATCAATTTCTAATTAGAATCATCCTCCATTATAAGACACCTAAGAGCTATAGGATCAAGAAAAATAAAAAACATTCGTTACTAGTTGATTTAATATAAAATTATTTTAATCAAAAAATTACAATAAGGAAATAATTTTCTACAGTAGCATAATTGATTTTTGTTTCATATAATGTCCTTGATGAATAGTTTATGAATTGAGGTTTACTGTCAATTCTCTTTTAGATGGATATTCTCACTGCATGGGTCGATGAGTCGTGGAGAATATCAAAAGGGAGGTCTTAGTTTGGTTGATGAATTATCAGGGTTGTGATCAACAATTTCCTCAATTTATCAAATTATTTCATTCACACTTTATAAATATTAAACTCAACTTATTTTAATTTTAATCTTGATAGTGGAAGATAAGTATTATTAAAATATTTTATAATCCTTCTATAAAATTCATCGATGACTAAAAATGATCTAAAATGTTTCAATAAATTTAGAAATGGAAAGGAATTTATTACATAAAACTCTGATTTACCTACCTCAATTATTTTTTATTAAATTATATTCCCTAACACAACTCTTTGTTCTACCATGAGGTGAGATATTTATAAGTTTAAAATAATATTTTTCAAAATGAGAATTTTCAAAATATTTTACAAATTACCTATTATATAATCAGATGAAGTACATAAAATAGTAATGTCATCCTTATATACATCTTGTAAGTCCTCAATATTATCCAAAATAATACTTACCATACACAAATGAATGTAATATATGATGTTTCAAATACCAAAGTACATAATCTTGAATATGAATGTGGAAAATGGATAAGTGATTTTAGTATTCTCTTGGTTTCATGGAGCAAATGGTTCATGGAATTATTCTGATAAACCATCAAAAAAGAAATATTCAGTTTTTACAACTAATCATTGAAAATTGAAATCTATAAATTGGATACAATGTTTTTATTTTCAGGTTACATGATTCAAATATTGGTATTCTATAAATACCATCTTACTATTTTATAGGCACATGGTGATCCGTTAATTTTTCTTATTCTTGTAAATGTTTATAATGAATTATTTTAGGACAACCATAATGGGGATGAACCACTAATCATTGGGGATTTGGTTAATAATTTTTAATACTAGTAAATTTTTGTAACAATTATTTATAGAAAATCAGATGGATTTAAAAATTCCCTTATGTGGGTATCCCATTTTTCATAAATCACATTATAAAAGGATTCTATGTGAGGATAATTGTCTGATAATTATTAGAATATATCCCAGTATCCATCCTATGGAGCAAACATTTTTCATTAAAAGTTCATTCAGATTTTGATATTGGGTTTAAAATAAGTTATTTTTAAGAATCATTGGAAATATCTCCCATTCAATAGGGTATACATATTTTAAATCACATATATTTGAATTTAACTATAGAAATGGGGATTTTTCAAAAGAATATATTGAGTTTAGGTTTCCCACTTTTATGTATGTGACCTTCTTTATCATGTCATACTCCATTAATATATTATAAAAAATTATTATTCAGCTCCTCTTATAACATAATATCCGGATTTTGTGGAATTTTAGAATTTTAATTTCTGAATTATAAATGCTTTTCTATAATGAATAATTCACAAAGCATACCGTAATCATCAATTGATTCAATATGTTTTCAGTGAGAGACTGAATAAGGTTAGTTAATTCTAGAATTATTTTTCACCGAGTCATGTATGTTGATGTTCATGGTACAATCCTAGAGTCCCATTTTTAGGTATATCTCATGGATATTGATGATGTTATTTTTTCTTTATAAGAAAGGTATTTGAAAAATTATGGTTGAATGGCTTGGACTAGGGGCTTTATCCATGGTATGGACATATAGTTATACTATAAAAATCATCCCACTTATCTGTAAAACGTTTATATAACTCTAGATGGGAATATGGTAAATTTATTCCCTAATTAGAGAAATAATCCTTTTTGCATTAATTATTTTATATGCAAGGTTAAAAACTAATATTGCGGAAAAACATTTATTAAAGAACAATATCACATAAATCATCATAATAATTTTAATATTGAATAGTGAAAGTAATAGAGAATTCACCTAGATGTTGAATTTTTTTTATTGGTGGTGTGATCAGTGAAAATCAACATCTCCCTAAGATGATGCTCTCATTTCCATATTTTACTATTATCTATATTTATAGTTACTTAATAAATTGTTTTGATACTTTTTGGATTTTTCTGATTTATTATAAAAGAGAAATGTTGATCTCAATTTTTTCAGTGGTATCCTAAATTTCCCTTTTAAGTGACTATTATTACACCTTATTTGACTCATATAATTATTAATGGAATGGCTATTCGATATCCATTTTCTCTATATGTTTCATATGTAATTTTATTTCTATCATTTCTTTCCATAACCAAGTTGTTATACTTTCTTTATTTTTATATTCTTCTCTTGTCTAAAAGTGTGGATCTTCATAATTCTACTCAGAATAATCATATTTGATTGTTGTAGGTGGATGAAGCTCTTTTACGCACCATGTTTTTATAATGCATTGATTTTTTTAGATTCATAAATATTTATACTAGTATCCTTCCATGATTCATTATAAAAAACTCAGTAAAAGTTCCAACAAGATCTTTTTAGCTTATGTATATTATTCTCCAGATCTGAAATCTCAACTTCTTTTGGGTTTTACTAAGATCATATTGGTGGTTAATTTAATGTTTTATGTTGGATATTTTCTAATGGATTTATTTTAATTTTATGGAGATATGTAGGGTTGTTGAAATGATTGTGGGATCCAATATTGCTATTTCAGGATTGGAGACTATAGTTGTTATTTTTTTGGATAGAATATATTAGTTTGATTCTAGATATATCCTTATTGTTTTTTCTCATTATCTTTCCATGGTTGGTTTTGTTTAAATTTTCTTGTATGAATGGATAATATATAACATTATGTACCCTATATTTTTTTAGACTATTATGTAAAATATATGGGTGAATTATATAAAAATATTCATAAAAAGATAACAATTGTCCACTAACATGATTAATAGCAATTTTTTTTTAAAAAATGTTTATTTCATCAATTTTTGAATACATAAATTTGATGAATCAAATGTTTTTACCTCATATATTCCAATCATTCCCAAAAAAACATTGATGAATTATATTGAGTTATATAGAATTTTTCAATTGGAAATCATTCACCTACATGAAATTTTTTAATCATGTCCCCTCCAGATGAGGTGTTGAGTATATTTTGATCATTGCAAATCAAGAAATTGTATATTTAAACAATAAAATGGTTATCTTCCATAATAAAATTTAGGATGATTTTGAAGAGATTCTTTAACCTCTCCCAATATACAAATAGTATCTACATTGTACTAATGAATAACAACAATCTCATTCCTGATCATCATACTTCTAGAAATTTGGAAAACTATATTCATAAATCATCTTATCTGGTCTTCCAAATCATTCAATCTATACATTTGTTGTTCCAATAAGAATTATTTCAAATATCCTAGTGAATAGAATAATGTCATCTACATGAGTTGTCCATCTACAACTCCCTGAGGAAAAAAAATTAGAATATATGTGTAAATCCCTGAATATTTTTGTTTGGTTAAATTTCTACATGACCATGGAATTTAGGAATAACATGAATCATATTAATTAATAACTCAATATCACTCTAAAATGATGAAACAACTAATTTTTTGTGTTTTTTATAAAACTATGGTGCAAAAATATCACACATGGTTTTTCTCAGATTCCCTATCATATTTTTATGATCAGAGTGAACACTTGAAGTTTCACTGGAATCCATGTGTTGTATTTCTTCAAAGCATGATTGTATTTTTATTTTTATTAAATGAGTTATTATTATTTCAATTTATGGATCCAATATAATTAAATTGATTTTTTCCTCTTGTAATTTAATGGTTATTTTTTATAAATATTTTATGTTTTGAGAAACTTCCTCCTCATCAACAACACCATGTTAAATTCATTCTTATGACATAGCATATATTAATAGATTTTTATTACCCAGGTAGATTACAATTGGTTATCCTAGGATTCACTTTGTAAGGGGACCCCAAACAAAAAATGGGTTGTCTCTGTTAGTTGTTTGAAGGAATGTTTATTTTTATTTCGTTTTATTTTAGATTTTTAGGTTTATAAGACAGTATATTTATTGTTTTATTTTAAAAAATGGATGTGATTGAGTGATTGGGTTGGGATTTGTAGACCTAATGTAATGATATCTTTGTTTCAAATTTCATAAGATTTACTCTTTTGCAGACTCATAAGGGAGATATTATTCTATTGATTATACTATCCTAATTTCCTGATGGTTATGGTGAAAATATCGTAAATATTTGTCTCAAATAATTCTACCACCCTTTTTGTGTGCATGACATTGTAGCAGTCAGTATTGAAAAATTTGTGGAATCCAAAATAAGTTTTATTATACCATAATTTTAAAAAGGTCTTGTCACAATTCCTTACATGTGCTTTTTATGAATGAAAACTTAACCTAACCCTAATCAATTTCATAGTAATCATATGAGAATTGATTGGAGGGATATATAGACCATTGACCAAAAAAATTAATATTAAATTAATATTATCATAATGTATAGTTATTAGTAATTATAAAATGAATTATAAATTGAAATTAGAAACAAGATAAAAGAAATGAATTTATACATTTAAGAACAAAAAAACTAACATTTCAAAATGGTCCTTTAGTCTATTTTCTAACCATACAAAATATATCCCCCTATATTTTTGGTTTAACTGTGTTAATGAATGAGGAAGAAAGGTCACATAAAGGAATGATAACAAAAAATGGAAAAGAAGATAATAAAATCAATGCAATTGTAGTCTGTTGTCTAGTGTTTACCATCACTAATAAATCCACTTTATATATTCCAAATCCATCTATTTATAGTTATAAACTAGACATGAGGTGTCATATATATCCATGTAAACAATTCATGGCAAATCTTGAGGGGTGCTCGGTGATCCCATGGTAAAAAATATGGTGTTTTTCTTTTATTGACAAAATATCTTCCAAAATTGATTTCTTCATATTATTTCACTTTGTAAATAGTGATTTATTATTGTGAAATGTGTGAGAGTAAAACATTAAAAACATCATACATGTTCTAGGGGTTTTCTAGTCCTAGAATCGGTGTGACCTAGTGTGACTTTAACTTTCATGCGTTGACACATGCTGAAATTATCCAGAATTATTTGTTTTCTTCATGCCATGGAATAAATAATTTATTCCTTCAAGATTAATGATGTTAATAAAAATGATAGCATGAATTAATATTTTTTTGTATTTTTTTCATTTACTAAAGGATATTTATTTTTAATCATTAGACCTTATCCTTCACTTATCACTCATAATAGGATATTTTTTATGATACTTTTTTCTTGATGAAATTCCATCCTTTATATTCATTTTTAGTAAATAATTATATCCATTGATGAACCATAAAAATATTCAAATAATGGAAATTTTAATTAGATAATATTCCTAAAAAAAATTTAGTATCAAAAATAATCATGAAAAAATAAATTTTTTCATAAATAAATTTTTTCTAGAAGTACGCTCTATATTTAAAGAAGAGGGTTCAACATTACCATCCTTCTTTTGTTGGGGTTTGTGATAAAAATGATTTTTCATTTAAATTATATATTCATCAGTTACATATTCATATTCCATATGAGTATTTATATTTTTATCACTATTAAAGAGAACTGATGATTAGCTTGAATGATCTTGACCGGTATCCCCTTCAATAGTAAGAATACCTAAAATGATGTTCAAAGAGATAATAAACATCTTTATCATTCTCACAATTAATAAGAAAAAATAATTTCATGTTATAATCCCCATATATTAACTCTATCTAATTATAATACTCCTATAGAATACATTCCATTAATATAATGAGTTCTTCAATTTAAAATTTATTTTGTATATAATTCTATGATTGTTTATTATTAACATATTTATTTCATTGGTAATTCTATGGCACCATCAACACTATTCAAATGCACTCATCAAGAGAACTAAATGTGGCCTTCCAACATTTCTTAGAAAAATATTATCTATATTAAATTTTAATCCAATCCTCTTACATTTACATTTATTTCCATAATTTTTCAATCCCAAGAATCCACATTTTAACATGAATCCATATGAATCAAATAAATTTTAAATCAAAATGGAAGGTGTAGAGACCCCGGTTCGAGTATCATGGTGTTGATGCCTGTATTATTGAACCATAATATATACAAGTAATCACATCCCAATAGACTAAATAGTTTATTTGTATATATAATCTTGATATATACATGATTCCCATATTACAACTAAATAAACAATTTAAAACATATTTTTTTAGAATTAATCATTCCCTCTATAAAATAATTTCATATCAATTTTAGTACAATTCATGGATTTCTTAGGAAGAAATAAAATAATGGTGGGCTCAAATTATCATTAGGTTTTATGTGAAAACAATGATATAATTAATTAATTTGCATAATAAATGTGGAATGGTAAATAACTAAACACAAATTCCATTAAAATAAATTTTCTACAATATTCAATATGGAAAGGTTAATAATTTAAAAAACATTCCATTTAATGAATAATAAGACTATTGAAACATTATAAGGGATAATCAATATGAAAAGGTAAATAACTAAAATCAAATTTCATTTAACAAATAAATTTAGAATTAAATGCAACTATAGGTAATATCATTGTGAAAATATTCGAGATAACAATAATTGTATTCTCAATAATGGAATTTTTTTATTACTTTATATCATTATCATAGGAACTTGATGCCTCTAATGTGAAGACTATTCACATGGTATTTTACAATTTATGGGTAATAATACACAATAAATGCATTTAACATAGGATAGACAACAATTTTGTCTCACGAGACTACCAATGCATTGATGGGACACTAATGGGGATATAATATCATCATGTCTAGATAATTTCTAATTTATCAAATTGTCAATTTTAGACATGATTAATATTCCTTATCATCAAATATCAATATAGATTAAAGTATATGAGTTTATAAATATTTCCCCAATAAATCAAATAACTTTAAATGTATAACACTGAATGTAGAAAATATATATTGATTACACATTATGAATATCCATGATCAGTAATAAGAATATTTAGGGGAAATTTAATTTCCATTGATCACTTGAAGGTGAATAATTCAAGTGAATGATAATGAATACCATAATCAATCAAGGAATTGAACCATCAATACTATTGTAACACCCAGTTACCAATTCTTCTAGTAACACTTTATCCTCATTGTGGTTTTCATTTTATCATGATCTGAATATGACCCTGAAGGAATTAGGAGGATATGTATAATGGTGAAGTCACAGATTTGTTGGAATTTTATCTTTAACATTCTTTTCTTATAGATAAAGTGGGATTACACACCATGTGATTTGGTTACACGATGTATACTAGTTTTAGGGTTTATGCTGTAAAAGGTGTAATGCTGCGAAATGTTACACATTATGAATGACAGTTTCAAATCGTTTATGTTTTGCTTAACAGATTTTTAATCTGTGATGATGGATTTCTCAGCATACAAGAACACCATGGATATCATGTTCTATAACCAAATTACACATCATGAAACATACCACATGAAGTTATTAAAATGGGAGAGTGGCTATTTTAGTCATGGATATTTCTCTAGGCACACTTTCACTCAACTCAGTGGAATTCTCATGAGATTTTGGGATACTTTACTCCCAAATAGATCTGATCTATGTTTGATCTCCATTATAGTTATGGTGAGTCTCTTCAGGTAAGTGATCATTATACTTTTTCATTGTTGATGATCATGGTAGAGCCTTTGGGTTTCAATATCATTTCTTTATTACTATGTTCGTTTTATTCTTGTCTTTATCAAGATATGTTTTATGATCTCATTCAAGAGTTTATTCCTTTTTTGTCATGTTTCAGTGGTATTTCATTTTCGAGGTATGTGATGTTTCCCCTCCTCCTCCAACCCAATTTCCAACCGAAAAAATCATATTTTTTTGTATTAGATTCTAGGTTCTCCACTAATTTTGATGGTTTGTGTTGTTGGTGGATCCCGTTATAGGCCTGCCCAACCCGAGATTTGAGGTTAGTGGTTCTATCTCTAGCCTATGATAATAATATTGTTTTCCCTTTCATTATAATTTGGTTTATCAAATTGGAATGATTGTTTTTGTGTGTTGAAAAAATGTTTTAAGGTGAAATTTTTTTCCTTAGTTGTCAATAAATGAAAGGGAAATTAATACTTTTGAAACATTCAAATTAAGTTGTTAAAATTAGCACATGGGTTAACTTTGGTACTTAGGTGGAAGGTTAAGTTGGAAGACATCATATATGTTTTGTAATTACCATGAGTTCTTATCATGGGGATTTCCTCCTTTTCTTAATACTGTTGTTCTAGGGGATGGATATTTACATTTTTGGGGGTTTAATTATAGGGTATTACATATCTTAATATGGAAATGTTCTTGGAACTAGATTGCGAATGTGATTTATTATGTTATGAAAATATTTCTAGTCTGATCTATAGTGATCTTTAGTATTGATCCCTATGAGACTTTTTCTATTTTGTATTACATGGATTTTTGATTTATCCATGATATGTATGTTATACATTATTTTGTTTAGAACTATTCAAAAGGTATATTTTTACTATGTTTTCTATAAAACTACTTTATTTATTATCATTCAATATTTTATTTAAAATAAAAATATAATAATTGTTATATAAAGACATGATATAGAACACATGGGTGGAATCCTACTATGCATATTATCTCACACCAAGCACACCTCCTCAGTAGTGCAAAAGCCTTTTTATGTCCTCTGTTGTAGGTATTTGGATGGTGATGCAGTGAAATGGTGATGTTCATGTCAGCTAGTTTCAGGTAGCAAGTGGTGAGATAGTGTGGGTTCGCCCTTACCATCACATGGGGTAGCTTCTTGGTATTGGCCATTATAGTTTTACTTATTCTTGGAGTTTTTACTACTTATTATGTTGTTTATTTTGACATTCCCTTTTCTATTATGGAATATATATTTCTTTAGTTTTCTATTTTCCCTTTCATTTTGTGTATATATATATTCCATATGTTTGTTTAGTAAGGGAGAAATCATTCCCTCCTGTGTGTTGTTCGATGCCTCGGTGCTTATTGCTATCCCATGGGGATTGAGAATGCCCATTGGGTATGGGGTGGATCAGGTCAGGTTCCAAATTTAAGAGTATGCAAGGTTTGTTCATTATAATTTGGTATTAGATGAGATATGTCCTTAAGAGTTTTTATCTTGGGACGTAAGTTAGACTAGAGATAAGATTGTTGTTACTTGATAGATATGTTTCGATGAGTGTCTGTCCAGCTCTTATCATAATAAGAATCATGTTCCCTTAGGATGTTGGGATGTGTGTCTCTAGTGTTGATTTTATTTAAAATCATAGTTTCTACTTACAATTTTTCGAGTTTGAACTATGATTTGTCCTATTGTCTGATCATTCTTATATTTCTCTATGCAGTAGTATGCATCTGAGATGTCTTCCGTGAGATCCTCAGGAATGTGTTCTATCTTCTCTACAAGGGAATCAACCTATAAATTAGAATCACAGCAAGACTACCATATGAAAAAATTATGTTGTATAGATGGATATTCCACTAGATTAGAATGAAATTGTTGAGGTTCAACCAAGAGTTGGAGGATAGAGATATCGATCATGAGAATTCTTACATGAGAAGACACTATGCTTTAATGGAATGAATTAACCTAAAGAGGTGTAGGAATGGATGGATGTATATGATCAAACAAAATAATTATAAGATACACATGAGAATATTATGGTGAAGTGTACAATTGTCAGGTTAGAGGTTTTCTGAAATGTGATAGTGGGATTCTATTGTCAAGGAAGACCACCACATGGACTTGGATAGGAAGGATTTTAATACCATATTCGTCCATTAGTTTTATCCAGATTCGCTGATGCTAGAAAAATATATAGAGTTCCTATCTCTATTTTAGGGATAGAACTCAGTGTCGTCATACACCAACTAGTTTTATATATTTATCCATTTTCCTCCAGACATAGTGAGGATATAACCAGCTCAAGGATCAGAAGTACCTACCGAGCATGTGACTGGATATTTGATCTCCATTGGTCGTGATGAAACATTCTACCTATGAATATATGGTAGATAGAGATATGATCATCGATACAGTTGTGGGAGGAATGATTAGGTTTTTCAAACCATATCATCCATCCATTGGTAGTTTCAACGGCATGCAAGGGAAGTAAAGGAAGTTGCAGGATCATCGCAAAAGCAGTAGATGTGGGTCTCAATATCAATTATCCTATTCACTATCCATTTTAGCTTGAATTATGCGACTAACATTCTATTAATGTGGAAATGTTGGAAGCACAATAAATTCTTGTCATATGCATGTGAAGACCTGTAATAGCTATGGATGCATTGGTCTCTTACATCACTTCTTTTTGGCTATATCTTAGCCTCAATGTGGTAAGGGTCCCTTGTCTACAAAGGCTATTACAGTGTAGTAAGATTCATAAAAATACTATAGGTATTCCTACATAAGACTTTTATGTGATACATTTTCATGCAGTAGAAGAGTTTCTAATGGAAATCGATGATGGTCTAGCAATAGTTAGAGGTACAATCATTATTTCACCTTAAATTGAAATTTATTTATTCTATACTAGTTCCTCCTACTATTTTACATCTACACATTTTATTATTATTCTTAAACATAAAATGATATTTATTTCCTCCATAATGGATTTAGTGACACATCTTGGTTAGAGGAAAGGTATGGCATATCAATGTCCTTATTATTCAATAATGATAGACGATATGGATTTGAACTTGGATTTTCTCATTCATGATCTGGATCTAGTTGATGTCATCATTGGTATGGATTGTCTTGTCTCTCACTGAGATAAGGAAATCTATTATAATTGGCATGTTTTGTTTTTTACATTAGATGGGAGCTCTCTTGTGTTTTAGGGGGATTGGGAATAGATGTCTAGTCATGTAGGACCATCCCTCCCAAATCTCATATGTTTTTGTTAGCTGTTTTGATTTAGCCTCCAAACTATTCTTCAATTTTTGGACATCCCTTCATTGTTCCAGGATTTTATGACATTTTACTTGATGACATTTTTAGTATATATATATATATTGCGATTGACCTAGTGTCAGGTACATATCAAATATCGATACCTTCATATCATATGGAACCATCGGAGATGTTGGAGATCAATATTCATTTGGACAACCTGTTGTAAAATGGTTTCATTTCCCCTATAATTTCATCTTGGGATTCCCATATGCTCTTTTCCATGAAATTAGATGGTTCATCTCATTTATGTGTAGAATATTGGATGTTTTACTACGTGATAGTTAAGAAAAATATCCTTTTCCTCGTGTGAATTATTTGTTTAATTTGTTAAAGGGGGAAAGTGGTTTTCCATGATTTTTATTCAGTCAGGTTATCCTCATATCAGAGTTTGGGATTATAATATACCAAAGAAAACATTCAGGAGCATGTATGGAAATTTTTAATAGCTTTTAACTCATTTTGGTCTGACTAATGCTCTTGTATTTTTTAGGGATTTTATTAATATGATATTCAATAAATATATCTACACTTTTTTGGTAATGTCTATGGATGACATGAAATATTATCCAAAATACCAAAATGATATTTAGTACTCTCTAAACATAGCATATTAGTTGATCAAGAGAAGGGGAAGGTTGTTTGATCTTAGAAGGAACCACAAAATATCTTCAATATATGAAGCTTCCTTGGACTTACTGGATACTACCAATGGTTTGTTAATTATTTCTATAATATGGAATAACATTTAAATTCTCTTTCTAAAAATGTGATGAAATTCAATGGGATACCATGATCCATTTTTCGTTTGATGAACTAAATCAAATTTTAACAGTGACTCCTATTCTAGTATTACCTAACTTGGTAAGGGATATGTGTGTTTTGGTGATGCTTTGGGTGCTGGTTTGGAAGGGTTTCTTATGTAGGATGACCATGTGGTAGCTTATGGATCTTTTAAGCTTCATCCACATGATAATAATTACCCTAATCAAGATTTAGTGCTTTCCAAAATCATGAATGATCTTAACTATTGGCATAACTATCTTTTTGGGGAGAGGTTAATGGTCTTGTCAAATCATAAGAGTTGGAGTTATTCATTTTCGTGGAAGGGAATGAATCTTATATAGAGACAGTGGGTAAAAGTCCTTCAGATGTTTGACTTCGATATAATCTACACCCCAGTAAAGGGAATTGTTGTTGTAGTATCTCTTAGTAGTTAAGTACCATCACATGCTATTCTAGAATCAACGAAGGATTGGAAAATTTTGGGGATTTTCCCTCTTTTCCACTTTGATGCATAAGAGGATGTTTCAGGTATGGTTATGACCGGTGTCAATATATAATCATCTCTCCTAGAGTCAATTTTACAGAGTCATAATAAGGATAAGGAATTTTAGATTACATGAGAAAGGCTTTATGGTGGGGAGACTACTTATGGTTGGTCATTGAATTTAGATGGTATTATTCAAATTGGGAAGTTGGTTGTCATTGCAAAATCAATAATAAGTTTAGTATTGTTTTATTTTCACATATCTTTGTGGTCCATTCATCAAAGCACTAATAAGATGTTTTATGACATGAGGCAATGATTCTGGTGGCTAGGTATGAAGCGTGACATCATGGAGTGTGTGTCTCATTATTAAACCTACCAATGAGTAAAGGTAGTGAACATGAACCCTTATGGTTTACTTTAGCTTCATTAAGTTCTTATTTAAAAGTTGGATGATGTATCCCTGGGTTTTCGATGGATTACCGTGGAATCCTTGGGGGAGGAATGAAATCCGGGTGGTTGTTGATATGTTTACAAGGTCTGTTCATTTTATTTTTATCAAAGACCCCATGAATGTTTATAATCTATGTAAGATATATGTAAATGGATTATTGTGTTACAAAGTATTCCTTCACTATTGTTTTGGAGAGGGTTCCTGGGTTTACCTTGGGTTCTGGAGGAGTCTTAAAGAGGAATTTGGAACTGAGGTCAAGTTGAGAACATCTTACCATCCACATACAGATGGTTAGATGAAGCGTGTAATTCAGATCATGGAGATTTTTCTTCGTGACTATGTTATAAATTTTGTTGGATCATGGGATAACCATCTAGGACTAGATGAGTTTGTTTTTGAAAATAGTTATTATTCGTTAATCCAAATGGCTCCCTTTTAGGTTTTGTATGGTCAACCATGTATATCACTTCTTTGTTGGGACTATGTGGGTGAAGTATCATTAGTTGGACCAAGAATGGTTCAAGAAACATCAACAATGATTCATGATGTAGTTCACCATCTGATTATAGGCCAATGTCGATAGAAATCGTATGTGGATCGGCCGAGTAGATATTTGGAGTTCTCTATTGGTTATTGTGTTTTCTGGAATGTTTCTCCTCAACTGGGTCACTGTCGACTTGGAAACCATTAATATTATTGACTCCTGAGTGAAATTATTTGATTTGTAGTTGATTATATTGGTCAATGTTCTATGGAATCATGGATTAAATTCATCAAAAAATTTGGAAAATGATTCATTGATGAGGGAATATTGAAGTTATATTTTCTTGGGATTAAATTATCCATATGACTTATTAGGGACGAAATATGATTATGGTGGGGATTTTGTAACATAATGTTACCATTTTATCAGGTATCCCTCTAACCTTTGTTTTTTTTCCTTTTCATGTTGCCTAAATTGGACTGAGAAGGAATTGGAAAGATAAAAATAATGGTGAAGTAACATATTTGTTTGACTTATATCTTTAACAATATTTTTCTATTGGCTGAACGAGGATTTCAAGATGTGTAACTCAGTTACACAACATGTAAAGGTTTTTGGGGTTATTCATAGAAGGGGGAATGTTGTAAATGGGTACTTATCATGAATGTTGGTTTCATATTGTGTGTATTTTATTTAATGTATTTTTTATCTGAGGAGACTAATTTGTTATCTTACTTGAACAATGTGGATTTTATAGCATGTGACTGGATTACACAACAATTAAGGACTCACATATAGTTTTTAAAATTGGAGAGTGTCTATTTTAGTCTCAGATATTTCTTCATGTGCTCTTTTCCCTCTACATAATGAAATTACTAAGAGATTTTGGGAGACTCCACTCCTTCTAGATCATTTTAATCAACATTAAATTTCAGTTACGGTTGTGGTTCATATCTTTGGGAATGCGATAATTCCACTTATTAAATGTCATTGATAATGATAGCACTTTTGGTTTGCATTTTCCAACCATTTGATCAATATTCATGTTCTTCTTGTCTTTTTATAAGATATATTGTCTGGAGTCATTCTAGAGGACATTAAATAATTGGTTATGGTACAATGGGTGTTCATTGTTGAGGTATGTGATATTTCATCTCATCCACTAACCATAGTTCAAAATTGAATCAATTATAAGATGGGTGGATTAGATTCTAGGTCCTACTTTAGTGTTTTTGAGTTTCATTGTTGTGGTATCCCATTGCGGGAGACTATTACCCAATTATTGAGGATGGTGGTTCTGTATCTATCATATGATAAGAAGCCTGATTTCCCTTGCGTTATAAATTGATCAATCAATTTCGAATAACTGTTTGGGTATTTTAGAAAGGTTCTTTTAAGAGAAATGGGGTTTCCCTAGTTTATTGATAAATTAAAAGGAAATAGGTACTTTTTAATCATTGAAATTGAATTGTGAAAATGAGTACATGGGCTACCCTGTATATTTAGGTGGAATGATTATCATAAGGTTGTCTCCCATATTGTGTGATTATTGAGAGTTTTTTTTCTCATGGTGATTTCCTAATTTTCCAGGGATCATTGTTATAGGGGATGAATATTAACATTTTTAGGGATTATACATGGGGTGTTCCTCTTCATCCTAGGCTTGTCATCAGTGAACTAGATTGTCCAGTTGAGTTGTTATGTTATGAGTTGTTTTCTAGTCAAATATATAGTGATACATGGTCTAGATTCATGTGTTGATGCTTCTATTTTGTACTATTCATGGTATAAAAAATATTTTTAGAATATTAATAAAGCGAAATGTCTACCATGTTTTCTATAAAACTGATTTACTGCTTATCATGCCATGTTTCATTAAAAATAACAATACAATAATTTTTATATAGGGATTTTATATAATACAGCTTGTTGGGATTGTACTAAGTCTGTTAGCTCACCCCACTCACACCTCCTCTGTGGTGCATAGACGTTTTTATATCTTCCAATACAGGGAAGGCCAAGTGCTAAAATGAGATGGTGAGGTTTCTTCCTTCTTGGTTTGGGTATCTGGTGGTGAGATGACATTGGTTCATGTACTCCATCATATTGAGTAACAATTTGGTTTTGGTCCTTACTGTTGTACTGGTTTTCAGATGTTCGACTAATTTTTTAGTTGTTCATTTTTGTTTTTTACGGTAATAGTATATATATTTATTTATTCCTATGGTATCTCTTTCATTATGTATATACACATATACCATGTGTTTTTTCATGTTGGGAGAAATTTTTCCCTATGGAGTTTTGTTCAATGCCTGAGTGTTTTCCCCCATCCCATGGGGAATAACAATGCCCTTTAGGTATGTGGTAGATTGGTTCAGGTGCTGCATTTAATAATAACCCATGCCAGTTAATTACTAATATCCTTGTTTGAAATAATCACATACCATTTAGTGAAATAATAATTATTGTATCTATAAAACATATTCCCAATAGAGTATATATAAAATTAAAGGTTGTTGTGAACAATGAATAGAAGTAGTTTTAAAAAAAATCTTGAGGAAATTATTCATTACATTTTGAAAAACTTTTATTTAAAATTAAAATTTTATAAAAACATTTGAATATAATTTTCATTGTATATATCCATTTAATCTTATAGAGGAAGAAGTAAAACATTTAATGTCCATGTCTATATAATATTATATACATTTTGTAGACATTAAAATAATGATTCCTCACACATTTTTAGTAAAAGATACCTATATTATTTTGAAAATGAAATAAAGATTTGATAAATTTATTTTGAAAAATTAACAATTTGTAAAATATACATAAATTTAATTCATGTTAAATAAAATTGAAACTATTTTTACAGAACCATGATTTTGATGAAAATTTATATTTTATGAAAAAAATTCCTTTTCATTTTATGTAACAAAGAGTGTAAAATTGTTCGATTATAGGAAAGACTCGTTAATAATAAAATAATGAAGAAATTAAATTATTATATTAGATAATGATCTAATAATTTCCATCAATAGAAATTCAAGTATTAATAATCTTGATTAAAATTAGATTATGAAAAGAACCCTTACAAAGACAATTGCATAGATGTTAGGATTTATAAGTTGGTAGAGTATGTGTATCATATTTAAATGCACATAAAAATAGTTAAAATGAAACTGAATATAGTTATAATTATTTACAAACATAATGTTATTATGTTAAAGACAATGAATAAGCAATATAATCCAATGAAATGAAATTTCGTTATGAAATTATTTTCCACTTGGTAATTTTAAACAGAAACCCCCTTTGATAGAATTTTTAAAATTAACACATTAAATACCATGAAATATAATGTAATTTTGATATTACATGTAAATTGGGAAGTATATATACCTTATAAAATAAATTATGTTCATGAAATTACAATATGGCACAATGATGTGAAATTGAGATGACGACCTTTATCTTGAGTCAATATAATCGCGTACATTATTTATGATCCTAAATAATACAATTATGGAAATTATTTTCATTAATATTTAAGTTTTTATGTTTAATATTAATTTTATTTCACTTATTATCATGTCAAATACAATTACTTAATAAATTAATTTTATGTTTGGTGTTTCGATGAGATTTGACGTCAATGTTAAAAATTACTTCTGTCAGTTAAATATTGGTTTAATTGGAAATTATTAAAAAATAAAAAATAATAATAATCATGGAATAATTATAATATTTATTAATAAATGATAATATTTAGACTAATATTTACATACAAGTTTCATAAAATTAGTACTTTATAATCATGGAGATTGAAAGCTCTACGTCTACATGTGTAACATTTACATTTTCCAACAATCAATATGGAGATGATGTATGTAATATGTATACTTATTAAATTTATAATAATAAGATAGATATAAGATTATTTATTGAAATATACTTATATATATCTTAAATCTGGGGTGGTGATGAAAATATATTTACATCACTTCATGAAGGTGGTAGTCCACTGTTACACAAATGATGTTATCATCTTTGAGATAGTGAAATTGGAAGAAATAAAATTATATATTATATATTAAAAATGAAAAATAATTAATTAAAATTATTAATATTTCATGTATTGACAATATATTTATTAAATTTATCCGTATTAACTTTCATGTAATGTGTTAGTAAAAAAAGAAGCACATTACATATCGAGGCGGTAGTCCACCACACATACAAGACACTTTATTGAATATCGTATGGAATGAATAAATATAAATTTATATTTATTTTATAATCATTAAGTATATACAAATATTTTATAATTATCATATATATAATTTAAATCCATCATCATACCCAACCATTATACTGTGTTTGGTAAGATTTTAGTAAAAGAAAAGAAATGATTTAATAGTTTACAGAAGAAAAGAAAAGAAAATAAATGATTGTGATTTCTATCCTTGTGTTTGGATCAATAACTTAGTAAAAGAAAAGAAATGATTTAGATTTCTCTCCATCATGTTTGGTGAAAATTTTTAAAAGAAAAGAAATGAAACCGTTTTGATGCAAATGACACAAATAACCTTTGTAAAAAAATTATACATACATACAAGATTAAAAGGCATACTTGCCCAATATAAAAAACAACCATAGATTAAATCCCCACAGACACTACATCTGCCACCATGTCAACAATTTATGTTAAATGACACAAATAAGATTTTAAAAATGTATTTTTATTAACTTTTTTAAAAAAAAATAAAAAACTAATAATTTTTCTAATCAATCAATTTCTTTAGTAGAATCAAAATAAGGTAAACATTAAACTACGAACATATGTCAATAATTATTTTAAAATTTTAAAAAATCAATTAAAGATAATCAAATTTATTTATATATTTTACTAATTCAAAATTATTAATTCAATATAATAAAAATTATAAATTCAAGATAATTATTAATTCAAAATTATCAATTAAAAGTAATTACTAATTCAAAATAGTTATTAATTAAAAATATTTATTAATTCAAAATTATTTATAAAATATAAACTATTAATTCAGGATAATCACAATTAATTATAATCAAAATTTTATATAATTAAAATTATTTATAAATTATTTATGATTATTTATACACAATTAGTTATTATCAAAATTATTTATATAGCCATTATCAAAAGAAAATATTTAATTGTTAATATTATTTATAAATTATATTGAACACAGAAAAATTATTATTTATAAATTACATTGAAGAAAATTTATTCATTTATTTATAAATTACTCATGCATGAACTGTTTTAATTAATTTATTTATAAATTACTCATTATAAATAATAGGAATAATTTTGGGAATTTACAAAATATTGAAAAACCAGATGATTTCCGTAGGAATCATCCTGATTTTGTGACGATTCCAAAACCAACGAAATCATTCATAGGAGAGAAATCCAATTCTCCCTATTTCAGAGTGTTGCCTTTCTCTAGCTACTTTTGACATATCCAAATGGGATAAATCAATTCTAATCGTCTCAGATCATTTCTTTTCTTCCCAAACTAGCGATGCCAAACAAGGCTTAGAGTTGTTGATGGAAAGCATGTCAAATTGGTTCGTGGGGTGATAATCTTATGTACACATGAGTGACGTTAACATTTCAAATTTAAGTGAAGGGGAGATGGACATAGTTCATGAAAATAACATAATAACAGATCAGTATATTTAATAAAATGATGTTATTATATAATAACAAACTGATAATATTTTAAGGAGTTGGAAGATTAAATAACACAATAATACAGAGTTATAGATTTTACCTCTTCTCAGACAACCACATTAGGATTTTAACAAAAGAATTCCTAGATTACATTTATCACTGAAAACATGCTTCTAGGAATAGGGGATAGAATTTTGGAAGTGACACGGATAGCTATTTTTCAATAGAAAATTATTTTAATGTTTGAATAACAGAGGATATGGATAACGATTTATAAGTGAGTTGAGTGGAAAAGTTGTAATGTTTGAAATGATAACGGTGTATCCATTTTTTTACAAGAAATGTATTCAAAATGCATTATTATTGAGACCTATAAATTATCAAAATATTTCCTCATAATAGATTCTAGATATGTTTTTAGGTCAATTTATGCCATATTGTTTTAGGTTACCCCATGATAATCCCATTTTATATTTAACCATTGTAATTTTTTTTACCATTTTTATTTTTAATTATGGAACAAAATTATGATTATCACATTAGAAAATATAAATAATTATAAATTAGTTAACTGAATTTGTTTTACCAAATTCTATTAAAAAATGTGAAAAAATAAATTTTTAAACAAAAACACTCATATGCGATGAAAAAGATGGGTTTCAAGAAGAACTTTCTTCAAGGAATATAGGGGTTTAATATAAAAAATCATTATGAAATGGATTAAAATTACCCAAATTGTATTTATTATAATATATTTGAACTATATTTATTTTAAATCTAAATTTCAATATAATTTAACTTAGTAAATTATTTTATTGAATATGTGTTTTTAAATAAAAATCAATATTTTCACCATTCCTCAAAAAAATAAAAATTATTAATAAAATAACAAATACACATCATAAGATAAAATTTATATATAATTTCAAAAATAAAGTTAATTTTTCAAATACATTTTCAGTTACATTGATAAATTAATATTCTCATAGGTGTGCAAGAACAGACGAAAAATAATTTCTTTTAATAAAATAGTCTTTCAAAAAACAATTATTTTTTTCAAATGATTCATCTTTTATTAATAATTATTATATATCCCATTAATTAATTCTGTAAATTTATAAATGACATTATTTTATTAATATATTTAGTTCTATCCTTACCCACCAATTTAATGTCTATGTTATACAAATATTCATTATTACAGATATTTTAGACCCAGGGTTGTTTATTTTACAATATATCAAAGATACTAAATTTAAATAAATATTTTTTATGAGTTATTTATTAATTGTATTTTGTGATTTATACAACATCAAATACATTTTTATTTTTTTATAATTTTTTGAGGGTTTCATTCTCCCCCATCTTCAACAAATATTATCAATGAAAATTGATGTTATGCTAAAAAATTAGGGGTTTGATATTTTAAAATTCATTGATTTTAATAAATATTGTAAAAAGGGTTAATGAAAAATATTTTTAATAAGATAGAATTACATTTGAGTTCTCATATATAATGAAACATAACTAGGTTTCTAAGTATGATAACATTTTTGGTAGCTTCTTACACCCATTATAGAGGGAATGATCCTATCATTCTTACATAATTAATTCTAATTAATGGTGTATCTATATCCTATAAACTAATCTCAAAATGTGTTAGAATTCAAAAAAGATAATATTTAAATGTTATTCTAAAATTTATGTAATATATTTTATCTAATTCATATACATTTTTTAGATGGTTCAAAGGAAATATTAAGATAACATTCATTGATCCAATTCTGACAAAACCCATCAGAAATTGAAATATGATCCCCCTAAATCATCATTTTTTTGGAATAATATTTATTAGTATAATTGATATAGAACATACACTAGGTAGAGAGGAAAATTGATGCAAACAATGATATACTTGTCGTGAACCTGTAAGATGAAAAAAATAATGAAAGAGAAAAATAGAGGCAATTGAAGATATGGACATGAAAAAAAATCCTAATTAATTGTGAATAGTTATAGAGGACATTTATCCCAATAATTTGAATCATAAATGGAAACTTAAGAACATAAAAACCTTAAACATATGACAATTTAAATGACCTTTTCATTCAACAAATATGTAGGTAATTGGAAAAACATTCAGGATCCTTTAACTAATGATGAGGAATTCTTTTACTATCTAATAATATAAGATAATATAGTTACTATATAAATTTCTATTTCATAATAAAAATTTCATCCTTTGATTGTGCATCGATCAATTGATTATTCATCACTTACACCAACAAAAAAATATAAAAAATGAATTTTTTAGGCCTAAAGCACTAAAACTCACTTCTAATCAATCATATGATCCAAAAATGAGTGAGAAGTATTTCTATCTTTCTCTAACTATATTCCAAAAACCAATATGTTTATCCAATGTTATCTAATATAAAAAATTAATATATAAACACCATCAGTATCTCCACTATTACATCACTAACATTTCTCCATCAAATCATTTAACTAAAGAAATGAAATACTTACCAGCACTTCAAATAGGTCAGTGGTAGTTTCTAAACCCTCATCATCCTTTAATTGAGGGTTCATTCCCTACAGAGTTTGCTAGATACAACATGTGGTGCTTTTCCAAAAACAATGTTTATAAAATTACAATATCATTCCAAAATTTTGATAACGCATAATTAATACTATATCAAAAGTAATATAAATCATAAATGTTATAAATACATTTAATTCTAAGAATTAAAAAAATTAATGGATATCTACTATAAATAAAACCTCATTATAATTAACCAATGAGTTGTATTTCAATAATTTTTTTCCAAAAAATGTATCTTTTATCTGTGTAATCTTCCATAAAATAATGCCAATGAATGGTTGTATAATAAATTTTATATATGATCATTAATAATCTCATATACCTTGATGGTATCTATAAATCATAATTCATCGAAGAGATATACACTTCTACAATTTTACAAAATCCATATATATTAATCATAATTATTATATCTAAAATACCCTTGAAAAAATATTCTATACAGTAGATCTTGATTCCCAATATTCATCCATCTTATTTCAATGTAGGTGCTACCATGATCAATCGATTATGATTTAGAAGAGGGAATTAACTAGTACAATTATCAGGTAATCCACATTTAGTGCTATGAACTATAAATAGATCACTAGGATGAGATTTATCTCCTTCCAACATACACTTACTTTTTTCAAGGTAGTTAGTTTTTTTTGAACTATATTTTCAAAAAAAAAACATTTTACTACTTTACTGAGATAGTTTCCTAGGTGTCTTTTTCCACATTTATCAAAAGATGAAAATCTATCCATCTTTCCTCCATGGTTTCAAGCACTCGACCTCATAGTAATGTCCATCCCTTACTTATTTGGTGAGTCTATGAGTCTTTCAATGTATTGTTTTTCAATAATATTTCAGGATAACTAGTTATTAATAATCATGATATCATTCAACTTTATCATCATCACATATATACTCTCATAGTCTCCATATTATCCCTTATGTTTAATGTTAATAGTATTCCATCATGTTCAAGACATTACCTAAAACCAAAAATTCATTGTCTGGGAAGCAATAATCATTATTTAATAAACATATTATTATTATAGGATGTTTAAATCGTGATTTTTTAATCTAACACAGCTTATATTCTAAATAGGTCATTCATTTTCTCCATCTATTCAAAACCATCATAATGTTTTAAATTTCAAATCTATATTATCTTAAGAATACCCCCTATTAGTGTCAACAATTTCGTGTAGTATATCCTGCTCGCATCCACCAAGTGTTGATTAATTCAATCCCAACAAACCACTTTCATAGTTATTACCCCTTTGTACCTTTTTTCCCTGAATTAAATCCATTTGTAGTATCTGTAATGAGATGTAGTTCATAGAGAAAACCACATTCTCTATTCATTGAAAAAATTTATCTTATTCTTCTATACTTATTATCAATGAATATATAAGTGTTATGCTCCCTAATCTATTTTTTTCATATTTTAACTCCAAATATTTCCTTAAAAAATCCTATTACACCTACTATAATGACCCCAAATCTAGTAACCTGGTTTCTATTTCAACTTTTTTACATTTTCGTACATATAAGTAATCACATCCTAAAGGGAAAAATAGATTAGTAGTCTTGGTGAATTGATACATGCATTATTCTTATATTACAGTTAAATAGAAAAATTAAAATATATTTATTTTGACAATAAATGTTTTCCCTCTAGAATGTACATTCATATCAATCATAGTACACATCATGGATTCACATGGAAGAAGAAAACTACGGTGATCTAGAATTCCCAGTAAGGGAATTAATTACATTATAAGATATCATGAATTAATAAGAATAAGAGACATGTATAGGTAAATAAATTAAAACACAATCCACTTGAAATATTTTACATGAATAATAAATATGGATCTGTAAATAAGATAAAACATGTTTCATTTAATCAATAACAAGTATATCATAACATGGTTAGAAAAAAATCAATATTAAAATGTAAATATTTGAAAACAAATCCCATTTAATATATAAATTAAAAATAATTTGCATCCATATGTAATATTATTTCAAAAATATTATGGATAATAATAACTAACATCTCAATGAATGTAATTATTAATTATTGGATGTCATGCTCTCACGAACATGATATTTATACTATTTGGAACATTCAAAAGATTGTTTAAAATTGTTGGGTAAGTAAACACCAGAATCCCATTAAACTATGTCTAGCCAATTGATTCAACTAATGAGACTGTTATTCCATCACACAAATATCTATTATCATGACTCACCCATATATACTAGTTCAAATAATTCTTTATATATCGAATTATTGATTAAATTCTTGAATAATACACCTTATCATGAAATATCCTCATTGGATAAAGGATATAGATTTATCAATATGTCCCCAATTAATTAATTCACATTAAATGGAAAACACCATATGTTTAAATTATATATGGTTTAAGAAATAAGTATACCCATGACATGTAATGTTGATATTTAGATGAAATTTAATTTATAATGATCCAAGGAAGAGAATAATTAAATAGAACAATAATTACTATTAAAATAAATCTGGAAATTGAATGTCAATACAATCCTAGGCCACAATCATCATAAATCTTAAGGATAATGAATAAGGATGGTTTTAGAACAACATATCTCCAATGGATTATATTGAATGTAAATTTATTTATTGTTTATGAATAAAAATAATTTTGAAAAAATTCATGAAGAAAGTGTTATTTTTATTTTAAAAATTACATTTCAAATGAAATTTCCTAAAAATATCACAAAAATACTTTTCTTTGAAAATATTAATTAAAACATATAAAGGAATTATTAAAGAACAAACTGGTTATGACCATAGTACATTTCATACATTCCATACATTAATCCAAAATTTCCTTTTAGTTTTTCGATAAAACCCAAATGACCACTGTAAGGAAAATAACATTAATATTTAATTGAAATTATTATAAAAAAGGAGAACATGGGTAAAAATAATTTTTTTAGAGTGACCAAATAATGATGGGTATTAATTGAGTGAAAAATGGAAATATATATTATTTTATTAAATTAAATATCCATGTATTTTAAAAACACTATGATAATAAAAAAAATTAGAATATATTTTTGATCTTTCTATAGACTTATCAAAGTGGTATTGTGGCTTAGATAAAACAATATATTAACTAACATTAACTTTGGAAACTAATTAACATAATCGATTCATTTATATAAACACAATATAATATTAACTAATTATTTATAATTTTTTTTTACAGATATAAAAAAAATTAAGTTTTACCATTGAAGTCAAAATAATATTAAACAGAGAGTGAAGTGGACAAGTGGTTCAGTCTCAATCCATGACTTAATCTCTTCAACATGAAAATGACCAAATCCTAATAAATTGATTATATGAAAAACCTAATAACAAAACTAGATAGGGATGTATAAAAACATGAAATAGGGTTTAAAGAATCAATTACACTTCCGCAGTTATATGTGGGAGGTAAAACAAGACAATCCACACATTACCTCTTCCACAATTCTTGTGGGTGTGAAAATAATGAAATATGACAGTGTGTCTTGTACACTCTAGTTAATGTATACAAGTCAGTGTGTATGGATAAATAGAGTATAATATCACACTACTTAATATTGAAGCATAAAATAGATAGATCTATAAAGAAAATATAAAAAGATATCGTACTTCTCAGTCTGACTTTATTTACGTGTTTGAGGTTCCTCAAATTTGTTATGGTGGGGTGATCAAAAAAGCATAAATAAAATTATCGAAAAATAGAGAATCATGGTGTTCCATTTTCGTTTTTTAAATTATAGGGTAAAATCTCCAAAAATCTCTTAAATCAATATTTGAACGGTTTTTAATCATCTATTAATTGAACATCTTCAAACACCCATATAAATCATTATTTAAGTACACACACACATAAGGGAGATAATTGGAAATATATTTCTATGAAAACAAAAAATATATTTTTGAAGAAAAATAATAAATATATCTTGGATAAAAATACTTTATAGGAAATCAATAAACCCTTGACATTGTTATAAATGTATCCATGTAGTGGTTTATGAATAATCATTGACAAATCCACATGAGGCTGTCTGCATAAACACCCACAATCAATCCATTAGAAGAATTAAAATTGAATGATGGAGAGAATAACATTAGTACTTGATATTGGTAGCATTTCCGGTGGATGAATGTCTAGTGGTATAATATATGTTATTAGAAATATTGGTAATAGCACACTTTGTGGTAGAAAATTTCGAAGTAGTAAAGTTGATCTAACCGTAACACACATATTGTTGTAGCATAACTGGTGGTAGAAGGTCATGTGGTTGCATTGCTAGTGGGAAAAAAAATTTCACCTTTATTTAAAGTCCCCAGTAAAAGATACCACCACATAACCATTGATAAAATGGAGGATTATAGTAAATCATGAGTACTTATCCAATTTCCACTATAAAAAGTTATGCAAACATAAAATAGTATTCTTATTAGATACATATTAATAATGACTTTTGAGCATTAAAATAATAATGTGACAATAATATCCCCCATTTTAATGATAATTTATCATGGAAATTAAAAACCATATATTTATATATATGTGTAAAATTATATGAATAAATATAAGTTTTATACAATGATATTTTACATAAAATTTCAAAATTTTAATACAAGACTCACTTTTTAAACAATGTAATTAAACTTAAATAATAATAATTAAATACCAAAAAAAATTCAATAAAAAAATCACTCCATTCCGGGATTACCAAAAGTAAAAGTAAATAATGAAAAGAAAATAGAAAATGAAATAATATATAATATTATCAGAGGAGATTCATTACAATCATAGGTTATTTTATTACATCCAAAATGAAACACATGAGAAGATATAATACCTAACAAAGACTAATACTATTTGGAATCACACTCAGCTCTTAGGAGGTTGGATAAACTGGGGAATTTTCTTTTTCTATAGTCTAGAGGAACAGATGTAGAGGCTGACAGTGCCAATGTAGTTTTATGAAGCTCATAGATCACCACTGTTCTGAGATGTCAAACTGCTTCAACTCACGATACAATGAAAGGCACAAACTATGGGGGTTGTTAAATTAAATAATTTTTATTATTAAAGGATTATAAAGGAATATACTCAAGTGATACTTCAATTATTCCATTTATATAAATAAAAAACATAATCCTATTTAAAAAATCCACGATGATAGTTCCACCTCTCTCCTTATCATTAAAGATGTCTTTATTATTTCATATAAACAACTTGATTAGAGGGACTAAAAAATTGAGCTTTATGGCCCTAGGGAAAGGTGGAATTCATACTTTCTTTGTTAGAAACATAAAATGAGAATTCATCTAATTATTTTTATTTTTTATTGAAATATTGTATTTGATATTTTTGGTGATGGTTTCCCTATCATATTAGTCATCATTTAAAAATTCCCTTACTAGATTATATATATTCTCATGATGTTGTCATATTTTCCAATGGTCTTTAGGATGTATTGTATGGATATCAACCATTATGTAATGTAACTCCCCTCACATGATATCTATAATCATCTCACAATAAACATTGGTTGAATGATGTGGAGTAGTTGGTGGGGAAGAAAGAACATGTAGAAGAGCCTCATACCTTTTCTTAAGTGTATCCAGGATAGATGTAATAGAGGAAATCAACTCTTCTATATTATATCTCACAGCTTATATATCATTAAAAAAATTTCTATTTTCAATATCAACCTTTTGAATAATCATAATCAACATGGATGGAATATGAGAAATGACTAGATCAAATATGTTCCTGATATTTTCTTCACAAAGCTAGGTAACTAGATGATCCTGGGATCTATGAAATACACTAAAATAAGCTATAAAACTCTCTATGAATGTTTCCAAGTACACTATTATAACAGAATATGATGGTATATAATGAGAAATTTGTATTTTCTATGAAAACATCTACATATTGGGTTTGATAACCTCTATATACTCGGCTATAACAGGTTGAACATCATAAGGCAATTCTTGCCACTCACCACCCTCAACAATCTTCTAAACCAAAAATAAATTTCTTTATATTCTAATAGTAACTAAGAAAACATGTATTTTATGTTGTTAGGGATACAATGATTATTATCACCACCATCTCAACTATATGAAATTGTATATGAAATTCCAAGAAACATTGAACCTGGAGATGGCCCCCCTTAGATGAGGTTGCATATTCAGCTGAAATAGAAGGATCATACCTATGAATTGATTTTTTGTTTTCTAAAATATTTTATTTATTACCCTCAATATATTATCTCATATCACATATAATAGATGTAGAAACATAATGTATCTAATAAAAACATGGTCACCCCAAACTCACAGAACTCTTTGGTACAAAAGCTATATGATATGAATTATGTGACTAATCTATTTGAACACATTCACTAACTCAATATCATGCCATTTTGTTTTATGAGATCCAACACCATTTCAATCCATATAATAAACATTAAAACTATTTGAAACTTCCACCACTTCGTTAGAGGTATCAAAATAACTTTCAACATTTTCTTCTATAGAAAAATTGGCCTTTTAAACATCATATTTACTCAAAATGATTTCTCTTGAAAGCAGAGTAATATCTTTTCTTTGTGGAGCCATTAAACATAATTGGGATCTTTTGAATATTTGGATCACTACTTCTTGAAAAGGAGAAATATAATTTCCCATATGCATTAGAGACATCCACTTAATCATTAGAATAGATATCTTCTACATCATTATTGGATAAATATGTCACAATCACATTTGGCTATAAGTTAGGTTTAATAACATAATTTGGGATGGGAAGGTTATTCTATAAGATAAAAATCCAAATATAGATTGTCATTATCCTCAATCCATTTATTTATAAATGGATTCCAGTTGACTTTTCAATATTTTATATGTAATTTTTCTAAAAAAACACAACCTTTCAACTCTACATTATCTTCATCATTAACCATTCCATTGTATTATATCATGGCTAAGATAAACTTATGATAAATCAATGAGTTGGTTATGAATTATAACTTGAGGATCACGATCATATACACCATATGATACCAAAATAGAATAATTTAATCAATTATTTTAATTAAGAATGAATGATATACATCATGAAAACTCATTTATATAAAATCCCATATATTGGGACATAAAAAATGAAGAATAAGTTTGAACATGGGATATTTTTTATTTAGTAATTGGAATTTTTGGTGAAACACTCCAAGGTAACTCCAATAGTGCATTCTCATATGCAAACAACACAATATAACTTCATGTAAAACTTTGATAGTAATTAGAGACACCATAGTGAGGTACAATGATACACATATCCCCTTTCCTTTAAGAAAATATTTCTAATTTTCCTTCAATCATACAAAAAATGATATATTTACATTCCATGAAGCTGTAATGTACATATTTATAGAACTAATGAACAAACTGTGGATTAAAATTACTATATTTTCATGAGAATGAATCTGAAAAACCCTATTCTTGAATCATATAGATCCCCAAAAACATTTTCAAAAATACCAATTCCACATATACTTATTTCTCAGAAATAACCACATAGTTATCATTATTAGGGATTTTTTAAATGAAACAAAACATGATTCTTTAAGTTATTTTTTTACAGTTCTTTAGCCTCTTGAAGACAATAATAAAGCGTTCTAAACTCTAACACTATCAATTAATAAATTCGAGAACTGAGAGTGTGATATAGGATGATGGTCGGGAGAGAAGGGGAAGTGAAATAGTTTTATGGGTACGCATGACAAAGAGAGTGTTTCAAAATTAGATTAATTTTGTACATAAATTTTTGTGATATGAAATAAATAAATATATTAAATTATAAATGAGAAAATTGAATTGAAATATTCTCACATGTAATATAAAATAAGACCAGTAGAAGATAGAAACATAGATTGGATCGGTAGTTTCCCAATTGTGGATCTTTCCAATAGTGGATCACCCAATAGTAGAATACCTTCAGTTGGTCACCCAATGGTAGATCACCAAAAGATGGATAAAAAAGGTGGATCACTAACGGCGGATCATTAATGGTTTATCACTGGATGTGGATCACTATTTTTATATCACCATGATAAGTATTAACAAAAATTTATCATTACCAGTTTGTGTTTGATATAGCTAAATCTCTAAAAATTCAATGGATTTGTAAAAATTTCAGCAAGTTAATGTTCCATTCAAATGAACTGAAGAGTTGTATTAGATTTTTTGAAATGATCTCTAAAAAATTGATGTCTTACATCAATATTCTTTGTCATCAAATAAGATACTAGGTTTTTGGAAATAATTATCACACTTGTGTTGTCACAATTTATAAAGACAAATATAAATGGATATACATAGTCTAGAAATGCAGGTTTTATCCATTAAATTTATTTTCCTATAAAATTTTTACAGGTATTTATTATGCTTTATTTACATATAGTGAAACTAAATATTTCCTTTTATTACACCAGGATACCAGGGACATGCCCAAAAGAAAACATGTCTAATATGTTTTTTTTATACCAAACATTAATCCATTGAAATATTAATATGGTTAACCTAATAAAAAATTCATATCCAATATAATATAATAATATAATATTGGTTTTATATTTGAGGTATTTGAAATTTCATTTAATTAGAAGTCAATTATAGTATTCTATATTTTCTTGAAAAAATGCACACATAAAAAACCAAAAATAATATCTTTTCAGCTAGTAGTAATGTATTGAAATATTCCAATAATTCCAGGGTAGCTGGTTTAATCTACTGAATCACTTGATTCACTAAGATTCATCATTTAATTTGTTTCGGTGGGAGTATATATAAATTTAGAGATATCTAAAGAAAATAATTTAGATGGCTATTAATGTATTGAATTTGATTTAAAATAATTAAATTTTATTTTTCATATTTTAAAAAAATATATAATTTTGGTTTACCTATTAATATAATTTGAAATTTCCTTTCTATAATTTCATAAAAACCACTCCATAATTTTTTTAGAGTATCCAAAATTAATATTATCAAGAAAAATTTGAACCACTAATACCTCATTTGAAATTTTGCTCATAAATAGAGTAGGATCAGTTGTTCCTTTTGAGTAACTTATATTATTTATAAAATAGATTATAATATCATTCCTAGATATTGGAAGTTTTTTTAAACCAAATAAAACATTAGTAAATTTATTAACCTGTTTAATAAAATAATTATTTTGAAATCTAAGGGGTTTTCAACAAAATAATCATCCACTATGTGACCATATTTGACTTCTCCATTAACTTCAATTTTATATAGTTTGAAATCCCAATGTGGTTAATAGGTATGCATTATTCTAATCGATTCATGTATTGAAAGTGGGGAAAATGTATACTCATTTTCAAAACCCTCTTCATTACTATATCCCCATGAATCATATATAGATTTATTTCCCAATATAGTACCTGACTCTTCAACATCTTTTCTAAACAACTACATAGTGAAAATGGTCATAGTATATTTTGGTCTACTTATATGTTCCCAAAATATATTTATTTTATATTTTCTACTCTCTTATTACATTTCTGTCACCCTAAATTCTTCATTAAGTGAATTAGTGATTCTCTTAGGTTTAATCTATGAGGAAAATGCTTGATATTCACCTTGATTTCAAAGAGAATCTGTAGTTTTGGTTCCTCTATATAAATCTCTAAATACATCATCTAGTGGACGGAAACTATGATTTCTTACACCTTAAAGAATGGTAGGTGTAACAATATGGTTTTCCTTAGTAGGTTTAGGTTCAGGTTGACCAATAAAGTTTCATTATTTTTATACTTTTTTAACCAATAGTTTAAAGGTTTAAAATTGATATTCATATTTTACAGACAATACTCAATGTTATCTAAGGGGTTTTTATACTCATGTGGATCTATTTGAACAAATATTACATTAACAGATTTTTCCATAGTCATTGTTCATTTATAAACCACCCAATATGATTTCTATTTGTTGAATAGTAAAGAAAAATTCCTCCATTAGTCATGGAAGAAAATATTTCAAGGTTATCCGAAATATTATGAATAATGAATTTGGAACTAAAAACTTTTATATATTTTTTTTGGATTTATAACATTCCATAATTCCTATATAGTTTTTTATGAGATGTATAATTAATACACTATATATTCGTAAACAATATTTGAAAATATATTATTCCCAAAAAGAAATATCTACATCAAAATCATTGAGAATTCTCTGGTCAGATTCATGAACCATTATATTTTTACATTCTACAACACCATTCTAATTTTCTTTCCCTAGATCATTAATTTTATGATTATATCCATTTTATAAAAACATTCATGATCTTGATATGCAAACTTAAAACCATGATCACTTCCTAAGGTAATAATTCAATGTAAACCAATTTTTTTTTTTGTATTTTTAATACATGGTAAAATAATAAATTGATTCATATTTGTGAGCTAGAAATAATAATTAATTATACCACGAAATGTCTCCAAAAAGGACATAAAAATACTTCTTCACATTTTGGATATAAATTCAAGAGGGTACAAACAAGCCCATGGGAAGCAAATAATGGGGTTGAGTTGTTGAAACTTATTTATTTTATTTGAATGATATTTTTTGTTGTTTCCCTTTTGAAATGGGGTATAGAAATTTTGATTAGGGAATTCTTGTTCATGTAGACCTTTAACTAACCCTTTATTATTTATATTTATAGTTGAAGGAATATTATAATGGACTAGTTTACTATTCCAAATCAAATATTCAATGTGAAAAAAATAGAAGTGATATGTATTGAAAAATCCATGTTTCTATATTAATAGAATTCACATATTATTTCATAAAGTGGTAAAAACTAAATCAATTTTTGGATCAATATAAATACAGATGTTATCTTCCAACATAACATAAAATATATCATCACATTATTTTCATATGCTAAGAACACTATACTTTAAATCATATACAAATAAAATATTATAATTTTACACTATATTAGAATTACTGATTTAGAAAAAGACAAAAAATTTCAATTTATAATTGCCAATAAAAGTGTCATGTGTACTATCCACATTGATTTGATTCTTGAAACATTTATAGTATCCAGTCACTAGTATGGAAAAAATATTATCAAGGTACTATATGTTCATACTAGATCTTTTCAAAAAGGTTTCCTAGAAAAGAAATTTGACACCAAAAAATTATTTCATACCGAAATATTTGTTGGTTTAAAAAAATTGAAATCGAATATTTAAATACACTTAATTTATTAACAAGATTCTTATATGATGATTTTATACATTTAGAAATATACATATTGTTAGGTTTAAATGTTTAATAATTTGTTACAGAACTAAGGGTACTAGAACTAGGAATAAATATATTTTTAATAATTCTTCTATTTCCAGGTTGATAGCCAACTCCCATACAGTATTTGGGATAATTTGATTTCAATAACTTGGGTAATTTTTTTTCTCCAATTTTAAAATCCCTCAAGAGAAGAATGACATTGTTAATTGAAAATAATAATGAGTGAACAATGAATAGATTATGTGTATAAAAAGTAAATCCACAAAAAAATTTAAACAAATAATTAGATATTCCAACACATTTAAAAACATCATATAGAATTTCAATGAAAATGAATAAGTTATATAACCTAATGAGATAATTGGGTTGTGAAATTATTTTCCACATAGTAATTTTAATGTCAAATCCCCATGGAAAAATTAATTCAAAATGAAATATAAATCAACATTAAATACTATGGAATCGTAATAGAGCATGGTAAATGGGAGTTATATACACCATATAATGGAATGGGTGTGAGTAACATTAAAATATGCCTCAATGAATAGAAATTGAAATGATGTCCCTTACCATCAGTCTGAATTGTCTCGTAAATTCTTTATCATTCTGAATAATAAACTTCTATTAATAATTTTCTTGATTAAGATCCCTTTTATTAAAATTCTCTAAATTTTATTTATATTTATATAATTTATTCTATTTTAAATTAAATCCAATTTTAAATATAATTTAACTTTTCATATATATAAAATGAAAGGTCACTTTTCAATTTAAAAAGATTTATATTTCACTTTTCATCAAAAAAATTAAAATTTAAACAAAAATATAAAAAACCACTCTTAAAATAATTGGATATTTAGAATTATAAAATGTATTAAATTTTATAATATATTATATCTAATAGTTTCAATAATAAAATTTTTCAAATGTGGACTACTAGGGATGAAAGCATTCTCTTTTAAAAAAAATTCTGGAAAAATTTTCTTTTTCTATAAAATAATAATTATTTTATTTATATTCAATAGATATCCATTTAATTTATTATATAATTTTATAAATATTGTTATATTCAAAATTAACAAATTAAAATTCATACTATCCTATTTAATGGCTTGGTTATAACAATATTAGTATTCAAATTCAGAATGTGAACCAATATCGGGGTGTGTGAGTTATCAACATTAAATCGGTCAAAATTTATATCATATTACGGATTTTAATGAATTATGAGATTTAATAAAATGGAAAAATATACAAAGGCTTTTCACTATAAATCATTAATCAGGAAGAAAATGTAAAAGAAACTACATCCAAAGGTTATCAATCTCTAACCGTTGAATACCTAAATATTAGAGATTATTTTCATAAAATAATTGAATTTCCAAAGATCATCCCATTTTTGGGTGTATGAAATAAACTATGAGAGATTGTATTTGCATCTCCATAAATTCATGTGGGCCCATAGATATTATTTGCCCATACCTCTGACTATAATGGTTTTAATTATCAAAAATCATTTCATATATTAACACATATCTTACCTCATATATGATCTTAAATTATGTCAAATCAGTATCTTATATATCATATCATTTCAATCATATAAATTTTTTATGAGTGTTTAAGTGGAATCAAACATATAAATAATTATATATGTGTTGTTATGGGTACTAAAAATCTCTAACATTTCTGAACTACAAGGCAAATAGAACATCTAAAATGATCTTTGTATAAGTCACTAACCTTGATAGACAGATGACTCACTTATAGACATATGAATCACTTATATAGAGTTAAAACAAGAATATGTTCTATGTAGGTGAAGTTGAAACTTATGGAAGGACTAACTGGTAAATTTGACCCATAATTTCATATGACTCACCGATGCAGCAGACCAACTATCAGTCTAAGTGACTTACCATTGTATGGTACTACCAACGCAAGGACTCACCGTCAGTTGAAATGAGTGATTGTTAGATCAACTGTCTCACCTAAATAAGAAATAACTCATCGTTGAAATGAGTTACAATTAGTTCAAATATCTCACTGACAGAAGGAAAAAGCCGCTGATGTAATGAGCCACCAATGTATGAGATGACTGACAGAATGACATACTGATGGGCTGAGTCACTTATAGAAGATGACATCAAAAGATGAGTCACTGATAGATAGTTTTGATCTAAATTTATTAATATTATATCTAAAAGTCATATTGGTCTAATTTAATGATACTGAAACATTTTATATTCTTTGGTATCACTTCTAGAAGATAGTATAAGTAATATGAATCTATCCTTGTTGACTGAACATTCCATTTTTTCGCCCTCGAAAATTAGATTCATTTTTAAATAAAGAAGATATACAGTAGTGATGTGGGAGTGGGGCATGCCTATGCGACAAAGATACATAATGAAAAACATTTTAAACTCTCATGAAACCACTTAAAACTCAATAACATGTAGAAGAACACGCAGGGAAATCTCAACTGAGATAAACATGTAATTTAAAAACAACATCAACATATCAAAGAAGTAGATTAATGAACCTGTAGAATCATTCCTTCACTTAGAAGTCTAAATACAACTCTCTGTTTTTGTGTCAACTTGTAGAAGAGGACTCAAACTTTATCCCACATACATATGAGGTATCCAAAGTTGCATCTGAAGGCACACAAAGACTTCTAAATCCTTTCCCAAACATATGTTCTCTATCATGTGTTTTTACATACTATTGAAAAGTGCGTGTATCTATCTATTAGGCACACACTATTTCCTATATAAACTTGAAGGTTAAAAGATATCCTTTTACTCATATTTTCTTACAATTGTTTTATCGTACAGATAATTGTGGAAGAGGCCCTTGTTTGACCTGGTAGCTTGTACCGACGAAGAACTGTCGTAGAGGTATTTTGGCCGGACCATCATGTGTTCTATTGTGAACCCCGATCATGGGTGTGGATAAAACTATTTATTAATTTTAATTATTTAGTGGAATTTTATCACCATGTGGGGATGATTAAGTATTTTATTGTGACAGAACCTCTTGTTTCATTTTTGATGTGTTTTTACCTTTTAGATTTACACTTTTTTGTCACATATTTAATAATACTAAATTAAACACGGATAGTTAGTATTATAATGTTTTTATAATAGTATTGACTTATTAGGTTAGTTTCAAAAGTTTTATAAACAATAAAATTGATTCAACTGATAACTAATGATTATTTTGACAAATTAATCAAACAATAAGTCTCTTATAAATTCACTATTGACTAACCAGGAAGTCAATTTTAAATATTTGGGGAACATCAAATTATACCCTTTTAATATAAATATTTATAGATACTCAATTTACCCACCTCTTGAGTACTCTAAACTGACCAACATTTGGTATCATAGGTTTTAAGAATTTTATGTTTCCAATGCCTTTTCAAACTTTTACAACTAAGATTTTAGTTTTATTTCAATGATATTAAAATTTTGGTTAATAATAAAATTTTATCTCTTTAAAATACTATTCTAAAATATTAATATGGGTAATAGGCCGAAAGGTGCTACTACCTAAATAACTCCATTCTATAATGGAACAAATAAAGCACAATGGAAAATTAAAATGAAAATTCCCATTGAAAGTATGTGTTTTGAAATTTTGTCTTCCATTGTAAATGAATATAATATTCCTGTTACTGTTATAACTACATGGGATGATCCAAATAAAACTTATTATATCAATAATTGAAAATCCATGATTTCAGTATAATATTATTTAGAATATGAGGAATTCAAGAGAATTTCAACATGTAAAACATCCCCTGAAATTTGGGATACATTGTATATTTGACATGAAGAATCCTATGGTGTTAATGAAATGAGACTTAAAATATATACTAATAAATATAATTTTTTTTAATGAAGACTGATGAGACTATTTCTGACATGTATCTAAGGTTCAATGAAATAATGAACACTATGATCTCTCTAGAAAGAGATGTTTCTGCCAAGTTACAAAGTATTAGGATTCTCATATGATTACTTTATTATTAGAGAGGAACTTAGGATTCCATTATAGAATCATGTGACATCATAAAACTACCAATCAAATAAAACACTGGAAAAATGATGATGTGTGAGGATGATTTGAATGTCAACAAAGAAGAATAGGATGAACAAATATGAAAATTTGTTGCATTCAAGACTGTTACCTCAATGATAAAATAAAAAATGAAGGTGCTAGCTTATGTTAAATTCTCTAGTAATGATGAATCGACATCATATAGTGGTGAAGAGATGACATAGATGTCTATAAGATTCAATATATTCAATAGAAAGAATATGTTCTTCATGAAGAACAATTATAATGGAAGATATGACAATAAGGGAAACTGGGAAAATGACTGGAAATGAAATATAAAATAGGAGGAGATAGTCTAGTATGAATGAAATAGACCAGGACATATCAAAACTGACTTTCCAAAAGTAAAATTCAAAAAGAATTATGAAAACAAAGAAAAGAAGTATAAGAAAGCTATGAAGACCATATGGAGTGCTACTAAGGATAACTCTATTGAATCAACATCATCTCAAAATGAGAAAGATGACATAAAAAATATGTGTTTTCTAAAAAACACATCTTAGGTAAACTTAGATTCACCAGCACACAATTCCTATTATTCTGGAAATGAAAGTGACTATGAAAATATGAAAAGTGATGATCTATTTGAATACTATAACATGTTAGAAGACCCTTGTAATGAACTGAAATATAAATATAAATATCTAATGAAACAAAATGATTTTACTGTAAATATTATGTGTAAACTAACTACTAAAAAGGAATAAAGTGTTCAATTACTCAAATAAATCAATGAATTAAAAAAATTTAATAAGGAATTGAAAAAGGATCTAGAGAAGTTTACCAATAGGAAAAATACTCTAACTCAAATTCCTGGTAAACAGATATCTCTTAAGTACAATTCTAGTATTGGATATCATCTTTGATAGAGAAACCTATCTAAAACACATTTGGTAACCAAATATGGAAAATATTTTATTTCTATTTAAAAAAAATTCTACTACTATTTGATGTTCTGGAAAAACATTTATTATCTCTAGTTTTTTTGGACCAAATAGTTTTTAATATTAAAATATGTTATAAAATTCATATAGGAAACCCTTGAATAAAATTTGGGTACCTAAATCATTGATTACTAATTTCACTGGACCGAAACATGTCTGGGTACCAGAATTTGTTTATATTTGATTATTCTGTAAGAAATTAGTTTGATGAGCTCTTGCAAGATTCAGTGGTACATGGACAGTGGATGTTGAAGACACATTATAGGAGATTATTGATTATTCAAGAACCTAATCAAGATTCATGGTGGATATGTTATTTTTGGATACAATACTAAAGGAAAATTAATTGTATTAGGTCATATTGGTAACTCTAAATCAGTTTTAATTTCTAAATTACTTTTTAATGATGGATTGAAATACAATATTCTTAGTATTTCACTATTTTGTGATAATGGATTTCATGTTAAATTTGAAACAGATTATTTCAATGTTTTTAAATCTAAAAATGAATTAGTATTTTGTTTTTTTAGAAATAAAAATGTTTATTCTATTATCATAGATTATATAGTTTCCCAAAATGTTTTTTAAATGCATTTCATAAAGAGTCTTGGCTTTGTCATATGAGATTTGGACACTATAATTTACACTCAGTTAGAATTTTTACTTGAAATGTTATAGTCAATGATCTTTCCAAACATTATTTTCCAAATGAAAAAGTCTACAATCCATGGAAAAAAGGAAAATAACATAATATATCTTTCAAATCAATGAATGAATTTTCAACTTCTCAATCATTAGAGTTGGTTCACATTGATTTGTTTAGAACTTCTATAATTTATATATTAAATGGGAATCAATAGGTTTATATTCTTATAGATTACTATTCATGGTACACATGGACTTATTTCTTTTCTCCCAAAAGTAAATCATGTACTTACTTCACCATGTATGCTAAAATAGTGGAAAATATAAGTGGGAATAGAATTAAATCCTTAAGAAGTGATCAAGGGTGTGAGTTTGAAAATCAAGACTTTGAATCATTTACCTCTAACAATGGATATAGTTATTACTTCTCTCCCCCTAGGACACCTCAACAAAATAGAGTTGTAGAAATAATAAATAGAACCTTATAAGAGAAAGCTCGAACAATGCTTAATTAATATGATATACCTGTATACTTTTTGGCTGAAGTTGTGAAAATAGATAGGAACATAATAAATAATGATTTAATTATACCTATCCTCAAGAAGACTTTTTTTTGAGTTGTGGAACAATAGAAAACCCAAATTTAGTTATTTCAATGTTTTTGGTTGTAATGTATATATTCTTAATATTAAGAATAATCTTGAAAAATTTGTATCCTAGAGTGATGAAGGAATCTTACTAGGTTAATCATCCTCTAGTAAATCAAATATAGTCTTTTATAAAAGAACCAAGGCTGTGAAGAATCCATTCACATCAAATTTGATGAAATAGATCCATATAAACCTATAATCTTCCTAGAAAACCCTGAATATGATATGTCAAACCTGGACATAAATGAAAAAAATAAAATAATCCTCATATCAAGTAATCTATTAAATCAAATAATTGTAGAAATTCTTCTGAATCTGGAAATGATTAACCCAAATCTATAGGTGAACGTGTAGTTACTAGCCCCTCTGTTTTAGACCAACTAGAACTCTCAAAAACCATCCTCTAGATGCTGTTTTTGAATACATAGATAAATAGACACAAATAAGAGGTTCTCTTAGAAATCAGGTTGAACATCAAGCCTTCTTGTCACATATTGAACCTAAAAAAATCAATGATGCAATTAGTGAATAATTTTTGGATGTTTTTATGAAATTGTAACATAACCAATTTTTTGTAAATAATGTTAGGAAACTTTTGGATTGACTGAAAGACACCCTAACCATAGGAACTATGTGGGTGTTTAGGAACTTCATAGATAAATATGATAATATTGTTAGAAACAATGCTAGAATGGTTGAAGAAGGATACAATCAAGAAAAAGGAATTGACAATGAAGGGACCTTTTCACCTATTGCTATACGTGATCCCATCATAATCTTTCATAATTATGCTACTCATCTTAATTTCAAACTTTGTAAAAAGGTTTTACAAAAATAATTTCATATCCTACTATATTTATAAATCTAATTTCAAAAGATATTTTAGTAGTTGAAATATATTTATATGATAATATTTTTTGATCTTAACTAAATTATTTACATATTAATTTTCTTTCGAAACTATGCAAAGTGAAATTGATATGAGTTTAATGGGTGAACATAAATTCTTCCATGAATTTTTGATTTTTCAAAATAAATTAGGTATCATTTTAAATCAAAGTAAATACAGAAATTATCTTTTAAAAATATTTTTCTTTAATATCATCAAAAGTATTGACACACCAATGAGTACTACTTGTATGTTAGATCATGATGAAGATGGTCAATTAGTTGATCAAACCACTTTCAGAGGAATGATGGGATTTTTGTTCTACATGACTACTAGAAGGATAGTTATAATATTTAGTGTGTGTTTGCATTATCATTCTCAAGATAATCCCAAATAATCTCACTGAAATTCTATTTGAAGAATTTTCAAATACCTCAAACATACTATCAATTTATTTTTTTTAGAATAAAAGATAATCATTTGTTATGGTGAGTTATTCTTGATGCTAATTTTTTAGGATTCAAGTTCGATAGAAAAAGAACCTCTTGGAAATGTCATGTTTTGGGAATGTACTTGGTATCATTATGTAGTAAGAAACAACATTTTATTGCATTATCAACTACTAAATCTAAATACATAGCTACTGGTAGTTTTTGTTCTTATATTTTGTGGATGAAACACACTCTGGTAGATTATGGATATATATTTAGACATGTACCAATAAATTGTTTCAATTAAAGTGATATCAACTTTTCTAATAACCCAGTTTATTATTCTAGAAAAAAACATATTGATGTAATAAATCAGATTTTGAGAGATCAATATCAAAAGGGTGGAATCAGTTTTGAATTTATGGGCATTGAATATTAGCTTGTGGACATATTTACTAAGCCATCAAGCTCTTAAAGAATAAATTACATCATAAATGAGTTTGAAATGATCAATTATTTGGTCCTTGTGTTGTTGTTAATTTGATATTTTTCTATGATGTTTTCATACAAAACACCATTGTCATACCGACACAGTTTTGAGGCCGATATCGTTGTCATGCTGACACCATTTTCATACCGACACCATTTTCATACCGAAACAGTTGTCTTGCCGACACCATTTTCATGTCGAAACTATTGCCATGATGACACCATAGTCACGTTGACACCATTAGTGTTATGAAAAATATGTCATGCTGACACCGATGACTCACTATTTCTATACATTTTATGTTTTTATCAAAATGACTATATTTAATTACTTTTTTTGAAGCCATTTCTTGATTTCAAAATTTTGTAATTTAAAAATCCATAAACAATGTAAACATGAATCGATCCACTCTTCTTGTTTACCACTACACTCTATGAGTCACCTCTCTCCCACTCCTTACCCATATATTTTACCTTATTTCCTCTCGATGGAACTGCTCTTAATGGAACATGTGAATCAATTTCTTGAAGATGCTGTGTCTTGATATTCTTAGAAATATAATGATAAATCGATCGAATCTTCATCTCCTATAAATCCTTATTAGAAAAAATGTGTTGTATCTTTAGAGAAAGAAGTACTGCTGGATTGTCTCTTAGAGAGAAAGTCATTGTTGTTAAAGTTTCTTCAAGATCAAGTATGACATGATTAGTTCCCAAATAATGATATATTCTTCTACCTGATGCTGGTACATGAATTTTACATGAATATGGATCTTCTGTGGGAAGGAAGTGATGTTTTCTTGGCCATGTCAATAGTAAAAGTGAAGAGAATCTCTTTCTCTTCATGACATTATGATGAATTTATTAAGGTTCCTTATGAAGAAATGTTTGATTATTATCAAAGAACTTCTCCACCCTAAAGTGAATTCATTTTCTATAAGACAACTCTGATGGATATTATCGAAAATTAGGAACATATGAGACCCATTACAATAGAGTTAAATGGTGAGTGTAGAATTTTTATTTAAGTTTATTCATCAACAAATTTTTCCGAGAAAAAGAGAAATTTCTTATCTCGTGTATCAGGAAGTACATTTGGTGTATTTTCTATATAAAATATTTAAGTGGAATCTATGTAGATATCAAATGGAGCACATATATGAGATGATAAAACCTGATTGTATGTCAAATTCCATGTTCTACTCTATAATTATTTCACCAATACTAAAGGGGAAAGGCAATATATATGAAGTCGATGATGTAGTAGTTATTAAATGTAGTGGAATATACTTAAGTTCCGATATCTATAAGAGAATGAACATTAACTGGAACCCATGGAGGAAGGAATGGGTTGGTGATGAAGATAGACTGTAAGAAAAGTTCAATCCTATAGATCATCTCGTTAGACCAAGGATTCTAGTAGTTCTTGGACCTAGTCTAGATGATTAAGTAATATATTCCAGAACATGGAGGAATCTCTCTAACTTGACAAAACTGTATATTCAAACCAAATAAAACGATTCCGGAGCATTTATGACGCATTTCACCATAATGGATTAATTCTATTTAGATACAGATATTGATATAGGTTATTTAACTAATATGGTTCCCCACATAGTGTATACTTATTTATTGTTTGTAAACAATTTTCCAAAAAAAATCATAGTAAAAATTTATAATCATTCAACAACACAACAAACTATAGTGATTGAGTATGTCCTTCTGTAAGTGAAAAATATAGTCCTTCCAATAGAATTCTATTTTATAGTTTTTGATTATATGAAAAACCAATGAAATTATTCTCACATAATGAGAAGATCATTTATTAAACCAATAAATAAAGAATAATCTTGAAAAATGAAACATATTCTATGGAATTATTTGGGTAAAATGTTAGTTCTAATATCCAATAAGTAGTTAAACACCCATTTAGGGAGTATTCCACTTTTCTTGTATATTTTATGGATGTGTTTCCTATGAATTGTGTCATTAAAAATTCCTTATATTTCCCCTATCATCTTTTAATTTATTTTTGATATTTTTTGTGTGGTTTCATTTTAAAATTATATTCTTGTTGTTGAAATATTCTATAAATGTATGTTTTTTGATGATTTACAAAATCATGGAAATTTAAAACCATTGATGCTTAAAAAATGACTATTTATATTGAAATTATCACTTATGAGAGAAATAATGATATGATATATGGTATAACTGAAATTATTCCCCCAATATAATTAAATTTTATTCTTAACCAATATACTACTGAATTGGAAACACAACAATGTAAAATAAAATATTAATTCCTAGAGGGTTGGAACTAATTACATGTTCTTATTACTAATAACCTCTCTCTTTAAACTAAAATACAATTGAATATAAATTTAAGAGGGAGAAAACCATAATTTAACATAAAATGTTTGACATATTTGGTATTATAAATCCTATATGAATGCATATAAGTTTCCTTTGTTGATGACTGTATGATATTGTCTCCATTTGTATTGGAAAAATCAGAAGGAGTTTTGACATATTTATTTGTTGGCTTGTAATTTTGAGGAAGAAGATACAATTGATATTTTGAGAAATTTTTCACCATAAATATATTTTTTTAGATGTGGTTTGAAGATTAAAGGGTGGATACAGTTCTTAAGAGAGTATAAAGAGGCTACCCATGAGGCTGATCTAGTTAAGATTGTAATCTATATACAGTACCTGATCAGTGCCCGTTATAGTTGAATGTCCCTCCAGATGGGTTCACTAGATATGTAATTTCCTAGTACTAGTAATATGGTGTCCCTTTTAGTGACATCATCATAATTCATCCAATTTATTTTAGAGCTATACCCAAAATATCCTCTTCTGTTTTATTATGACGAATGTGTCAAGGCCCCACCCAAATCACATAGCTCACCACTAATTTTGGGTATTTTATTCATATTTTTAGTGTTTTGATGTAATTACTTCCTTCTAATGATCACCACCCCTTTCCACCTATAATTGTAATTATAAATTCGCCTAGATATGGTTTTAAAGTTGAGTCTAATATGGCATAGTGGAATCATCTGAGCATGATAGGGATGTCATTTAATGTTGGAAGAGAATTTATTGGGATGATGTATACATTTCGTTGATTCGATACTCAGTTATCAAATTCTGAACCACTTATTATTTATGTTTTTTATAATTAAATTTAATTATGTATCTTTTAAAATTACGTTGTCATTGATTTCAATAAAGGATGTGTCAAGAGAATTCTATGGACCAATCATATGTGTTTAGTTCTTGTTTTGTTGCAATGTGACTGTCGATAGGTATTTTATTGAAAATTACATGTTTTATAAATTTATAATTAAATTATAACTTATTCAATTAAATATGTCCTTATATTATTTATTAAAAGGGATACCCTTTCTTAGGAAATATGATTTGAGGATGGAATATGTTTGGATGATTCTTTCATGTTCTTGGAAATCCTATTCAGATTTTTCATAGTGTGAACAAAAAATTGATAGGATTTGAAATTAGGTAAGTGGTCTTCATACTTACCATATTATTTAGGAAATTCATTTATGTGATTGGGAATGTGCGGGCTCAGAACTAATATAATTTCAATTTTTATGAAATAATGTTTCCACATATTTTAAATTTTGAGGCTAACTTTTTTCAGAACTCCAATAACATCAAATAGAGAACCTAGGACAATATATACCAAGTTCATTACCTATAAACCACACTCATAAATGGATGAGGTTAGTTCAAAATAATTTTCATGAGGCACTTACGTCCCCATCGTGGGGACAGACATGAATAAATGTGACTTCGTACCCATTTTGGTACGTACCACATGCCACTTACTTATGGAGGTTTGGGAAGAAACTGAAAGATGACCCTAGAATCCATTAAAGAACCTCTAAATATTTCATGTGAGACCTTATTTTGGTGGAAGGTGATCAAATGATATCGTTTATCCTTAATGCACTATTACATGACCATTATGATACCAAAGAGTTATTAGTCTTAGTGGGATATTATATGGAGAGAGTGATCCTTTCACATGAGATTTGTTTAAATTGGAGGTTATGTCACATAAAAGATTAATGGTCTATGTGACTGGAGAAACCTATGTGACCCATGATACCATATTGAGACAAAGGACACCATACAGGGTGCCTTACCTATCATGTGACCTAGAATGGCATTGTAGTTTACCCGATGAATGATTTATCCGGAGAGGGTGTATCTTCAATAAAATCCACATTCCCATTATTTTTATAAAATATAGTATATGTAATATGAAGTGATAGTACTGTTACTACCATTTAACATGGTAGATTCCATTGGTGTACTTTTATTTTATTAATGGAAACTAACCTTGTAATGGTGGTTGTTTAATCCTAAGGAATACTACATGGTGTGAGGGTCTGTGATAATAATTAAAGGTCCCCATGATGGGAACTATGTAGTGACTTGTAATTTGAACTCCCTAGTGGGGTAAGTGATACTACAACTGATTTTCGAGGGACATAGAATCATTAATATTTTGTTTCTTGCCTACGAGCCTGTACCCTAGTGGTTCAGGCTCCTGCTTGGCATCCAAAAGACCCAGGATCAAATCCGGGCATGGGAGAATTCCTGAGTATTGAAGCAGGATACTGTAGCAGCATTGTAGCAGATCACTATATCAGTACTATAGCAGCGGCGGACTGTAGCAGCGGTAGCACTCTAGCGGTGGAGGGACTGTAGCAGCATACTGTATCGGCAGCGGTACTATAGCAGGTACTATAGATGCAAGGGTACTATAGCAGTACTGTTCGCCAAGGGGTCCTTTGGGAAAAAAAATGGGATTTCTAGCCCTGTATGCAGGCCACATGTCCTTGGGCCTTCGTGCTATGTAATGGGTCACCCTCTACCCAGTCTAAAGAGGTCTTTACTTTGATAATAAATTGAGGCTTCGACCCCAACCTTTAAAAAAAATTAATATTTTGGTGCTTGGAAGTCATAGTCATTCCTTCCATGCGTGAGTTGTAAGGGGTTTATGGGGACTATAGTTGTAATGGATGTGCCTTCAATTGGATAATTTTCCATCCATATTATATAAATTATTGGATTCAGGGTATTTATTTAGTATAATCAATCATTTTGGGATGTTCAGATATATACATTAGAACCCCTATATATTGGGATAAAATAGATCTAATGTTGTGAAACCAGGATGGAGATTTCTTGATGCTATTATACTTTATAACTGGGTTCTAATATCATATGTAACATTAGCTATATATAATGATTAAATACACTACAATTATTACTATCATTTTCATAGTAATGAAAATGTGGTCAAAGATACTTTAGAAGTAGCTAATGTAGGTACAATCAATTGGGGTCATGTAAACATTGATTTGTGGTGGGTTATTTTTGATTTATTCATTTCAAGTATTTTATTTATTATTTACTGTTTTTCACTTTAACATATCACTACATTTCCAATATGAATTGGACCATGTTGGTGGAACACTTCTGAGTATTTTATTGAAATATTAATATGGATTCTATTGAACTTGGTTACTCGAGATGATCCTCACCTGGTTGTAGGTTTAAGTTTTCCAAGGTATGTAGTTTTACATGATTGAGCACAATAGATAAAATGTGTGTATTGATGATTTAGACTAGGTATGGGTCTGGGTTTCAAATGATCCATTTTTAATTTAGTTATTATTTTATTCAATATGTTAAATATCTAGTAGTTGTTCTATATTATATACTTTTCTAGCATTATTTATCCTTCTAAAACATGATAATATTATTTATTAATTATTTTTATCTATGATGTGTATGATTAATTTGTTAATCTATTGTTATTTTTATGTCTAATATACAGAGTATAGTCTCCTCAAAATACAATGAAAAATCCCACTACTAGTTGAGTCTATATTTCTTATGCTGAGCCAGTCATGAAGTTACATGGTTCCACCTGTCCAGTTATGAATCATAGTTGAATGAATTAGGACATTACAAAGAGGAATCATAGTGGTTTTTTTCTTTACTATTTGCGTTATGTTTGAATGATGATATATGATTGTGTTGTATCTTGTGATGTACCTATGACTGTTGTGTCATGAACACCATTTCCAATGGGAAACTTATGTTACAGATTTTGGACTATAATTCATTTTATTCACATTTAAAATTGACAAACATCCCCCATTGTGACGTACTTGATGTTTGAATCTATTTTTTAATATGGATTTTTATATCTTGGACCATTGGTAAGGGTATAATTATGTATTTTACTCATTGTTCATATAGGGGAGTGTCCAATCATGAATAATGTATATGAATTTACTATTAACATGAAATCTTGCAATGATGACAAGATTTTTGTTAATGAAAAGAGAGTCCTGTATAATTTAAGTGTCAAAAATAGGTAAGAGTATTTTTTTCCCATATAAGAACATTGTGGTATTTTTATCAATTACATCAAAATGTATGTTTTTCTCTCTGATGTAAGAGTATGTAGATACTATATCCATATATTTTATGTTGACGATGACCATAAAACCTTACTATAAGGGGGATATGTAGTGACCCTTGTATATTTCCATAGATTCATAATTCCATAGTGATAAACCTCTCGGTGGAGGTTTCTATTGAGGATTAATTTTCTAAAATTTTGGTACCGACCTATATTATATTTTCACATAGATTTTGGAATGAAATTTTACTTAATTGAACTATGTGACTATGATTTATTGAAAACATATTCTATTAGAGTTAGGTCAGTTTTTATGAGTATGCAGGTTCTATTCTTGAGGGGAGGTCATGTGTGTGGATTCTCATTACAATCGGTTCCCAATGGGAGAATGTACATAACATGAGATTTTATTGTATATTTTTTTGAAAACATAGATTGATTGTTTGAATTGCATATATACTTCATGTGGATATTTCTGTGTTTTGGCTTGTAGGCTTGATGGGAAGACCTAATGGCCTTATGATGTGACTTGGAATTTAAGTGAGTTGGTGCCTTGATGTTATTATGAGGGTAACCCAATGGCGAGGGGTTATATTGGGTTTTTCCCTTATAGATATGAAGTATTGTTAGATTCTATAGAGAATGGGACTAATTCACCTACAATGTAAATAGTTATATAGTGTAAGCATGGAGTTTCTAGGGATTTTACAGGGTTTTTGAGCAATATGAGTGTTAGTAGATTATTTTCGAGGTGGTGGTTTTGACGGAAGAACCCTATCAGTGTCTTCTAATTCTTGTTTTATATGTTCTTCAACTGTTATAGTGTTTATGTGCACTTATTTATGTGGAGTAATATTCGATTGGGTGGTGTTCTTGTTCGCTAACAATGAATTGGTATGGTATGGGATAAAAAATTAGTTCCTATATAAACCTATATTAAATGTATTTAACATATTTAGGGAAATTTAAATTGGTCATGGGTTGTGAGCTTGTGAATATGTGAGATGTTAGTCCATTAAAACATAGCAAAAATGATGATTCACACTTAAGTAGTTTAAGTTGATGTGGATCAAGGTTATCATAGTTTTAATACGTGAGAATTATAGAGTCATGTGATGGGTTTTAGGTATTAGGTGATATGGGAGAATATGAAATTATGTTATGTGAAATTGTTGTAGTATGTTGTCATTAATGGTTGTTCCTACTACTTTTTTTTAATTGAAGATGGTCATTAGTGGCCCAGTAATGTTGGAGTTTTGCAAGATTCTTATACGTCTAGCAGACTATGGTCTTAGGGGGAATATATTAAGAGGAGAAACACATGTATTATTTTGAGAACCTTGGGAACTGAACTAGAGGATTCATATGATAACATTTTGTATGCTAAGGAATATTCCATAGGTCATTTGAGGATATAAACATCATTATGAATTATATTTTGGTTGATTTTATGGATGAAGGTTCAATGGTATAAGAACATATAAATAATTAGGTTTCATTATTGTTCTCTGGTATGAGTGATTTTTTTGATGTCACGGTATACTATTTAGGGAAATAAGGGATACAGGCTATGGACATCATGGTTTTTACCTGGTAATGTGATAATAAAGAAACATATACTATGTGGAGTGTCCCTTCAGTAATAGGCGTGTTACCCTAATGTGGGATAAGCTTTTGACATGTGATAATATTTGTGAGATATTAATTAGTTCATTTTGAATGCATCAAGTAAATTTATATGATCTTAATTTAATTTCTAGACAATGGAGAGGTATATGTTTTGAAATAGATGTATTTGGAGGTGAAAGGTGGGTGTTGGGATCATGGTTGTTTAATATGTGCCAATATTATTGGATCAAAGATGTGTCGATGTTTGGGGGGGTGCATGATGTTGGTAATTTTTTGTTTTTGTTTTTATGGATATTTCACTAACAATTGGGTTTGGGATTGGTGAAAATATTTTTAAAATATCAAATTGCCTTCTAATGCAGTGTTATTGTGATCAAGTGTTTCCGGTGATGTTTTGAAGGATGATGCTGGGAGTTTTTAAGTTAGGTTACCTAGAAGAGGTTAAACATGTGTTCTTATGTTGAATTGGATGTGGTGGGTTAGTAATAGTGTTATATGTAACATTTTAGACATGATGAGTTTGTTTTGGGAATTGAATAGGGAATTTTAGGGAAACTGGCAGGCTCGTGTTATGCATAGATGGTGGAGGCATTTCTATTTTCACATGAAATTGTAAAATGAGAACCATAATTGATATTTTTCCTATTATATAATGTTTTTTTTGGAATTATTAGTTTGAATCCAAAAAAAATTATCTAAAAAGAATATTGAGATAATGTTTTATATGAAAAATCTAATTTTGAGAAGGTTTCATGGTTTTTAATTAGACATTGTGAGTAATGTCCAATTGTGGGGAGAAACATGGACTTGATGATTAATTATATAATGATACAATTTTGTCTCAAGTTGGGAAATATCATGTAAATTCTATCTTACAGTTTTGGAGGTGAATGATAAGTATTAGCTCAGTTTGTTTAGTTTCATGAATTTAAAGTTGTGACTACAAGAATTCCATGAAATTTCATGGATGGGGAACAATTTCATAACGGAATAATAATGTCCTATGTAGGTAAATATGAATATTTTTATTAAAAAAATATTTCCTAGGGATGTTATTATATATTTAATACATGTTTTATAATCATGTGTCTATACATTTTGGAAACTTTGGAAATACTTTTGATATTTGAATTTTTGGGTAGATAATATTGTGGTATGATCTTCAGAATGAAATTCCCAGAAATGGGGTTTACAAAAAATGTGTATTTAGAAAAAAATTGATTCTTGATGTTCGAATAGATGTATATTGAGGGTAGTTAGAGATAATTAGAGGATATAGGGACAATTGGGGTTGTATTATATTACTTGGTGGCCTAGATAATATCCTAGTTGTCCTACTATGATCACCTGTAAGCTGGTGGCCCTTTTGGGGGGAGAATAAAATTTTTCCACATTTGGTTTTACGGTTTATAATACCAATCTATTATTTATTGGGATTTTTGGGATGGATAAATTCTCCTATCTTCATCCCTTGTTTCACCAATATTTTTAGGTATTTTAGATGATAATTTCTGCTATTTTTTGGTAATTCATTCCCTCTGATAATTCCTTTCCATTTCGTACACCTCCCAGTTTAATTATTTCATTATCAAAATAGGGTTTTGTTATGATTATATTGAATCATTCTATAATAGAAATAATAGTATGGGGATTTCTCCCTTTCTATGAAGATGACATATCAAGGTAATAATACGATGTTTTTCATGGTGATTCATTGAATGTTTTTTCTACCACAATTTTTTTTAATATTTTTTCATAAATATAAATTGAATTAATCATTATATCAATTTATGTTTTTAGGGATGCTGCATGATATGCTTCGTTGAACTTGGTCTGGATCCCCAATGTGTTTCTGATTGTGGTTTTGAAGTGATGGGACCACTCGGTAGGTGTTCCATGGATCATGATGGGTTTTATAAGTTCATAATTAAATTATAAACTATTAAATTATATCAGTTCATTTTTTAGTTAATAAATTGGGACGTGTTGGTCTATGAAAGATGACCAAAGAATTTCAGGGTCTTGGACATGTCTTGGATGTAACGCCCCAAACCCAGTTACCTAGAGTCGGTGCATTATTTTAATACATTGGCATGATTACAAGGAATCAAGTCCCGAAGGACCGATCAGTTTAGCAGTCTTGGAAAAATAGATCACATACATGAATGTTACATTTTCACCTTACGACATACAAAAAAATATAAATAATATTTATGAACACCATTATTCCCTTGGCTTAACCCTGCGTATCGATCACATTACACTTCTTGGAATCCTGGGAAAAATAAAACATAGAAAGGGGTGAGCTCAAATGCTCAGTAAGGGTAAGCAATACAGTCGAAACTTTCAAAAATAACCATAAACATTTAAGGCAATGCATAAAACTAAAAAAAATCTCTTTAAACTTGAACTTTAGTATAATATGGCAGAAACAAAACGAAATAGTGCCATTTACTTATTCACATGGATATTCTACTAATCGAATAATCACATGCAATATCACTAACCACTTTCATAATGATGGAATTCATAATGCCAGACTATCATAAGCACATAGCCAATGCCTCGTGCCAAGACTACAAATAAGATTTTGTCTTGGCCTTGTGAAAAGACACTAGTTTGTCTCATGAGACCTACCGATGCATCGAAGAGCTATAGCGAGCTCCACCCGTCACTTACTAAGTCCAATGCATTTCCAAATGAAAAGGTTTAAACATAACATAAATATTCGTATTAAAACTAGTCTACGGAATGTCAATACTTTCTCCATAAACCATGAATGGTATAAAAATAACACATCCATAGTAAAACATATCACAAAACCTTCAATACAATAAAAACGTTTTGACTCATAATAAATCAACTTTAAATAAGCTTAAAATCCATCAATGGATGTTGACATAGATGAAATCAAAACTATTTGATAGAAATATCTCTTTTCTCGAAATCATTGAAAAGCCACACATTTATAAAGGAATTAATTTTAAAGATATTTTTTAATCAAAGTGTCCCATACCACTTTGAAACTTTTGTAAATAAATATCATTTCAAAACATTCATGTCCATATAAATATATCCTCGAAATCATTTTGAAAACATGGACATTAATTGAAAAGATTTAGAAAGATAAATCATTAAAACATTTGAAATTTTGACCTTGATAAAGATTACATTTCAAAATCCTTAAAATCTTCATTTTGAAATCATTTTTATGAAAAATGGACTTGGATGATAAAAATGCCCCAGTAAATACTTACACATAAACAACCTCGGATAATGATGAGATTGGGGAATTAACCCTTACCAATTGGTAACTTATGAAACATACAACCCATGAAAGAGGTATCATAAAATGAATATGTAAATATACATAAATTAAAGTGTATTACACAAATAATACAACTATGGGTAGTACATACCCCACAAAAAAGGTAATAGTGGAAATATGACATGAATCTCACGGGAATAAGGAGTCAGATGAAAACCCCTTACCTTGCACTTTCCTTTAGTCAAGGGTACATTTAACCTCATGTACGAAGATCGTAGTATGTTATTAAATTATACCAGAACCATATTAATATTTATGATATCATAGATGATTCATTTATGACTTTATATTACCCATTTTATAATAATTTCCATGATAAGTTAGCATTTCGGGTAATAATCACTTTCTTTATCGTACGTGTTTTAACTTGTAACTCTTTGTTGTATCACTTAGATCATGATTTAAATAAATACATAATATAAAACATGATAAATATATCATATATATTTAGAATATAAATATGTATAATATACATATATATGAAATGGAAAACACCATTTATGGAGACGGTAGTCCGTACGTACGCATAAACGCTGTTTGTGTTTTCATATAGTATTGAACAGAAGTAAGTGAATAAGATATATGTAAGTACATAAATCCTTATATATATATATATATATATATATATATATCTCCAGTAGCATTATTATTTCATATATTACATACTTATTAGTAATATATATTTTTATAATCGTCGATGAATTGTGAACTTGGAAATGAATCTCATCGCGTCGTGGAGACGGTAATCCGTACGTACTCACGAGCGAAAAATATCATTCTTTTGATATTAAAATAATATATAATTGGATGGTACATAATATATACAGAATCATTATCATGTTTTATTTATTATTTACCTGAATTAAAAATAATTATTATACCCATCCAAATAATAATATATTGAATAACAATTACACCACGACGTGGAGACGATAAGCCATACGTACGCACGTATGGTGACATGTCATTCATAATATGGATAGAATACCAAATATGGTTGTACCATATTTATAATAATATTAAAGCATATAGGATATACTGTATTCATTATTTTAGAATGGTAATAACAAAGAAAGAAGAAGTGGAAGAAGAAAGGAACTTGAAAAAGGGTGGTGAAATCATTACCTCTTCTTCGGCTTCTTCTTTTTGATTTGATCAAAAGGGCTCCATAGGATGGCATTATAACTAAAGGAAGGCCTCTAGGATGAAGTGAGGGATGTTGATACAGTATTTGGTCAGGGTTTGGCTGATCCAAAAGGCTTTTAAGGTGTGAATTAATGAGAAGGGGGAGTGTCCTTTTATAAGAGGGGTGAGGGGCACCTTTGGAAAAGCTAGAAATATTATTTTATAATAAATTCATATTCAGTTTCTAATGGCTCCAATATTTATTATTAAAAGGTTAAGGTGGGGATGGTTCTAAATCCACTCAAACAATATAATTTATACTGGTTTGGGTCATTATATTAAACTTATCTTTTGGTTTTAACTCTTAGTTAATTAGTTTGACACTTACCATGTCACTTTGTATTTTTAGATTTTATAGTTAATAAACTTACTATATACATCCAAGAGACCCCCAAGTGGTCCATTAATGATAAAAATATCATGATATAAGTCTCTTTGCAGAACCTCAGATTTTTAAGAATTTAATATCAATTAATAATATAATATTTGTTTTAAAAACTCTATTATGTCAATTTTGACACTATTCAAAAATTGGCTTTTGTAAAACTCATAACAGAATGATTACTTCGAAAAACGTTAATTAAATCAATCCTAATATGTAATATTATCATATAAAATTAGTTTAATTCATTAAAATAATCTAATTTTATTTATTTGTGTATTTATAATATCAATTCTTTTAATGTTTCACTATTATGGTAATTACTGCATCATCATTGTGTCATAAATAAATTAAATTATTTAATGTCTAAAAATTATAAATAAATTATCATTATGTAGGAACTCTTTATAGATTTATAATAAATATTTATAGTGGAAATCTTAACTTATATAACCCTATGTAAAAATTGTTTTTCTAAAAGATATATGCTTATGTCATTTTTGTATTTATTTTAACTTAATTAAAATAAAGTGTCCCTATCACCTACAAGTGGCTCCATAGGGTCTCAAAATCGACCCAATGACGCCCATGGTCGGACATGTATCCACTAATAAGTTTGGGACACATTTTAGGGTAATTTAGTATTATTATAATATTTTATTTTAACCCTTATTTACCAGATTTACCCATTAACCATGGTAAATAAAATATTTACCGAAGTAATTATTCAAAATGTCTAAAAATAAAAGTTACCTATTTAAACAATTTGGAAATCCTGATTCCAAATATGGAATCCATTTTTCCAAATTCAAAACACAGAAGTGGCAGAAATTAATTTAAAATTAATTCCCGCTGTCAAAACAAAATGCGTGTTTTTAAGATATAATAACTATCAAAAGATTGATAATTGTTTATGTCTAGTTTAAATGTGAAATTATGTACAATGACCAACATTGTATTAAATGGTAAAAATATATTATAAATATACTTTAAAACCACTAAAATTCCTTATTTAACACAATTAATTATTTTTATTAAAAAAATTGTATTTAATTAAAATTTAGTAATTTTCACTATTCATCAAAATATTAAAGTTATCCGAAAAGTACCAAAATTTCACCTTAGGCTAAATTTGATACTCCTAATCCAAAAATGAAGTCCATTTTGAGATATACAATTTCTATAATTTTAAAAAGTAGGTATTACTATTCATAACGGCTACTTTGATTGGTCGTGGTGTGTGTTAGAACTCGAAGTTACTTACAACACACGCTACTGTATTATTCAAAGAGAAGCGTACCATGGAAGCTCGGGGTGTTACATTCTCCCCTACTTCAATAAATTGCATCATCGCAATTTTATATTGTTCTTTGAAAATAAATGTTGAAAATAGAAAATATCTTTGTGGAAAAACCCACATCGGAAATTTGGTTAATAAAATTTAATCTTAACAAGATGAAAATAGAAAAGAAATGGTCACCTCAAAATTATGATCTCGATTCGAAGGACATTGGTGGAAATTATAGACATATAATTGGAGGAAAAACGTATATATTTATAGGTAGTGATTGAGTTCATCAATCACAAAAACGTTTAAAATTGAGGACCTAAAATTCATCAATCTATGATGATTTAAAATACCATCGGTTCAACAAAACATAAGGTATTATGATAACACATTCTTGACGTTTCAAAATATATTAATTGAAACCCCACATCGAAAAATGAATTAATGAGGCCTCAATTTAAAATAATTAGTGGAAAGTCTGTAGATTACTGAAAAAAACACATACTAGGGTTCCATGTAGGAAAATATGGATATGGAAGAGAAATATAACCATCAATTATCTGATGGAGAGTGGTAGAGAACATGGCTATGAAAAGGCCAACAATCCCAAAGCCATAAATTAGTGATGATCTAAGGTACCATCTAGAACAAAATTTTTGTTCTAAGTTCTTTTTCTTAATGTTGAGGAATTTATTTATGAGATTTTCTAAGATGATAAGGAGATATACTTACTTTATAATTAGAGTTTTATCCATTAATAAATTTCTTCCACAAACTCATCTTTCACCCCTAAAAATAATACAACTCAAAAAATACTCTATTAATTCTAATCATATAGGTTTCCAAATATAATGAATTTATAATTCACATATCATACCCTTTATGTAAAGAAACTACATTATACCATCCAGGAATTTCATGTAGCACAATGGTAGGAGATAAATCCTAATTGAACTATGGTTGTGGGTTCGATTCCCGCAGCATTGTCCGACGCGACGGGTCGTCACACGGTCTGTGTGTTGTTCTTTTATAAAAATCCAAAAAAATTATCCTTTCAAACTTAATCCATTCCAACCATTAGACTTATCCAAAATGGTATTTTTCAAACTCACAGTCCAAAATTTACAAGGAAGTTAAACATAATGAGGATCCTTTTTTCCAGTTAATACTATGTGAAGGCCTTCCTTATATATTCTTTTACAACACCGCAACATCCTGAATTACCAAAATCAACCATCTCTTATTCCAAAATCACTACCTCAATATTAGGACCATATTAACGTTTATCATTCCTTCAACCATGTAATTTCCAAAGAAATTTTAACTCTCTGTAGAGTCACTTTTTTTAGTATTATAAAATCTCAAATCCTTAATTACATAGTACTTTAGTACAATCCTTATTTATTTCCAGGACATCATTGATACAACACTTAAATGAAATAATTTTAAAATAACAACATAGGAACACTAGTCATTCCTCTTCATATGTGGTAGTATCATAACTTGATTATTATCCAATAGCATCATTTGCGGCATAGTCTGATGACTGGGACATTGGTTCATGTAGTGTCTAAACTCCTTGAAAATGAATCATTGTACACTTGAAACCATTTTCTTACCTTTGTAGTCACGTACTTTGTGCCCTTTTCCTCCACACTTATAACAAAATCACATTCCTTTCAGGCAAGTTCCAGGGCGTTTCTTCCCACATTTATCACATATGGGAAAATTCTTATTTTCCCTCTTCCCTTTATCTATCTTTCTCTCTTCCATCCTTTTCTTCTCTTGCTTCCCTTCAAAGCCACAGGACTCCGAGAATTCTTTACTCATCTTATCAACACATGGTACTATTTCTTCATATGATGATAATATGTGGGAAACTATTTCCCTTCTAAATTCTGGCTTAGGACCACGAATGATATGATCCTTCTTACTCTTTGGATCGTACGTATTAAAAGATTTCACATTCCTTCTACTGGGTGCCATTTTTATACAATAGCATAAACTAGTTCAGTTTCTGAATTGCAATGAATAATTACCAAACTTGTAAAATACCTAACACAAATTGAACAGTTTATGGATATAATCCATAATCATAAAAATGTTTTCTTTGAGTAATTATATACTCATAAGCCCTTCATAATGGTTTGTAAGGAAAATGAGAATTATCCAAAGCATATCCCCCGGGAGTGTCGAAACCAAGACTGCAGCAAGGCCCATTGTCGGGCACCGGTTCCCGTTCGAGTGTAGCTCAAAGCACTATTTTCGAGTTTTACCCCTAGGTACATCTCTGCCAAAGCCGCCTCTACCTGCTCGTATCCAGACAGTGATGTATTGCTCAGAAAACTCACAAAATCTCTACAATACCAAAATTATAGGAAGTTCTTCAATACTAATCCTCAAAGTCTATATTAGGGCTATGTGCTCTAATCAGAGTTTATCTAAATCCAGTTTCCAAGGTTATTTCTAAACTTCCTCTAATACCAACTGTAACGCCCCGACCCCAGTTATCTAGAGTCGGTGTGTTATTTTAATACATTGGCATGATTACAAGGAATCAAGTCTCGAAGGACCGATCAGTTTAGCAGTCTTGGAAAAATAGATCACATACATGAATGTAACATTTGGACTTTATGATGTACAAAACAACATAAATAATATTTATGAACGCCATTATTCCCTTGGATTAACCCTGCATATCAATCACATTATACTTCTTGGAATCCTAGGAAAAATAAAACATAGAAATGGGTGAGCTGAAATGCTCAGTAAGGGTAATAAATACGGCGGAAACTTCAAAAATAAGCATAAACATTTAAGGCAATGTATAAAACTAAAACAAAAGCCTTTTAAACTCGAACTTCAGAATAATATGGTAGAAATAAAATGAAATAATTCCATTTACTTATTCACATGGATATTCTACTAATCAAATAATCACATGCAATATCACTAACCACGTTCATAATGATGGAATGCATAATGCAAGACTATCATAACCACATAGCCAAGGCATCGTGCCAAGACTAAAAATAAGATTTTGTCAAGGCCTTGTGCCAAGACACTAGTTTGTCTCATGAGACCTATCGATGCATAGAGGAGCTATAGCGGGCTCCACCCGTCACTTACTAAGTCCAATGCATTCCCATATGAAAAGGTTTAAACATAACATAAACATTCATATTAAAAATAGTATACGGAATGTCAATACTTTCTCCATAAACGATGAATGGTATAAAAATAACACATCTATAGTAAAACATATCACGAAACCTTCAATACAATACAAAAGTCTTGTATCATAATAAATCAACTTCAAATAAGATTAAAATCCATCAAAGGATGTTGACATTGATGAAATCAAAACTATTTGAGAGAAATATATCTTTTCTCAAAATCATTGAAATGTCACACATTTGTAAAGGAAGTAATTTAAAAGAGATTTTTGAATCAAAGTGTCCCATACCACTTTGAAACTTTTGAAAATAAATATCATTTCAAAACATTCATGTCCATATAAATAAATCCTTAAAATCATTTTGAAAACATGGACATTAATTGAAAAGATTTAGAAAGATAAATCTTTAAAACATTTGAAATTTTGATCTTGATAAAGTGTACCTTTAAAAATCCTTAAAATATTCATTTTGAAATCATTTTAATGAATAATGGACAAGGATGATAAAAAATTTCCAGTAAATACTTACACATAAACAATCTCGGATAATGATGAGATAGAGGAATTAACCCTTACCAATTTGGTAACTTACGAAACATACAACCCATGAAAGAGGTATCATACAACGGATATGTAAATACACATAAATTAAAGTGTATTACAAAAATAATACAATTATGGGCAGTACATACACCACACAAAAGGTAATAGTGTCAATATGACATGAATCTCATGGGAATAAGGAGTGAGATGAAAACCCCTTACCTAGTAATTTCCTTTATTCGAGGGTACGTTTAACCTCCAGTACGAAGATCTTAGTATGTTATTAAATTATAACAGAACCATATTAATATTTATGATATCATTCAGGATTCATTTATGACTTTATATAACCCATTTAATAATAATTTCCATGTCAAATTAATATTTCGGGTAATAATCACTTTCTTTATTGTACGTGTTTTAACTTGTCACTCTTGATTGTATCACTTAGATCATGATTTAAATACTTCTAGAATATAAAACATGATAAATATATCATATATGTTTAGAATATAAATATGTATAATAGAAACATTGTAACGCCCCGACCCCAGTTACCCAGAGCTGGTGCATTACTTCGTAACATTGGCATGATCACAAAAGATCAAGTCTCGAAAGACCAATTAGTTTAGTAGCCTTGGAAACACTAGATACATTCATAAATATTACATTACATCATAAAGTGAAAAATCACAATAACATAGTCTCCATAGTCCACACTTCTATCCCCTTCAGACTATCCCTGTAGGTCAGTCATAAAATATTTTTCACATCCTGGGAAAAATAAAACATTGAAAGGGGTGAGCTCAGATGCTCAGTAAGAATAACAATATAGCAGAAGCTTTTAAAAATAAACATAAACATTTAAGGTAATGTATGACTAAAACAAAATCCTTTGAAACTTGAACTTCAACATAATATGGCCAATGTAAAATGAGATAATTCCATTTACTTATTCACATGGATATTCTACTGGTCGAATAATCACATGCAATATCAATAACCACTTTCATAATGATGGAATGCATAATTCCCGACTATCATAACCACGTAGCCAAGGCCTCGTGCCAAGACTAAAAATATGATTTTGTCAAGGCCTTGTGCCAAGACTCTTGTTTGTCTCCTGAGACCTGCCGATGAATCGAGGAGCTATAGCGGGCTCCACCCATCACTTACTATGTCCAATGCATTCCTCATATGAACATGTTTAAACATATCATAAACCATAACATAATCATATCACATTAAACATGCATAAAGGAAACATAACATTTCCACATTTTAATCACAAGATATCAATACAACACATTTATATAACTAAAACATTATCAAAACCATTTTCAATACCAAAATAAAAGAAAATTAAAACTTGGTATTTATTTTTTTCATTTAAAAACAAGTTTTGGCTTGTAGAGGAAGCCGAAACTCAAATAATGGTCACAGCGGCGGAGAAGTCATTGTCGCCACATACATAAAACAAAACATTCCTTTTTTTTCATTCAGTAAAATGCTTCGTATAAAAAAGATTCGTTTCGAATAAACGTAAAATTTAAAGGGGTTTATACACCGTATAAAAGAAAGTTGTGTATAAAATAAAATATGCCTCAATGAAAGGTGATTGAGACGAAGTCCCTTAAAAGGATCATTATTTTTAAATAAAATAGATCTATTATGTGTATTAACTATAATTACACATAATTAAAGTACAAATACAATATATGACATAATAATATCATTACATAATTTGAAAGTAGGAGATTAACCCAAAGAACATAAATTGGGTTAAGAATTTCCCTTACCTCGTGTCTGACTTGACTTGAACGCTCTTTAAACTTCGGAATAATAAACTATAGTTAATATCTACTATCTTAAGAACCTTTTTCAAGTTCATTATTACAATTTTACGAAAATTATTTAGTCATTTAAGTTAATAGCGGTTGTTTTTTGGATCTTTCGTACTTGAGTCAACAATAAACTTCTTATAATTACAAGTTGTTTATGTGGTAGAATATCCATTATCTCTAGAATTATATTCATGATTTAGATATCATATATATCATATATATTCAGTATATATATTCATTTATAACATTACATAACATTTAGAGGTAAGAAATGAAATGCATCGTTCATGGAGACGATAAGCCGTACGTACGCATGAATGCTACTTTCATTTCTATTTCATATTTAATGGAATGAAATTATAATTATATAAAGGTATACTATAATTCCAGTATAATATCATGTATAATATCATTTACTCCATCCTTTATGCATCCCACACATGGTATTAACGATTCAAATCTTTTTGAGGGGGCGGTAGTCCGCACTTCCTAAAATGAAATTATCGCATTTACCCATAATGGAAATCGTAAAGATATGCCATAAATGAAAAATACATAATCATAAGGAAAACAAAAACATAATATATATCATATATAAAAATAGTATCATAATAATGTCCACCATGAGAGGTGTTAATAGAATATTGAACAATCATCTTTTCGTGAGGCAGAAATTTTCCAACCACAGAAACAATATGTTCTTTAACCATTAGACGAAGGTGTGTGTAAGTGTAAATAAAATCCTTCTAATAAATACATTCAAGTAATAGAGGGAAGTTGAGAGAGTATTTGGGCAGATTTTGGCAGATCCAAAAGGCTTTGAAGGTGTGAATAAGGTGGTAGTGGTGGGGGCCTTTTATAAGAGGAGAGGAGGGGCACTCTTGGAAAGTCATGAAATGTTACTTTATTATATAATGAGTTTCGGATTTTAAAGGTCCAAAACATATATATTTAGAGGATAAGGTGGTAAGGTTTCGAAATATACTCATACAATAGGTTTTTGACAAGTTTAATTCTTAGCTTTTACAGTATCTTTTCATTTTATTTAAATCGTTAATTAATGAGGTAATTACTGCACCATCATGGTGTCATAACATATTTAATTTATTTAATTTCTAAAAATTATAAAAAAATATCATGATGTAGGAAATCTTCTTATATTTCCAATGAATATTTATATTCTAAAAGTTAACTTATACAACCCCATGTAATAATTGTTTTAGTAAAACAACACATGGTTGTGAAAATTTTTTTTACATTAAATAAAAAGTTATTAATGTCATTTTCCTACCAAAGTGGCTCCATGGGGTCCCCAAGTTGACCCATGGATTTTCTTGGTCGTCCATGACTCATCCAATAGGGTTAGGACATGTGTCATGGTCATTTAATATTATTATAACATTATCTTTACCTTAAATTTCACTAATTACCTTTAATCATGATTAATAAAACATAAATGTTACTATTCACCAAAAAATTATTTTAATCCCATTGAACCAAATTTTATATCATAATTACAACATTGTATGTCAGATTTTTGAATTTAAATTCATAGAAACAGTAAAGTTTCATTTAAACAGAAAATCAATTTTTTAACTACCACTCAGTGGTTTCACTATTAAAAAAAAATTGATGTTTTTCAGAACAATGCCAAAATTTCACCCTACGCTATAATTGACACTCCGTATTCAAAAATGATGTCTATTTTACAGAATTACACACATATAAGTTTCATTAATTAATTTTATAATTAATTCCCGCTGTCACAACAAATAGCGTGTTTTTAAGAAACAATATATATCAAAATATTGAAAATTGTTTATGTCCAATTTCAATGTTAAATTAATTCTAATGACCACCATTGGATAAAATGGTAAACATATATTCTAATTATAATTTAAAACCACTAAATAGTATAATTTATCACTAAAAATTATTTTGATTAAAAAAGTTGTTTTAAGTATTTTTCACTATTCATAAAAAATTGGATGTTCTCAGAAAATTACAAAAAACTCAACTTAGGATAATTTCGATATTACGAATACAAAAATGAATTCCATTTTGAAATATAAAATTTCTATAATTTTAAAAAGTGGGTATTACTATTCATAATAGCTACTTTGATTAGTCGTGGTGTGTTAGAACTCGAACATGCGTACAATGCAAGCTATTGCATTATTGAAAGAGAGACGTATCATGGAAGCTCGGGGCGTTACATTCTCCCCTCCTTCAATAAATTTCATCCTCACAATTTGAAAATTTTCTTTGAAAATAAAAGGTTGAAAATAGAAATTACCTTTGTGGAAAACCCACATCGGAAATAGGGTAAATAAAAATATAACTTTAAAAGAAATAAAGAGAATTACATAGGTCACCCGAGATATCCCATACTAGGATTCTATGAAAATATGGATATGGAGGAAAAACAAACCATCAAGGTCTGATGGAGAGTCGTATAAAATAGTATTAGGAGAAATTTAACTACAAGAAAATCAAAAACATGTGATTGGTTAAACGGTCATTGATTCCCAAATTGGAAATGTTAATCGACAACATTTTTGTTTTAAGTTACCTTTCATAAAGTTGACGAATTTTTTTAAGAGATTTACTAAGAATGTAAGGAAATATACTTACTTGTCATGTAGACTTTCATTCATTAATAAATTTTTACCACAAACCCATCTTCCACTCCATATGGTAACAGAACTCAAAAATATTTTCTTTATCCTAATTGTACAAGGTTCCAAATTTTACCACATACCATTTAGATTAGTAAAACTATTTTGTAATAACCACGAACTTTCTGTAGGCTAGTGGTAGGTAATAAAGGCCTGTCGCACTATGGTTGTAGGTTCGATTCCTGCAGCTTTGTCCAACGTGATGGGTTATCCCCCAACCTACAGGTTGTCCTTTTCCTAAAACTATAGTATTATAATATTCCAAAAAAAAATCTTCAGAAATGTTCTAACCTTAAACAATACTATCCAAGGTTCAACTTAATCCATTCCAACCTTTATAGTTATCCAAAATACCTCTATCCATACTTTCCCTAAAAGGTCTCTAAATTCCAAAATCAATTGTAACATCAGATTCCCCAAACAAAGTAAAGTTTATATTATTGTCACATACTCAAAATATTATTACCTTCATCATATTAAAACCATAATGAAAAAAACAAGTACTGCAGTACAATCCTTATATATATCACATTATTCTTATAACCAGAATATAATATTTGAGTCCAAAATCACCGATACATTAATTATTCCACTTCAACTGTAGTAATAGCATAAGAGTGTCCTTGATCCATTGGCCTTTTCTAAGGTATGTTTACCTGGTGCTTAGGAAATTCATTTTCATAATTCCCCATTTCCCTACAATTGTAGCATTCAACATTGATGACATTTTTCTTTCCCTTGCAATCACGAGCCTGGTGACATTTTTCTCCACATTTATAACAAACTCCCATTCCTTTTAGGCAAGCACTGGGGTGATTATTCCCACAATTATCACATAATGGAAAATCATTCTTTCCCTTATTCACTTTATCTGTCTCTTGTTCCACAGTTCTCTTCTTCTCTTGCTTTACATTGTTGTCATAAGATTTCGAGAATCCCTTTTCTGTCTTGATAGCACACGAGACAATATCTTCGTACGATAAGAAGGATTGCGAGACTAAAGCTCGACGGATAAATGGTTTTAACCCATCAAAGAAATGATGAATCTTACTTCTTGGGTTATGTATATAATCTGGTTCATGCGTTGCTAACCTTGTAAAGTTAGCCTCATACTTTGCGACATTCTCATCCTCCTTTTGTCTCAGACTCAGAAATTGCCTTTCCAGATCTGCTCGATGGTCACGAGGGAAGTTTTTTCTATGAAAATCTCTTTGAACTCCCTCCATTCCATATTTGATACTTCATCATCTTCCTTTGTGTTTTGAATCACCGACAACCATTGATCGACATCTCTAGTGAGGCGGTAAACTTCCATGATGACCTTCTCCCTTTCACTACTCCCCAAGGCATGGAATATTTTCTCTAAGGAGTTTATCCATTGCTCAGATACTAATGGATTTTTACCCCCATTAAATGTTGGTGGTTGTTTCCTCATGAAGCGGTCTAAAATTGATCCCCCACATTGCGGATCAGGGTGCTCTATACGAGTAAGGTTATTATTCATAACCTGAGTGATTTGTCCCAATATGGTGATAAGGTGATCAGCACCAGTTGTATCACCAGCTCCATTATAATTATCTTGAGCAGGAGGGTAATCCCTACATTGAGTGCGTGCATTGATACGGTTTCCATTCCTCCCACTAGGTTCCATTTCTAAACAATGGCATAAACTAGATTAGTTTATGAATCAAAATACCTAATTACAAACTTTCAAAACACTTAACATAAATTGAAATATTTATGGATATAATCCATAATCATAATAAATGTTTTTTTTTTGTGGAAGTATATAATTAGAACCATTCATAGTGGTTTGTAAAGAAAATGAGAATTATCCTAAGCATATCCCCCGGGAGTGTCGTAACCAAGAGTGCAGCAAGGCCCGTTGTCGTGCACCAGTTCCTGTTTGAGTCTAGCTCAAAGCGGTATTTTCGGGTTTTACCACTAGGTATATCTGTGCCAGAGCTTCCCCTTACCTACTCGTATCCAGACAAGGATGTATTTCTCGGAAAACACACAAAATCTCTATAATACAAAAATTATAGGAAGTTCATCTATACTAATCCTCAAAGTCTATCTTCAGGCTATGTGGTCTAATCGGATTTTATCTAAATCTAGTTTCCAAGGTTAGTACTAAACTGACTCTGATACAAACTGTAACGCCCCGACCCTAGTTACCCAGAGTCGGTTCATTACTTCGTAACATTGGCATGATCATAAAAGATCATGTCTCAAAAGACCGATTAGTTTAGTAGCCTTGGAAACAATAGATACATTCATAAATGTTACATTACATCATAAAGTGAAAAATCACAATAACATAGTCTCGATAGTCCACACTTCTATCCCCTTCAGAATACCCTGTAGGTTAGTCATAAAATATTTCTTCACATCCTGGGAAAAATAAAACATTTAAAGGGGTGAGTTCAGATGCTCAGTAAGGATAACAATATAGCGGAAGCTTTCAAAAATAAACATAAACATTTAAGGCAATGTATCACAAAACAAAAGCCTTTCAAACTTGAACTTCAACATAGTATGGCCATAGTAAAATGAGATAATTCCATTTACTTATTCACATGGATATTCTACTGGTTAAATAATCACATGCAATATCAATAAACCACATTCATAATGATGGAATGCATAATGCAAGACTATCATAACCATGAAGCCAAGGCCTTGTGCCAAGACTACAAATAAGATTTTGTCAAGGCCTTGTGCCAAGACACTAGTTTGTCTCATGAGACCTGCCGATGCATCGAGGAGCTATAGCGGGCTCCACCCGTCACTTACTACGCCCAATGCATTCCTCATATGAACAGGTTTAAACATATCATAAACCATAACATAATTGTATCACATCAAACATGTATAAAGGAAACATACTATTTCCATATTTCAATCACAAGATATCAATACAACACATTTATATAATAAAAACATTATCAAAACCATTTTCAATACCAAAATAATTGAAAATTAAAACTTGGTATTTATTTTTTTCATTTAAAAAAATGTTATGGCTTGTAGAGGAATCCAAAACTCAAATAATGGTCACAGCGGCAGAGAAGTCATTATCGCCACATACATAAAACAAAACATTCTTTTTGTCGTTTAGTAAAACGCTTATAAAAAAGATTCCTTTTGAATAAACGTAAAAGTCAACGGGGTTTATACACCGTATAAAATAAAGTTGTGTATAAAATAAAATATGCCTCAATGAAAGGAGATTGAAACGAAATCCCTTACAAGGATCATTATTGTTAAATAAAATAGATCTATTATGTTTATTAGCTATAATTACACATAATTAAACTACAAATACAATATATGACATAATAATATCATGACATAATTTGAAATTAGGAGATTAACCCAAAGAACAGAAATTGGGTTAAGAATTTCCCTTACCTCGTGTCCGAATTTACTCGACCGCTATTCAACCTCCTGAATAATAAACTATAGTAAATATCTACATTCTTATGAACCTTTTTAAAGTTCATTATTATAATGTTACAAAAATTATGTAGTCATTTAAGTTAATAACAATCGTTTTGTCGATCTTTGGTACTTGAGTCAACAATAAACTTCTTATAATTACAAGTTGTTTATGTGGTAGAATATCCATTATCTCCAGAATTATATTCATGATGTAGATATCCTATATATCATATATATCCTGTATATACATTCATTTATAATATTACATAACATTTAGAGGTAAGAAATGAAATGCACCGTTCATGGAGACGGTAAGCCGTACGTACACATGAACGCTACTTTCATTTCTATTTCATATTTAATGGAATGAAATTATAATTATATAAAGGTATGATATAATTATAGTATAATATCATGTATAATATCATTTACTCCATCAATTATACATCCCACATATGGAATTAACTATTCAAATCACTTTGAGAGGGCGGTAGTCCCCACTTCCTAAAATGAAATTATCGCCTTTACCCATAATGGAAATCATAAAGGTATGCCATAAATGAAAAATACAGAATCATAAGGAAAACAAAAACATAATATATATCATATATAAATATAGTTTCATCATAATGGCCCCCATGAGAGGTGTTAAAAGAAGATTGAACAATCATCGTTTCTTGAGGCAGAAATTTACCAACCACAGAAACAGTATGTTCATTAACCATTAAGAGAAGGTGTGTGTAAGTGTAAATAAAATCCTTCTCATAAAAACATCCAAGTATATTGAGTATATTGGTGTTTCTACAAAATAAAATAATAAAAACATTTTAGGGGGTTGGAGAAGAAAAATAAAACAAAAGAACACAAGAGAAGACATTACCTTAAGACCGGGTAACTCTTTTTTGATTTGAGCCAAAGGCTTCTCTAGGATGAATTCTGCCCAAAGTGAGGCTTCTTGGAGTAAGATAGGGAAGTTGAGAGAGTATTTAGGCAGAGGTTGGCTGAGCCAAAAGGCCTTGAAGGTGTGAATAAGGTGGTAGTGGTTGGGGCCTTTTATAAGAGGAGACGAGGGGCACTCTTGGAAAGTCATGAAATGTTACTTTATTATATAACGAGTATCGGATTTTAAAGGTCCCACACTTATATATTTCGAGGATAAGGTGATAAGGGTTCGAAATATACTCATCCAATAGGTTTTTGACAAGTGTAATTCTTAGCTTTTACATTATCTTTCCATTTTATTTAAATCGTTAATTAATGAGATAATTGCTGCATCATCATGGTGTCAAAAATAATTTAATTTATTTAATGTCTAAAAATTATAATAAAAATATCATGATTTATGAAATCTTTTTATCTTTCCAATGAATATTTATATTCGAAATGTAAACTTATATAACCCAATGTAATAATTGTTTTAGTAAAACAACACATGTTTGTGACAATTTTATTTTTACATTAAATAAAAAGTTATTAATGTCATTTTCCTACCAAAGTGGCTCCATGGGGTCCCCAAGTTGACCCATGGATTTTCTTAGTCGTCCATGACTCATCCAATAGGGGTAGGACATGTGTCAGGGTCATTTCATATTATTATAACATTATCTTTACCTTAAATTTCATTAATTACCTTTAATCGCGATTAATAAAACATAAATGTTACTATTCACCAAAAAATTATTTTAATCACATTGAACCAAATTTTACATCCTAATAACAACCATGTATGTTGGATTATTGAAATTAAATTCATAGAAGCAGTAAAGTTTCATTTAAATGAAAAATCAGATTTTTAACTACCACTTAGTGGTTTCACTATTCATCAAAAATTGAAGTTTTTCAGAACAATGCCAAAATTTCACCCTAAGCTATAATTGATATTCCGAATTCCAAAATGATGCCTATTTTACAAAATTCCAACCATATAAGTTGAATTAATTAATTTTATAATTAATTCCCGCTATGATAAAATTTGGGCTCAGTAATAAACCCACTATATAATTGAAAAATATTAATAAAAATGAAATGGGATTATTCTATAATTACCTTGGATGTTACATCCTTCCCCCATTTTCAAAATTACAACCTCACAATTTTAAAATTTGGTCTTAGTAACTCGGGTTTGACTTTTCAAAATTCATTTATTGAAAACCCACATTGGAAAAAGGGTTAATAAAACATCCACTATAAGTGATATAATGTGATGTACAAAGGCCAGCTGATATAACACATACTAGGATCTGATGCTTGAAAACATTGATATGGAAGATAAACAAAGTGTCCAGCTCTGATGGAGAGTGATTGAAAACATGTTCTGGAGAATGTTAAAAATCATAAAACCATAAACTTATGATGGGTTAAAAAATCTTTCGTTTCTCTATAGTAAAAGTAAATGAAAAACACTTTTTGTAATATGATCCTTTTCATAGAGTTGAGGAATTCATTCACTACATAGAATATGAACTTAAGGAAACATATATAAATGAGAAGTTAAGTTTCATCCATTAGTCAATATCCACTATAAGCTCATCATTTCCTCTAATCGATGAGTATTTATGAGTAATTTTTTCATACCAGAAGAACTATAATCAACATGTAAAAACTCACATCACCCAAAAAATGTTATCAATCTATATATTTTATATTTAAACATTATCCAAAACCAAAATGGTTAGTACCAGATCAAATAATTCCCCCAAAAATGATAAAACATTATAAGAATAAAGACTACATTTAATCTCTAAAATTCATCCATGATACGAAAAATTTAACATAGACCATTCAACAAATTAATATTAATAAATTTCGTCCAAAATAATTCAAACTAACAATGAAATCCAAAATGAGAAATATTTGAGGACATATTCTTCGAAGATAAATTTTAACATTTATCTCTAAATAAAATCAACTACAATTAATAAATTGTACCAAAAATTAATTTCCCAAATCACATATTATCTATGATATGTTAATTATTTCCAAAAATAAACCAAATTTCTTTAAGGTAATAAATAAATCATTGATTCTTATAAAATATTAATCATCCATTAATCCTCAATTTAAAAAACCATATTATTCTATTTACCTTAATCATATAATATTCCCAACATAGTGAGTGTCTTACAAGATAAAATTAATCATATAATTCCCAAATCAATTTCCAATGTCATGGTTATCAATTCGAAATAATATATGTCTACCAAATCAACTTATTTTTAATCCATAAAAAAAATAAAAAAAAATGAATATGTAATACTATCCAAGGAAGTCACATAGGCTAGTGGTAGCCGATACACCCTTGTCACCCTTTGGTTGTGGGTTTGATCCGCATAGCTTGGCTCACTCGATGGGTGGTCACAAATATTTTTTTTATCTCTTTTTATGAAACTCAAAAATTAAAAAACATTTTTTATCCTAAAATGTTATCTTATACCTCTCATTTTCATCCTAACTCATAATGATGTCAACATCTTAATTCATGAAGTCGTATATATATTAACATGTTTCTATATCACCTCCAAATAATCTAAAAAACTATTCCCAAATTAATGAAAATTATACCTGATCATATTGTCCACCTCTTCACATCATCATTCTGTTCTCATAGATAGATGGTCCATGCACTGCAGCAATGATATAGAGATTCATCAAAATCACCAACATAATTTATCTAAATACACCTTGTACTACTTGGTTCATATGGGTGATCATATAAAAATAATTCTGGAAAATAATATTGTGTGACACGAAATTTCAAATCATCATATAAGGCTTGATATTTATAAAAAATTTGGATCGAGTGTGAGTAGAAACCTTCAATAAATTGTCCTTTTAAAATACCATATGTATTTTCTGAAATAATATATTTTAATGTGAAAGTATTAGTCGGTTTTGTATAGGTATCCTTATTCAGTAGTTTTTTCAAAATCATAGTATGATTCAAAATCTCGTGATAAGGTATAATATTTGAAAATTCCTTGATAATATTTATATTTTTTTAAAATATGAGAATATTGTGAAAACAAGGATTTAATAAAAACAATCCATGATCCACGATGGTATAGAGTTATTGTGGAAGTGTTTGATATCTGATACAACTACTTCAAAATTAGTTGTATGTTAGAAAATGTTTCAAAATCATCTGAACATGACTTTTCAATAATTATTTCAACCAATTTATCAAGAATAGAGAGTAATTTTGTTTGATATCCTCCTCCTTCAATTTTTAATTGACCATCCCTGATATAAAAAGTTATAAAATAATGATTTAACTAAAATAGTAGACATAGAAACATACCATGTGTTTAATAAAAACTTATAATCCCTAAAGATGTCTAAACTGACATTCGATACCAATTATAAGGAAATGGACTAATAAATTTCATAATCATGAGTTAAGTAAAGAATTTTGACATTATTTTACATCAAAGATATTTTTAGGGTGCAGAGGTTCGGGCTCTCCTTTTTGGCTTGATGGTCTGTAGACGGAGAGGGATGCAGGTGACAGAGGTGCAGTCAGATTCTGAGACTCTAGTGAAGATGTTACAGGGAGGCCATGGCATGCCGTGGGATTTGGTTTATCTCATTCAAAGGTGCAGGGCAGAGACTAATCATGGAAGTACTATCCATCACAGTTGGAGGGAGTCTAATTTTGCGGCAGATGCTCTGGCTCGCTTGGGCAGACAGGAGGAGCAACTTTTGATCTTTGATAGTTTGAACTCCCTCCCCCTTGAGTTATTTACTGTGGTGCAAGGGGATTCTCTTGGTCTTCACTACTTTTTCCTCCGTGAAGGGAGGTTCCTTGTTTTGTTTATCTTCCTACGAATAATAAAAGAAGTAATTTGCATCATATTGCAGACAATTCTACTAACAATAAATATTTTATCATAAAACAAAAACTTCTAATGATAAATTTGGTTACTCTTCATGTTTAAACATCATAACTTTTCTATGGTTCCATCCTTGAATCTATTCTCTAGGAATATCCTATGAAAAACCTTTCAAAACATGGGATGAGTGTAAAAATATCAACAAAGGACAAAAAAATTAAAACTATTAGCCTTACTAAATCATGTAAACAATGAATATATTATCATAAAGTAATTATTTTCACCATTATGAAGTAGTATATACTCTTCACTAGATACATGATCATAGATTAAACTTTTGTAACCAAAATATTACCATAAAACCCTTAGAATGCAATATATAACATATAAAATGTAACATGAGAGATAATCATATTTAAATGGAACAAACATACAGTAGAATTCCAGAAATCATTATTACCAATGGAATAACCATATGGATGACTTCCATACCCAATGCATAGGAGGTTATAACGTAACCAACCATCCTTTTTTATCATAGAACCACCCATATTTGCTTTATCACACTACCAACCATCTATGGTTTATCATGGAACCACATTTCAACTTTCCAAGTAACATTATATAATGATAACACATAAAATATTTCAAAATTCAACATTTCACTCATAAAATTTAATTTTCATTCACAAGGAATATTTTCATGATACTAAAATATTCAATCCATTTCGAAATTTTTTTGATGCATTTAGTAAATAGAATTTTTAATAAAAGAGTCCCACAACACAATGAATAATTTGAAATAAATTGAAATTTTAAAACATTCATGTCTATATAAATAAATTCATAAAACCTATTTAAAAACATCGTCACAAAATAGAAGGTTTTTAGATGAACACATCATTAACATATTAAAAACAATGTTTTAGTTAAAGAGACCTTTTCCACTTGAGAAACACTTGACTAAAAATAATTAAAGAATAACATTAATTAAAACATTATATATCATGATAATATAATAAATTATGATATATTGAGTCAAAATAGTTATATATACACATTAAAGGATAATAATGGTGCATAAAATCAAGATATGCCACAAAGAAATGTTATTGAGAGGAAATACCTTACAAATATTGAATAATTAGATTATAGATAAATCAATCACATAATATTGTGTGAAAATCATAAGTACACCCAATATAACTGTATATTGTTTTTAAAACAATTAGAGTATATTAAAACATATTCTTGGAAAATAAAAACCTATGACATGGATATTGAACTCCATGAATGGAGATTGAGTTATGATTTCCCTTACATCAAGTATGACATGTATTAATCATTATTTATATTACTTAATAACACACATATGTTAATTTATAAATGATTCATAAACTTTTTCAATTTTATTCTTCATTTTATAGTACATATTACCATGATATAGAAATTAGTTAATTATTTGAGTTTATATCGGACATTTTGTCAATTTTTTGTACATGAGTAAAAAATTAACTTGTTGTGATTACAATTTATCCGTGTGGAAAGAATTAAATTTTATCTAGAATATTATTCATAATTTAAAAATCATATATATATAATATCTATATTAATAATAATCTACAATTATGGGCATAAGAAACGAAATGCACCGTTCATGGAGATGGTAGGCCGCACATAGGAATGAACGATACTTTTAGTTCTTTTTTATTTTAATGGAATGAAAAAATGATACATAGGTATATTATAATTAACGTATAATATCTATATAACACATGCCACTATCTTCTATATGTTCCATGTGTTGCATGAATGTGACATATCAATTTGAGGTGGTGGTAGTCCGCACTTCTTCAAATGAAATTAGCGTATTTTGACATTATTGAAAGCATAAAGGTATGTTATAATAAAAATAATAGATGAATATAGACAATATAAATATAATATATATCATATATAAATACAGTTATATCTTAATGGCCACCATGAGAGGTCATAGATGTTAATTAAACACTCATCTTTTCATGTGGCAGTAGTTCACCGTACACAGAAATAGTATGTTCTATATCTATTAGATGGAGGTGTGTGTAAGTGTAGGTAAAACCCATAGAATAAATAAATTCAATTATATTAATGGTACTATTTTTTTAAAATAGTGGAATGTTAAAAGGATATAGGGTTTGATAAGGAAAAAAATAAATGAAAGTAGCTTGAGAGAATATGTAACCCCTAAATTGGGTAATTCTTTTTGATTTTAGCGAAAATTATTTCTTGAATAGCTTTCTTCCCATAGTAAGGATACTATAAATAATGCAAGGATGTTGAGAGAATTATTTGAATAGAATTTGGATGTTCCAAGGGGCTTGATATGTCTGAGTGTGTGGGTATAAATAGTGTCCTTTTATAACAGGGAGGGTGGGAACTTTAGGAATGTCTTGAAATATTATTTTATTATAAACTAATTTTTCAATTCTCAAAGCTCAAAAGTAATATATTTAGAGGCTAAGATGATTATAGGTTAAAATACACTCAACTAGTAGGTTTTAGACTAGTTTATTTCTATATTTTAACCTTATCTTTTGTCTTTAACCCTTATTTAAATAAATTAACTCTTTCCAAGTCTTCTTGTGTTTTTACATTATATGGTGAATATAGTTACTATAAAATTCCATGAGAACCTGAAGTGGATCATTAATAACATTTTTAATATTATTTAAATCATATGGCCTAATATTTTTATTTTATGACTATTATATCATTTAATAAATTATTATTGTTTAAAAACTCATTTCTGTAAAATTTTTACACAATTTAGTAATGGGTTTTTGTTAATGTAATAAAAACAAAATTAGTTTAAAAAAATTTACCAAAAATAAAAGATATGTTGTCATATTAATCCATAAAATTCATGGATGGTATAAAAATATTAAAATTAAATTTACTTTTACATTTATAATATCATTCATTAGAATTATTTATTAATAAGTTAATCCCTACGTTGTCATTGTGTCATATATAAGTTAATTTATTTTATGTCAAAAATTATAAATAAAATACCACAATGTAGGAAATATTTTTATATTTATAATTACTATTTATAGTTAATTATATCTATTATCTGACCTTATATTAAAATTTTCTTAGTAAAAGGATACATGTGTATGTTATTTTCATATTTACGTTAAATTAATTATTATAACATGTCATTATCACTCTCAAGTGGCATCTAATTGCCAAATGTTCAGAGTAAAGATTTTTTTGGACGACTATGACTCATACAATATGATTTGGACACATATTAGTTTTATTTTATAATATTATTATTTTTACCCTTATTTACCTAATTTTCCATTTAACCATGGTAAATAAAAATAATTACCAAAGTTATTATACATAATATCAAAAAATAAAAGGTGCCTATTTACATAATTTTGAAGTTTTGATTCAAATTATGGAATAAATTTTTCCAAATTAAAAATACATAATATGACTTAATTATTTTAAAATTAATCCTTGTTGTGAACACCAGAAAGAAAGTTTTTATTAATTAAATGCAATAAAAAGATTGACATCTATTTATGTCAAATTTAAATGTGAAATTACATCTGATAGACTAAATTTTATTAAATGATAAAAAATTAATTAAATTATAATTTAACACTAATTAAAATTATAATGTAACTATTTAAATAAATTATACAAAAGGTCATTTTGAATTAAAATGCATTATTATTCACTATTCATTAAAAGAATAATTTTATCATAAAATGGAAAAAAAATCAACTAGAATAAATTTTGATGTACCTATTTGGAATAAGTAGTTTATAATGACTAATAAAACTTATAAAACGGTAAAAAACTGGATTTAAAATGGGTTCCTCATCAAAAGGTGGTAAAACTACTATTTAAAAATATTAGAGTATTTAATTCTTAAAATTTGATTTATTTTCTTTTTCAGCCTCTAAAAGTCATTGGATAAATGTAAAATCATTCAAAAAACATGGGTACACATATTATAGTTAATTGTTTTCCTTCCTGTCAATACAATGGATAGGATATAACATCAATTTAAAATAATAATATTAATAATGTATTATTTTTTAGTATACCTCTGTGTTGTGTGAAATGTATGATTTCAGAAAAACCCAGTGTTGTGTATTAAGTACCCTCTCTGAGATAACATACCCATTATGTTAAAAATACTATATAATTAATAAATATTAATAGATATGAAAAATATGTAATCTTTAATTACCTGGGATATTACAAGTACCCTTAGGATCAGTTGTCCAATTCATGGAAAACACTATTTTTTTAGTGATTATTTAATTACAATTAAAGGTATAAAATGTGGGTCTATGATACTGGACCAAACAATATAGATAGGAAAGTTTATAGTGAATTTTAATGAAATCTCCACAATGGGTAGGTTTTTGAAATAAATGGTGGGGCGACCAGGCATTTGGAACTCATACTACGTTGGTTCCAGGTAGAGGATAGTGTCCTGCGACGTGCATGATGTGATGTGCTTGTGAGAATCTTGGTGGAAATAAGAATTCCTTTTGATGGATAGTGTCTTGAACATGTTTTTTCTATTAGAGTGCTAAAGTCTAGTTGGTGGGAATAGTTGATCCTATTGGGTTATTTGGGATCATCTATTAGGATAGGTTCATACTAGGATAGAGAAGACCCTTGGTGTTTATTTAAATACGGATCATTCCTCATGTCATTTTATATGAGGGTGACAACATCACTATAGTAATTATCAATAAAAAATATTAAAATATCATCGAGTTGTTATTATGGTTATCATGTTCATCATAATATGATTAGAGACACTTTGGTACTAGCGAAAGAATGTATAATGGATTGGGGTCATATATTTAAGGATCTATAATGGGTAATTATTTATTTATTTATTTCCAAAACATAATATATTATAACGATCATGTCCTATGGATATATCAGTAAATTATTGGTATTTATGGGACCATATTGGTGGTGCACAAATTAATTTTGTACACAAACCCCACTCACGCCACCATTACTCTTACCCAAGAATATCCTGACATGGTTGTATGTTTAGGTTTAGATGAGGCCCGGGTTTATCATGGTCGAGTAAAATATCATGTATATGCATTCTATATATTAAGAATAGGCATGTCTTAGAGTTACATATTAGAATCTGTATTATATTTCTTTTTTATTTTATATATTATTAGTCGAATGATAGTTTTTGAATTATATTCATGTATAAAAGTATTTATATAAGTATAGAATCATAAGTTTATTTATTTTTTCAATTTAATGTAAGGTGTATGATGTTTGGGTTATTTTATTTTTATTCTAAACTCAGATATAGGTGTTATTGTCTCCCTACATAACAACATTAGACCCCTGTCACTATTTGGGGGCCTCTGGAATATGAGGAGGAATTCTTATAGTCATGTGGAACTAATGTTTTTATTACTATTCATATTAATAAAGAAAAATAAATCTAAATGAGGTTAAACAAGAAAGGAAACCATAATTTATGCTAAAGAACAACCTAATTTATTTTATAAAACATTTGGTTGTAAAACTATTATTTACTTGAGAATATCTCATATCTATGAGAATAAATGTGTTAATAAAATAAAAAAATTTCCTAAAAAAATCCATTGTGTTTTTAGTAATGAAAAAAAATTAGTCCCAAATTGAGTGAAAAAGAGATGATCAGAGTAGATAAAATATTTCATGCATAAAAATTTAACTTGAAACAAAATTTTGGAATGGTTACTGGGTAAATACTATTATTGATTACATTTTTTCTTATTTGGATACCATCTAGTACACATACCCCTTAAGGATCAATAATAGATAAAATTTAAATTCCCATTTGGTAAATATTAATAAATGATGAGATCATTTTAGCCTATGTATTGCTCTGCTTACTTTACATCATTTTTTATTAGTATTTTCTCACATTAACTAGATAATTCCATAGAGGTCATTATAAATAATTTAACTATTTATAGTCATTCTTATTATATTTTAGAGTATAATATCTATTTTATGTTCCATCGAAGAATTATAAATAATATAGTTTCAAATTATGATAAATGTTATTATATAGTGGAAAAAGGAATTATTTTGTGTCTTATTGTAACTATGAAGTGTATCCATGATTATAATTAAAAATAGATGTTATTTCATCAATACCAAACCCAAATTCTATATTGGATATGAACTATCTAATGGGATATTATTATTTTTTATAATGGATTTATTAAATATAATTGGTAAAAAAACTATTCTTTTCTAATTTCCATACTAATATTTGAACTTTATTATCGACAAAAGCATTAAAATTCAGAATAATGAATTGAAAAAGTTTATTATTTCACCACCAAACATCCAACTGCATAGATGAAATCATGTTTCATTCTTATTAAATTAATTTCAAGGATTTCGTTTCAAAATAGATAGAACACACCTCTTATAGTATTTCACATTCATCCAAAAATATTTTCTTAGAATATTAAAATTACATAACAACTGAAAAATAATTTCATACAATAATATTCTCTTTAGATAAGTTTAATTCACTTTTCATTGGGTGTAAAGTAGTGGTGTTTTTAAACCATGTGTACATTAATTATTCTTACGTAACCATGATGGAAAATCCATGTCTTATTTGATAAATGATTCTACTTTCTGTGATTGATATTTAAATTCACTATTAGAAGTGATTAAAATATTCAATTAACAACCATATTATAAGAATCCTGAAAGACTATGATATATATTCAAATAATAAATCCCCAGTTTAGAAAAACATCCCCAATGAGAAGTAGTACATTTTCTTGATACAATTCACTACTTTTACAAATTATTAAAATGTTTGGATTCCATCGAGACACAATTTATATATATTAAACACTAACTGGATTGATCTAGTAGGGATTCCAGGTATTATATTATTAAGGATCCCTATTATTTGAAAAAATGTAATGATTGTGTCATAAGATCATGTGTACCTAATGACGAGTTTACATATATCCTCACATTTTACCACACTCTGGCTTGTGGTGGGTCACTTTGGTCCCTAAAAAACTACGTATAAATTCATAGATTTCATTATTCTATGGTAAATGATATTAAGAGATTCTAATCAATAATTTCTATCACTTACATAATACTGGTTTACAATAAAAATTATTATAGTAATGGGATACTCCAATGTACAATGATCTTATATAAAATATTTTATGATTGGGATATTGAATTTCTGGGACCCCCAAGTTATTTTGGATTATTTTATAATATTCATTCAATTGTTTATGTATCAAAATGGGTAGAGGAGAAATAATCACATAAAAATTACTCTAAATTGGCTGTGGAATTCACGAGGTCACATTTTTTTAAACACGATTTTATGATGTTTATAATTATATATTATGTTTCACATTAATATAATCATGAAATGAAATCTGTACACCATGTGTATGGGTATTTTCATAATCTCTCTGATAAATATCACCTCGAAACTAATAGAAAATCTGTTATTTAAATCATAATGTTAATGAAACATTAATAAAATATTATAACCCTATTAATTATGATTAGATTATACAACTATATGACTCTCTATGGGCCAACAATATATCTTATAAAAATCCCATCATAATTTCACATTACCCGATTATCTTAGAATAAACTTGTCACCTATCAGTTGTAATAGATCACTATGCATATTAGGTTATTAAACAATGTAATATGAATATATTATATTCAAATGAATATATGATGTAATTGATTTATGTGATATATGAAATTTTAATATATATATATATATATGAGAAATCCTAAATCAATAATGGTAGTTGTAAAATCCCAGAAAAATAAAGAATACCACATTTTAATATATATTAATTTTTGTGAATTGAATATTAACTTTAATTTAACAGGGTTGATAGGTACAATAACTTACTTATCATGAAACAATGTGTTTCTCCGAAATCATACTTGCACACAACATTGAGTTATACTAAAAAGTAATATAATATTATTATTAATTTAAATGGTATTTAACACATTGCTGTTATATACGATGGAATGAACATAACTAACTAACATATGATTATACATGTTTAATTAATGTCTTTAAATTTATCCAATAAATTTTAGAGGCCTAAAATAATAATGAATAAAATATTATGCATAATATACTCTGATATTCTTTAAATGGATGATTTACCACCTTTTGATGGAGAAACCTTATTAAAACTAGTTTTTGTCACTTTTATTTATTTTATTTTACAATATAAAATTATTATTTAGAATCGTGACATCAAAATTTACTTTAGATGAAATGTTGGTATATTTCTGATAAAGATCATTTTTAATGAATAGTGAGAAATACTGAATTTTAATTCAAAAAAGAAATTTAATGTAAATTATTTATATATTCAGATTGAACTTTTAATTGAATTTAAAGTGTAATTGGAATATATTTGCACCATTTAATCCAATTTTGGTCATTGTATTTAATTTCCCTTTTAAATTGGACATAGTCACATGTCAATCTTTTGGTAGAATTTACTTCTTAAAGACACACTTTTTGTTTTTGACAATTGGAATTATTTTTAAATTAATTTCTTACAATTATATGTTTTGAATTTTGAAAAATTAAATCAATATTTGGAATCAAGAGGTTCATATTTTGTAAATATGTACCTTTTACTTTTAGACATTTTGAATAGTAACTTCAGTAATTCTTTTATTTATCTTGTGAAATGGTAATTCTAGTAAATAAGTGAAAAAAATAATACGATAATTATATTAAATTACCTTAACATGTGTACTAATACTATTATATGATATATTTCTGACCATGGTCATCATTGGGATTATTTTGGGACCCAATGGAACCACATTGATGTGAAAATAACATTTTATAAGAATTAATTTAAAGTAAAGAAAAATATAACATAAACATGTTTGCTTTAGTAAAACAACTATTATATGGGGTTATATAAGTGATATAATCATCTATAAATAGTAATTAGAAATCTAAAAATATTTACTACATCACTGTATTTTGTTTATTTATTTTATACATCAAATAAATAAATATATTTATCAAACAATGCTGATGTAGTGATTACCTTATTAATTAATGATTTACATAAATGAGATTATAAATATTAAAATAACACTATTTTAAACATATTTATGCCATCCTAAAATTATATTGATGAGTATGACATGTTATATTTGAAATAATGATGTTTTGTTGAAATATTCAACTGTTATGGATTTTTAAAAAGTCATGACAAGAATAGTATAAAAATTGACATATATGAGTTTTTTGAATAAATATTAATTTATTAAATGATATAATAATCCTAAATATCTATGATTCTATCAAATGTCTTAGAAAATGTTGAAAATTTCATTAATGAATGATTGAGGTTCTATTTCCATTTTACAGTAACTATATTAACCATATAGTATGAATATACAAGAAGGCATGGTAAGAGTTGAGTTAGTTAACTAAGGGTTAAAGCTAAAAGAGAAGGTAAATTTATGACCTAGAATTGTCTAAAACCTATTGTATTATATGTTTTTGAACCAAAATAATCATACCATTGAAATAAATTACCTTGCGACCATTTTAAACTAAAAATCATTTTATAATAAAATAATATTTCTATGCCTTTCTAATATGCCCCTCCTCCCTATTATAAAAGGGAATAACCTATACCCATTTAATGGAACCTATCAACCCCCTTTTTGGCCCATCCTCTACCCAAATAATCTCCCAACAACGCTCTATTCCCCAAAGAATCTTTACATTGGGCATAAGGAAATTCTAGTAAGACTTTTGGTTGAACCCAAAGAAAGTTACCTGATTTAGAGGAAGAAAAAGAAACATACATGACAAGTCGGACACAAGGTAAGGGACTTCGTCTCAATATCCTTTCACTGAGTCATATTCTTATAATATAAACTTACTTAATTTATACTCTGTATGAAACCCTTTCACGTTAAATATTAATTCAATGGGAATTTGTTTTCTACGAAGTGTTTTAATAAGTGACAAAATGAATATTTTTAAGGTATGCAGTGACAATGACCTTTCCGCCACTACAAAAATTATTTGATATTTGGCTTCCTTAAAAAGTTAAAATGTCTTTAAAAGTAAAATAAATACCATATATACTTTTTGTGTATTTTGGTATTGAAAATGGTTTTTTAAATGGATTGGGTATTACAATATCATGAAATTATTCCTTGTTATTGCAAATGAAATGTTATTAGTAAAATTTTCATATTTAAATTTTTTTAAATGTTTTGATTATATAATGGTACATGGAAATTCGATGGGTGGTTCTGTGATGAACCAATTATGGGTGCCTACATGATAAATATAATGAAGGGTGGTTCTTTGATAAACCGAGGATGGGAGGTTATGTTATAATCTCTAATGCATAGGGTATGGCACTCAGCTGTATGGCAATTCCATTTACTTATATATGTGGAATTCGACCGTATGGTTATTCCATTTATGTATGTTCATGTCCCATGATGCCTTTATTTGTTATAGGTTTATTTTGATGGTATTTTGGTAATATTTGGGTTACATAAAGAGTAATAAATGAGCTTATATTATGTGAAGTATATTTACCACTTCTTACAGGTTAAAATTATTACATTATGATAAAGTATTCATAGTTATCCTGTAATCCCAAGACTAGTAGTTTTCATTATTTATGTATCCCTTATTGTGATGTTTATCCTCATCCATGATTTTGAATTTTTTTTATAGGACATAAATAAGAACAGTGTCTAAGATGGGATCAAGGAAAAGTTATACTGTTAAAACATGAATCAATGTCATGCTTCTTTTTAGAGAGTTTTTTTGTTTTATGAAACAATGGATAGGGAGTATAAGTGTCTACTTGTAATATTCAAGATGTTATGTATAATTTATGATATAATTCTCTAAATATCTAATCCTAAAAAGATCCTTGATGTGAATTAATGTCAAATTATTGACTTATCTCAAGAATAAGTGTTGATTAAGGCTTGGGCTTTATAATTGGGATCCAAGTTCGGTTTGGATAACATTAAGAGTTATAATATTTTTAATAGAATTTCCAAAAAAGATTTTTACAATTTGATCAAATTTAATCAATATATCATTTTAAGATTACCACATTGCTTCATCTAAGATATGTTTGTTCTGAAAGGTTTTCTACAGAGGAAACATGGATGCTATGCTGGGACGAGATACAAAGGGAAATTACCGTCCAAATGAACATTTGGAGATGGTCGGAATCAAAACTGAACAATTTGTTGCATTAATGGATTAGTTGACTCAGGTGATAAATGGTGGTGGTGTTCTTGCACAAGATCAACTAGCCTAACCATAGAGGAATATATCGATCATAAGAAAATTCCTGAGAAAACATCTACCATCATTCAGTGGATCATCTAACCCTGTGCAAGATGAAGGGTTGATTAAAGCATTGGAAATGATTTTTGACGTAATGGGTTGTCCATACAATAAAAAGGATCATCTTTCTATTTATCGTTTTGAAGGTGAAGCTGATAAATAGTGTTCAATGATTAAAAATATCATAGGATGTGAAGAGATTGATGCCATGGAATAACATGAATTTAAAAATATCATCCTTGCGAAATATTTTTATAAGACTTTTCGACATAGGATGAAAAATAATTTTTTTGAATTGAGACAAAAGGAGGAAGATTAAGTGGCTATATATGAATAAAATTTCACCAGTTTTTCAAGGTACGCCCCAAATTTGATTTGGCATATTGATATTAATATAAATTTGTTTTACTCGGGATTGAAGCTAAAATATCGAAGGGTGTTAGCTTCTCGTGAGTTCAAAATCTATGAGAAACTTGATCGATGTGCTGAGAAGGTAGAAATTGTGTTTTATGATGAGAATGTATTCCATGAGAGAGAAAAAAAGAAGTGATTTGGTTGGAAGGAAATGAGAAAGAATTTATCACAGAAGCATAATGGTTTAAAAACCAAACTTCCTACCTATGAAAAGTATGGTAAAATACATCAAGGAGAATGTCTCTCAAAAAACTAGTAGTTCTTCCGATGTGGTAAGACTGGTTATATTGTTCATAACTGTAAGGAATATGATCAGGAAGAAAATGAAAAACTAGTTGTATGATGATTTAGTTGTAATGAGTTAGGAAATTATGCTAATGTGTGTCCCAAGATGAATACCCCAAGTGGAAACCAGCAAGATCGAAAGCATTAGGGAATTTCAAAAGCAGTTGATACTATAATGATTGATGTGGGACCATCAAATTAAATGGTCATAGGTATGTTACATATTTCATCAAAATTTTCCAATACTCTTTTTGACCCTGGATCTTCACATTATATAATTTATGAGATATTCACATTTAAATTGGATATATTACATCATGAAATCGATATAGAACTTTTAGTGAAAACTACGTATCGATGAATTAAAGAAACAAAAATTTATAAAAAAACATTCTATTCTCATTAATGGGATAGTCTTTCGTGAAAATCATGTTGAACCTTCCACTGTGTAATTTTATATCAATTTGGTTATGGATTGGATTTTAGTTTATCATGCTAAAACAGATTGTAAAGACAATAATGTTTAATTCAATGATTTCATACCTTTGATAACATATCAAGAAGCTGAAATAATTATTAATTTTGGCAGTGGATGTTATCTAGATCATGTTTTTGAAATGAATGAAATATTTTTGATTAGTTACATTCTATTAGTGAATAAATTCACATATGTTTTCTATTATTAATTTCTTGGTATTTATCCCAATCAAGAGTTTGAATTTATTATTGGTTTAGTGCCCAATGGAAAAATTATTTCTAAGCCCCGTTATCAAATGGCTCATGTGGAACTAGTGGAATTAGAAAATTAGTTTCAATAATTACTTGATAATGGTTTCATTTGACCTTGTACATCACCATGGGGTGATCTAATTTTATTTGGGAAAAAGAAAGAAGGTTATATGAGACTATATATTGATTAAATGGCCCTAAATAACTTCACTATTAGGAACAATTGCGTGTAGCCTCATATCGTTGATTTTTTTTATCAGCTCTAGGGACCACAATATTTTTTGAAGATTGATTTAGGGTCCGGGTTCCATCAACTGAATGTGATGGTGGATAATATTCCAAGAACAACATTCCAAATGCGATATGGGCATTATGTGTTTATAGTTATACCGATTGGGTTATCAAATGCACATGTTTTTTTATGAATCTCATTAATAGAGTCTTTCATCAGTTTCTGAATTAGCTTGTGGTTATTTTTTTAGATGATATTAAGGTATATTCTAAAAGACAATAGGAACCTGAATGTTTCTTAAGGATTTTTTTTCAAACAATAAAAGAAAAAAAACCTATATGGAACGTTTAGTTAGTTTGAATTTTGGTTGCTCCAAATTTCGTTCCATGGTCATAGTTTTTCTAAATATGGAATAACTATTGACCCTTCTAAAACAAAATTTGTTGATGAGTGACCCAGACTTAACAATATCATAGAGATTTGTCGTTTTTTTGGATCAGCATGTTATTATCAAAGTTTTGTTTAAAACTTTTCTCAATTATATGGCCCACTAACTATGTTTACCCGTAAAAGAGTTAAGTTCATATGGACAAAAGAAGGTGATGATTTTTTTCAGAAACTGAAAAGAAGATTGGTAAATGCTCTAGTTTCGGCCTTCCTTCCAAGAATGGTGAATTATTTATCTACAATGATGCATCATTGAAAGGAATTGGGTGTGTAATAATGAAAAATGATTAGGTAATTGATTATGCTCCACGATAGTTGAAACCACACGAGCTAAAATACCATACACATGATTTGGAATTAGCTATTGTTGTTTTTAATAAAACATTTGGAGCCATCATTTGTATGGAATAAAGTGTGAAATATATACTGATCACTAAAGATTAAAGTATATATTCACTCAAAAATAATTAAACAAGAGACATAGTAGATGGATTGAATTAATCAAGGATTATGAATGAATGATCCATTACAATCTTGGAAAGGAAAATAATGTGGCTGACTATTTTACATAAAAGAGTAATGCCACATTAACCATGCTACATTTGGAATGAGGCACAATGGTTTCTAATCTAATGAAAATTGGTTTGGATGTTATTGGTGTAGAGAATTCCTATGTTTTGTTTTAGGTGATAGTGAAATTATATCTCTTAGACATAATTATGAAATCATAGAAAGAAGTTGGTGAGTTTCATAAAAAGGTATAATTGTTTTAGAGTCCTAAGATACATGAATTTAACGTTGATAAAGACTGTGTTTTGAGGTTTAGAAAGAAATTATATGGGACTTGTGATTCCCAATTAAATCAATAGTTATTATGTGAAATTCATAGTTATCCATTTTCAGTTTATCGTGGTAGTACTATGTTGTACAATGATCTTCAGGAGTATTTCTGGTGGGATGTTATGGAAAGGGATATCGCTGACTTTACTATGAAGTGTTTGTTTTCTCAGCAAGTTGAAGAAGAGCAGTAGTCACCGAAAGGGATGCTTCATCCTTTTTTAGTTCCAGAGTGGAAATTGGAAAATGTTTTAATGGATTTAATATTGGGGTTACCAATAACATCTCGAAGTAACAATGAAATTTGGGTTATTTTTGATCGATTAAGTCGATATTCTCATTTTCTTCCTATTCAAGATACTATTTCTCATGATAAAAAATCTCCTTTTTATAATAAGAAGATATCCAGGTTACAAGGAGTTACCCATTTTATATTATTGTGGTCCCTAGTTCACATATATCTTTTGGAAAGGCCTTCATAAGTCATTGGTAACTGAATTAAATTTCAGTATAGCTTTTCATCTTCAATCAGATGGGTAGTCAGAATGATAATGCTATACCTTGGAGGATATTTTACATACATGTTCACTAGATTACTTAGGATGTTGGGATATACACAATTCTTTTGTTGAGTTTTCTTATATTAATAGTCTTCATTATAGTGTACAGATGACACTATTTGAGGCATTATATGGAAAGTGGTGTCGAAATCCATCATTTTGTATGAAAAAGGTGAAAGGAAGTTGATGGAACCAAAATTCGTAGAAGATTTGGCATAAAAAGTTCTGTTGATTCAGAAGCACATGATAACAGTTCAGACCAGGTAGAAAATTATGCGGATAACCAAAGGAAGGATCTTTCTTTCGAGGTAGGTGATCATGTTTTTCTTAATTTTTCTCCATGGAAAAGTCTGTGATTCATTTTCATAAAAAGGGAAAGTTGAGTCTGTGGTTCTTTGGTCCCTATGAAATCCTTGAGAAATTTGATTCGGTTGCCTAAAAAATGGATTTACCTATATGTTTATCCCAAGTACACAATTTTTTCCCTGTTTTAATATTGATAAAGTACATTCCAGATCCATCTTAAGTTCAGATTACAGAGGTGGTTCAGTTGGATGATATTATTTCTTATGAGGAACAACTCGTCCAGATTCATGACTGAAGAGAGAATGAGCTACAAAATAAGGTATTTCATTAAGTAAAATTTTGTTGGAATAACCATATGGTTGAAGAGGCAACGTGGGAATATGAAAATTTTATGAGGGATAAATACACCCACTTATTTGATAAGTGAATTGAATTGCAGGGATGCAATTCGCAAATGGGGGAAGGATGTAACATACCAAGTAAATAATGAATATAAATTTTTATATTTAATAATATTTTTCATTTAAATATTAATTTTACAATAATGGGTATATTATGATCGATAGATTTCTCAACATGAGACAATGGGTTTTCTCTGAAATCTTATATTTCAAACAATGTTGAGTTACACAGAAAGATAATATAATAATATTATTATTTTAAATGGAAGTTAACACATCACCATTTTATTAGAGGGAATGAGCTGAACTAATTAAAATATTTTTATACATGTTTTTTAAATGTATTTACATTTATCTAATAAATTGTAGAGGCTTAAAATTAGAATGAATCTGATTTTAATAATGAAATACTCGAATATTCTTTAAAAGGTTTATTTACCACCTTTTGATGTATAACCATTTTTAAAGCATTTTTTTGTCACTTTTATTTGATATACATGAAAAATAAATTTCTTCATTAAAATTGGGACATCAAAATTTAATTTGGATGATTATTTTAATTTTTCTGATGAAGTTCCTTTTTAATGAATAGTGAAAAATTCTACATTTTAACTCAAAAATTCCTTTTAATATAATTTATTTATATAGTTAGATTGTACTTTGAATTGTTTTTAAAGTTTAATTAGATTATATTTTTACTATTTAATCCAATTCTTGTCATTGTATGTAATTTCACATTTAAATTGGACATAAGCACATGTCAATCTTTTGTATGATTTTACCTCTTCAAAACACACTATATGGTTTTGACAATAGGAATTAATTTGAAATTAAATTCTGAAAATTATTTGTTTTGAATTTGAAAAAATGGATTCCATATATGAAATTAGGAGGTCCAATTTGTGTAAATATGTACCTTTTAGTTTTAGACATTATGAATTGTAAAAATAGTAATTATTTTATTTACCATGGTCAAAAGGTAAATCAGCTATGCAAGGGTAAAAAATAATATTATAATAATATCTAATTACTATAACACATGTCCTAATACTATTGGATGACAACATTAAAACCATTGACATCCTTGGGTTGATTTTCTGACCCAGGGAGCTTATTTGACGTGAACATGACATTTTATAAGAATTAATTTAATGTAATGAAAAATTTAACATAATCATGTTTTTTTACAAAAAAAATATTTAGATTTATATAAGTGATATCTTAGACTATAAATAGTCATTAGAAATATAAAAACACTTCCTACATCTAGGTATTTTATTTATAATTTTTATACATCAAATAAATAAATATATTTATGAAACAATGACGATGTAGTGATTTCCTTATTAATGAATGATTTAAATAAATGAGATTAAAAATAATAAAATAAATTTATTTTGAAACATTATATTCCATCCAAGAATTTATCAATTATTATGACATGAAATATTTTAATTAATTAAGTTTATTTAAGGAATTAAGTTTTACTGTTTTTTAAAATGTAATGATACAAATACTGTAAAAATTGACATAATGAGTTTTTAAAACAAATATTATTTTATTAAATGAATAGTCCAAAAAATCTAATAATCAGCCTAATGATTTAGATAATATTCAAAATTTCATTAATGAACAACTTGAGGTTCGATTGTATTTTTAAAGTAACTATATTAACTATTTATTATGAAAATTCCAAAAGACATTGTAAAAGTAAAATTAGTAAACTAAGGGTTAAACCTAAATGATAAGGTACACTTTGTGTCCTAGACTTGTCAAAAAACAATTGGTTGAAATTTTTTCAACCAAAAATATTCTTATATTTGAAATAAATTACTTTGGGACCATTTTAAACATAAAATCATTTTATATTAAAATAATATTTCAATACCTTCATAAAGTGACTCTCCCCCCGCTTATAAAAGGGCATCACCTATACCCATTTAATGACATATTTAAATACCATTGGATCATCCAAACTCTACCCAAATAAGCTCCCAAAATCCCTATATTTCTCATAGATGCCTTACCTTGGGAAGAATTAAATTCAATAAATCATTTTGTTCAAAACAAAGGGAGTTACCCGATTTAGAGGAAGAACAAGGAACATACTTGACTAGTCGGACACAAAGTAAGGGAATTCATCTCAATCTCCTTTTGTTGAGGAAAATTTTGATAATATAAACATCTTTATTTTATATGGTTTATAAACCCCTTTTACTTTTAATGTCATTCAAAGGGACTATTTTTTCTATAAATCATTTTACTAAATGACAAAAGGAATGTTTTTGACCTATTCAGAGACAATGACCTTTCCGCCACTGTGAAAATTATTTTATATTTTGATTCCATAACTATATTTAATTTTTAAAAAATGGAAATAAATTTTATATACCATTTTTATTTATTTTGGTTTTGAAAATGATTTTTTAAATTGATTTATTATTTCAATATCTTGAAATGATTTCTTCTTATTGAAAATGAAATGTTTTTCGTGAAATTTTGACATTTCAAATATTTTATGTGTTATGATTATATAATAGTAGTTGGAAATTGGAAGGCTGGTTATGTGATAAACCAATGATTCATGGTTACATGATAAACCAAATGACGGGTTGTTCCGTGATAAACCAAGGAGAGTGGTTATGTTATAACATCCAATGCATTTGGTATGGAAGTCAACAACATGGCTATTCCATTTAGTGATATGTGTGGATGTCAACCATATTTTTATTCCATTTATGTATATTTATGTCCCATGTTACATTTATATGTTATATGTAGCTTTCTATGGGCTTGTAATAATATTTTGGTTATTTAAAGGGAATGAAATGAGCTTATTTACAGTGAAGTATATTTACTACTTCAAAAAGAATGAAAGTATTACATTATAATAAAGTAGACATGGTTTTCATGTTATCCCAACTATAATAGTTTTCATTCTTTATGTATCCACTACTGAGATTTTTATTCTTATCCCATGTTTTCAAATGATTTTCATAGGACACAAAGAATAATATAGTCAATATTGGGATCAAGGAAAATTTATGATGTCAAAACATGAAACAATGTGATGCTTTTTTAAAGAGTTTTTATTTTATAAAAAATCGTTAGTGAGTAGATGTGTCTACTTATAATTTTTTAGATGTTATGTTTTTTTTATTATACAATTTTCTAAGGCTATAAACACAAAAGATCCTCGATGTGTAATAATGTGAGATTGTTGACTTATCTCAAGAAAAAGTAATGTTTCAGGTTGGGGCCTTATAGTAGTACACATGATTATCATTACTATCTCATCCTTTAGCATCATTACCATATTAGGTATAAGTTACTCCACTACAATGAGTGGTTTATCTTACACTAGGGTTTGATTTAATCATAATAGTTTGGATAATGTAATATTAATTGTGTTTATCCTTTTAATATTGTGAGCACTAATACTAAAAAAAATATAATTGAAAATTAATCTTAATGGGTGGTGGATATTGAACTTCCATGAAGCCCTTAAAGAATCCCAACAAGAGGGACTCCACATTCGTGAAGAGACATGTCCCTAAAAATTTGATGGTTTTTTGATTCCTTCCTAATATAAAATTAATTGTATTTGTGATAATTCAAAATCATGGTCTGAGGGTTGATACATTCCTGAGTTAGGTAGGATATATTTTTCTTTTCTACATGATTATTCTTTTTACAAACTACATTATATTTATACGTTTACCCTCTTACCTATGTACATTACATATATTTTTCATCTTTCTTTTTTTTATCTTTATACGTGGAATTTTAACTCCCCCTTTTTCATTTTTTATTAATCATTGTGTTGAAATAAAAAATTTAAATTCATCTATAATCATAGAATTTGTTGAAAATTAATGGAGAATTTCCATATTGAATGTTTTTTATGTAATCAAAGAAAAATAATTTTTATTGTGGAATATAAATTTGAGTATGAATTTAACATTAATAGTTGATTTTAGTAAAGTGAAAAAATTATCAATTATATGATCAGCTGTATCTCTATATAAACATTGATATATTAATGTGTACTGTGTGTTGTGTTTATGAGTTTAAGATGTCATTTATCACCGCTCAACATTATTTTACCCAACCATGGAGTGTGAATATTTAATAAATAACTGGAGGTAAGTATACAATATTTTAATTTTTTTTTGAAAATTTCAATATGATTTTCCATATGTTTGATTCTTATATGGTTTGTTTCATTACAACCTCATATTCAGAAAAATACATATATATTCTCTGATTTTAGTATTCCCTAAATGAAAAAAACATACAAAAATAAATAATGGATTGCTTAAAAGTGAAACATATGGGGATATCATGGATGATTGAATCAGGTTAGACTATAAAATATATATAAGTGAGTGGGTCATTAAATTTTATTGAAAATCTTGTATGTAAGGTTTGATGGAAACAAACATATATGAATAAAATTTATCAAATGACCTCTAATTAATGGAAATAATTTGAAATAATATGATAAATGGTTTTCAAAAATTCATGTACAAATTTAGTGGAATTATTTCTGGGATTCTTATTAGTTAATATTAGAATCATGAATCTCATTGACTTTAGTTTTGAAACAATTTATGAGGAAAAAATTTCCATGATCAATTAGAATATATTTTTAGAGAGGTTCATGTCTTGATCACAAGAATATGATGAATTAAATGTACATTTGATGTTAAATTTTAATGATTTATTTAATTTAATATCTAATCACGTTTAATAATATCATATTTCCTAGGACATATTTTTTTGGTGGAGATGTTATGAATGTGAAATTCACTATTATATTCCCCATAATACCATGGATTATACTCTATTTATATTATAAATTGAAAACATAAAAATAAATTTCCCTTATAATTTGATAAAATATTAAAATTCTAATAACATTTAAATGGGTAACTTATAATATTGAATTAATTTGATGATAGTTGGTGGTGATTTTGTGTCCCCACTATGAAATATGAGAAAAATGGGTCAAACTACACGTGGGAACAAGAGTACGTATGGAATAAAATTTAATGTAAGCATAATATATAAATCCAATTTTTTTTTGAAAATATGTGTTTTAATGAGAAAAAATAAGAGATAAGATTCTATTGAATTCCATGGAACCCAATTTATCAACTATACTACATAATATTATTCATTATTGGAGATAATTGTCACTATTCATGGTCTTCAGGTCACTTCAATAATTCAGACATGTCTTGAGATATAAGAATATAATATATACCAATATTTTAAAACAATATGGAATATGTGATGATTTTTTGATATTTTCTAGAAGTTCATATAATAGAATATTTTAGGCCAAATCTATTATACATGTGGCTTATAAAATTCATAGTGCCCAATTCTCCTTCCACATTACATATAAAGTGGAACACTGGGAACCACATTTATAAGGCTTACTAAGGAGTGAAGTGACTCCATATTTGACTTCTGAATGGCTCATATTATCATATTGGATGTTCCTATGCTCTCTATCCTCATATAGGGATAAAATGAAATAGTAGACCCACTCAATCCACCTTCTCCTCTAAATGGAAATCTTGATATTGGGTGATCATTGTGAGGGATATATACACATGCATAGGCTGTTATAGAATCTTTAATTATACCAGTTTTGAGAAATTTGCGTTTTAAATATCTATTTTATGTTTTATATTATCATGAATATAAATTGAATGTATTATTTTGGGAGGATATAAGGAAAAATAATTAATTTCCTAATTTATATTTTTCAGAAGAATAGATGTTATCATTCGTTGTTTCAATTAGAATGGAAAAGGGTCCTTTTTTCAATAAATATAATTGAGATCCTAATATTATTTGATAGCCCTCATTCTATGTTTTTGTTCCAAAACATGATATGCGAATTTCTTTTTCAAATCCTGGTTCTAGGATTAGATTTCTAAAGGTAAAAGAGGGGTATCAAAATTTTGGATTGCTAAAAACAATTCAGTAGATCAAATGTGTGTTTCTGAACATTGAACACTATTTCTTGTGTAATAGAATCATGATAGATATATTAACATTTTTCACATGAAATCCCACTTTTTTTAAAACAATTAGAATTTTTAAATTATTTCATCTTATTTGGATACCACATTTAAAACAGTCATGTTTTTATTTTAATTTTATTGACCATAATAAAAATTCACACCCAAAAACCTCTAACACTACTTGAGAGATAACACAGTGTCCAACGTAGACAATTAATAATACTAAAAAAATTAATCTATCATATTATTGTTGTCTGATAAATTTCCATAATGTTATATCTTCGATTGATGTACTCATCAAATTTTTTAATTTTATGATGTGTTGGTAGTTAGAGATTAGCTATGTTTTTGATGGAATGTGCTACTTTTTCATAGTAATTTATGATTATCATGTTTTTTAGGATACTATGATATTAAATTCATAATCCATGATTTAGGTGACTTCTTACAATTATTATTCTATTATTTTCATTATAATATTATTATGAGTCATGATTTATCACCCCATTTTTATCTTGCACACACAATTACTCTACTATATGGATAACCAACTATTTTATGGATGACATCAATTTATCCCATGTAGTAAACATGTTCTACTCTATTCTAATTTTTTTTAATGATGTAAATACAAAACCACGATACTATATTAAATATTTTTTATAACCTAGCTAATATACCAATGAAACTCGACCTCTTGATTTTAGGGAGTATTATGCAGATATTTACGATAACTATGGAAAAATATTTTTTGTATGTGTTGTGATCAATTATACACTTGGTCATAATAATTAGATCTTTATTTTTATAAAATTTTCCTTCTTCGCCCGATATCAAAATTCTTCAAGTCAATTATGATTCTCTATTATATTGACTACATAAGTAAAACTTGGTATTTCATATTTCTTCTAAAATATATATAATTTTATTATAATATCATTAACTTCCTTCTTCTCCATCTCCTCCTAGGTATTTTTTATATGAGTAACCTTTAGTATATTTTGGTCTCGTTATGTTTCTATTTCATCCCAATAAAAATTGATTATAAACTTTTGATGTAAATATTTAATTAATTATTCATATATCTTCTATAATAATGATTATATCCTTTACATGGTTCTTAATTTGCATTATACAATAATGGGGATCCATCATTTATAAAATTTTCTTTTATATCAGAGTCTTATATGTAAGATCCTATATGACTTTTGGAAATTTTTTCTTGTGAGGGCTTGTTCCTTATGAAATATTGATCACGTGTTTTTTATTACTCTACTTTTTTTATCAAAAATAAATATATTATGTTATATAAAACAATTTATTAAAATTAATAATCATTTTTCTAGTGTTTTTTTCTAATATTAAATTTATCCCACTACTAAATTCAGATGCTAATTTTACCATTATATTAGGTTATAAATATCAATTGACATGAATATTCATGTGGTGATGATCCTTAATACCACACATCAATGTACACAGTATAACTATGTCACCACTTAGAGGGTCTTATGATTTATTTTAGCTAGAAAACATCATTAACCCATAAATGGAAAATGCTTTTACTTTTACTATAATGGGATGAAATGAAACATGTTTTTATCATTTAATCAATTTCATTTTACTACTGAATCATATTATTAATATATCATTAAGAAAACATAATTTTCCATGGTTTTATTTATACATTTAATTATTTTTTTGAATAATAAAAAATACGGTGTTCTTATTAGTGGTAAAAACTAATTATCTCATATACAAGATAACACCATGTATGAACATAATAAGAAACATTATAAAATATTTTTAGCCATGGAATCTCACTATTAAACACCATTTTTGTTACCTTAGTAAAATATTTATTGACACTGAGGAATATGTATTTGATTCTTGTCATCATATCCCATGGTTCAAGGTATTCAAATCATCACAAACCAACCTAGTTTACATATGATATTGTACTCGAGGTAGCTCATGACAAGGACCAAAGGTAATTCCTATCCATATGGGTAGGCTACTTTTTCCTAAGGATAAATGGTATTCATTTGGAAATTGATTGTATGATAAAGACACCAAGGGGATCCTAACTGAGAACCTAAGATTCCCACTCCACATTTTTAAAACATATGATCAAATATAAAGAAGACAATAATAATAATCAAATAGTTCAAGTAATGATTAATTCATTTTAATGTAAATAAGATAATGTAGAAAATAAATTAGAATCCAAAATATGATGAAAAAGGGAATGCGATGGAAATAAGAGATGGTGATGTAATAAATGAGGAATATATAAAAGTACACCACCCTAAAAATATTACTTTAAATTACATGTATCAATCAAAACAAGGCTTACATATGCCCATTGGGTGTATGTAGGGTGTTATCAGAACAGACCAGTACGATCTTACCAAGTGTTTCATTAGAAACATTTTATAGATACCCTAGTCATAATAATTACCATGCACCTTTTTAATGACTGAATTTTAATATAATTATATTAGATAATAATTCATTTACAAATTACTCTAGAACTTTTGAGTATTAGAGAGTTGGAAACTAAGATCATGATATTTGAATTTCAATAAAATAATTTAAACATCTGAAAGAATAAATTAATTATATCTTATTTAAATTCATTGTATATAATTTTATAAGGACATAAATCAAATTACTTGGTGTTAATAATCTACTTTATGGGGATACGTAACATCTCGTGTTTTTTAACAAATTGAAAGATTCCATGTGAATTGGAAATTTTAAGTTTTGGGAAGGTTCAGATCATAAATTGAGCGTCGAGATAAAATTTTTATCATAATAGAAAAAAATTATTGTTTTTAATTGGATTTGATGCCCAATTTGTATCTTATTAGTTCAACTATGTATTTAAAGCTTTGGTATTTGAAATATTTTTTTTATAAAGTCAATGCAGGTCGCACAATTTTCACATGGTTAGTAAAAACCATAACCGATAATTGTGCATCTATACGGGGGTATCATATGGTTTGTAAAACCATGAAAATAAGGTTGGAATAGAATGTTGGAATTATATAGAAAATTATAGAAGGTATAGTATGAGGGTTTAACAGGGTTTTTATAACCATATGTGAGCCATGTGGTATGGTGTGGCCCTTAGGTAGTGTGACATATAGAGTTGGTTCAAATATTTCTTAACCATGATGGCTAACCTTGAACCAAATTAGAGTTGAAAAAAATTCAAAATTTTCCTTACGAACCTTAATATGTTTTAACCAAATTTCCACCCACATTTTTCTAGAGGGATTCCCCATGTGAAGTCTCTTATCCCAATACTCCTCCATAATGTTTCTCTATCATTCATAGTTTGAATCGCTCATTTGGAGATACATTAGAAGCATAGAGGTAATTCTACATGTCTTATTACTACATTTCATGATTTCATATACGAAATTTCATACTATTTCCATGGTTTCTCATCATCCCCATTTTTGGTTCATTGATTATTATTTTATTTTTTATCATTCCAACTCGAATGAAACACCTATAATTGACTAGTGATTATTTTTTTCTTGGATGTAGGTGTTCTAGTTGATTTTCAATCAATATTTTTCCAGTTATTGATTATTATAATTATTCCACATGTTGGAATTCTAGTACATAGAACCTAAAATATAAAATTTCTTAAATTGAATACCTTGACCTAATTTTGGAATGCAATGGAACCATAAAAATGATTATAATTCATAAAACTCTACCTGAACAAGCTAATATAGTGAGTTCAGTCAAAATGATTATATTTATCATTGTTTCCCCTTTTTACAAATCTCCCCACATGTGTGCTGATAATTCAACTTAATATTTGGTGATATAAATTCAATAAATGATGTATGAAATAGTTAATAAAATTTATTGAGTAGAATCATGTTTCTCTAATTAGTTAAATTGGATAAAGTTTCATATGGTCATACACCTTGTATTGACAGTCTTCATATATAAGTGAATTACCATATATAATAGGGGAACATGTAAATTTTGTAGGAGCGTTCCCCATTATCTATATGGGGAATTCTATATATGTATTATTTATTACAATATATACTAATATTGCTACAGAGGGAATATTATCCCCAATGTTCCTCCATTAGAGGCACACAACTATTCAATTACCTCAAGAATATGATGACGCATACATATCTCTACGTGACCAATTGATCTTACAACTATTTATAGATTGATCTCGGTTTGTATCTTGTAAATGGTATCAGAAACTTTATTTTTTATTTTCCTTTCTATTTTTGGATGATATAAAGTAGACTAGAAATGTATCTGCACTTGTTAAATAGATCATTTCATGGTTATTCCAACCCAATCACTAATAAAGGATCGGGATTCCATGAATGTGATTATTATGATGTTTTTATTATAGTTGATTATAATTTCCCATTGGGGTACTTCTGAACATCTACTAGTAACATTGTTATGGATTTAGGTGATTTAACTCTTGGATTTGAAGGGAATGATATGAGTAATGTTCAGGTTTCATAATGGTTTTATATAGATTCAAATTATATGCATATTAAATGACATTTAGATTTCATTTTTGTACCACATGATACTTTATGTATATTCCATGAGTGGTATAATTGTGATTTCACTAACATTTATATAGGATTAATGTAATAAGAAATAGGTTAATTAACATCTGTTTATAATAATAAAATGTATTTCCCAAAAATATTGATAGTTTTAACCTAAATAACCAATTATGACATGTTTAGGTCATGTAATATTAGTTATATGTAATGAAAAGTTAGAGGTTTTGACTAAAGGGGTGGACATTACAATTTCTAAAGTGTATGGTACTTTTGCAAGGGAAACCCATCTATCCAACCATACCTATATTAAATTATTATATTTTAAGACATAAGTTAATAACATTGTGACATTTACAAGAATTAATATTGTAAATTATAAATGAATTTACCTTTACAAATTAGGAATGGTAAATTATCTTACTTTACCATAGTATAAATACAAATTATTTTAAAAATATTACTCATAAAATGGTTTGATTAATTAAGGATCTTGGACTTGACTCGTCATAAGTAAGACATATATGTTTCTTATTATTAATAGATTATCTGGACAATAATAGAATAGTTTTCCCTTGAAATGACATGTGTATATGATATACCCACTAGGGGTAAAATTAATCTTTAGTAAATAAACATCTATTGGGTTTCAAAATATGTTAAGGTATGAATTAAAGGACCCTCTTAGGATCCCTTTATCATAATTATATCTTGGTAATTAGCACCATGGTGGTACAATTTTGATAAATATGAGATGGTTATTGAATGATTTTGTATCCACTTATATGGGGTTGAATTTAAACATATGTTTTCGTTTTACTTAATTGATATTTGTGTAATTATAAAATCCATTTTTATTCATTTGAAACATATTATAAAAATGAATTGATTAATTACAAGAATAATTACATCATAAATAACCTTTTAACTATTTCTTGGAATTTATTTTTTCATTAACAAACCATATTGTGTAAATTTTTGGACAATTGAATTGGATTAAAATGAAATTTTGAGATAATTATCCTACCACTTTATGGTGTTATCTATATAAAGTGATTTGTATATTTTGTATTTTAAAAGCTATTACATGATATAAATTATGTTTCAGCATCTTAAATATTTTTGTAAATGGAATTGATGAAAATGGATAAAATTAAAACAGTTGGGGTAGTATGATAATAATGAACCATTTTTTATGGTTTTGTTAAATATTTCCATATCATTTAATAGAAATAGTAATTTGAGAAATATTTATAGGATTATTTGACCTTTTCTTATGTGATTAATACTAAATGGTAGGAGGAAGATAATAGTGTCCATTTAGGGGTGACATTAGTTAAAAATTTTATTCACCATGCATAAATGGGGGTTATATTGTTGTTGTTGTGTCCACATATGATAAATTGTTTTTAAATGTTTATAAAGAAAATAAGCCATGGGGTTTTTTCAAGTGCTCTTTTCCTGAGTAGAACTCCAAGTAGTGAAACAACACCAACCTAGGTGGGTGGGTGGTAGTTCAGTAGTCCAATACTTATAAAGTATTTGATAATTTAATTCTCCAGTTTAGTATGTTTGATATGCCTTGAGCATGGACAACTACTTTTATGGGTGTGTGAGACTTCTCCCTTTCTATTGGAGTATGACATGAGAGTCAATAACCTATTTATATTTGTATGTAAAAAATGAATCCAAGTCAATCCATGTGTACAAAATAACATTATTTTAATTAATAGAACCATTTTTTCAGTTTTAATATCTCATTAACATGTTTCATTACACACAGTTCCAATTAAGTTAGGAACTAATGTGTCAATTCCTTTATTATTGAAAGATAGTTTATCATAATGTTGAAAACTAATTTATTTCATGATTTCTTGGAAAAATGTTCTGGAGTTTCATAATTCTATATTTATGGGTTATCTCTAAATTAGAACGACCATGGTGATGATTCCTTTTGACAGATAAATAGATTTATTTCAACATAAGAAAGATGAGTTATCGAATTTTCCTAGTAAAATGTTGAAAAATATAACAGTTGTGATAAGACTACTGATTTGTTTTGTTTTTTCATATATATTAATCCAAATTGTGTGTATTAGCATGAATTGAAAATAGATTCACTTATGCATCTATGTGAAATCTTTTTCTAATTAAATTATAAACATAATTTTTATGTATCCTTTTCTATTGATGCTTGTTATTATCATGTTTGTAATGTAGGGAACCCATTTTTTTGGTATAACGAGTGTATTGTGAAAATTTTCCCATTTTAACTATTTGATAACTAGGAAACTCATATTTTGGGGAGTGTCATATGAGTTTTGATAAGTGTTTAATTAAAGTTAGATGGAACACAACCGTAGAGAGCCATTTATAAATCTTTATAAAAATAACTAGAACCAAATGAGGATTTTAAGTTCATTTTATATAGTCATTGAGATGGTGATTGATATATAACTCCGTGTTTGTTTAAAAAATGTCCAACAGATCGATTCATGTTCCATATTAAAAATTGATTTGGGAGTTTGAAATGTTTGTAACTCATTTGTGCTTATAAGGAATCATGGTATTTAGATGTTTTTATGAGGACCCAACCATTTATGAATGTTGGGAGTCAAGGATATACATCAATGGCTATTGTCTAATGATCATGGGATCCATTGGATTTATGGTGACTAGATTGATCCTTTCGACAATAAATTAAACATTAAGAAAAATGAATTTTAAAAAGACAAATCTATAGTTGATCTACTGATGCATCAGTGATATAATGATGGTCTAAGGGGGGATTGACCCATAGTTGGACCTAGTAATACATACTCGGAAGGCATGTTTATTGGGGATGGATCAAGGAATGTATAGCTATTATAGATTAATCAAGGATCATTATAGCTACAAATGATTATATATAGTAATTTATCCTTATCATATTAGTGTACTCAATGTATAGAGATTGTAGCACCCCAAATCATGTCATTTCACAATGTAAAAGGAGAGATCATCAGTTATACATTGAGATAAATAATGAAGACAAATTATTTTTTTGGTTGATGGATATATTTCATAGGATTTATGGACATAGAGAAGTGTAATGAACTCTACATTGTCTGAATTCCACCATAAGAAGTTGTGGTTGAACTATGTATATGATTGATTGATGTATGTTTGTTTTTTTATTTATATTCTGTTAGATAAATGGAATCTAGTATGTATGGATGTCAGTTTCACATTACAAGGATGAGTTTTAATAAATAATTGGGAGAATTCCAAAAAAATGAATATGAGAATAACTCTGAAAACTATATAGTTTATACTAATTGAGACTATCTATCCATGGACATTTCATTATTTTATGAATAATTCCATTCCCATTCTAGTACAATAATAACAATAGAAATTCCTGTAAAGCACAGATTAGTACTAGCCACATGAATGTAAAGGTACAATTTCTACCAAACATGATGTGATTAAAACCAGTAGGATATGGATAATCTAAAAGGAACACAGTCAACTATTCATTGTCCACATGGGAGAGAGATTTGTGTAAAATTCCTATCATCTGGTACTGAACATGTCAATGACTTGTTGGTTCTTATTAATGATGAGGTAAATGAGCCAACTAATATGAATAATTTCATTTCGAAATGTCGATGACTTTAACTATACATTGGAAATATATGAATTTTCTAAACTAAAAACCTGGTCCATTCCCATGGTCTCTCTAATTTGAAGAATTATAAAATCCTTATTTGGAGAATATCATTTTTCACATTACTATGATTTCTATAATAAATTGTTGATTATCCAAAATCACTGATTTTTAATAGAGATTAGAAATATGGGAAAAAATCTCTTTGGTTAATGGTTGGAGGTTTGGGTAAGGTGGTCCCTTTTAGGGAGATATTATAAAATGTTTGTTTGCTTGAAAAGTGTAGTTCATCTCAATTTAATATTCAAACTGAATTAATTAAGTATAAATATAAAGATAATATGTTTTTTGTGTTTTTAATAACACTGATAGTGCATTGGAACATGTATTTTCTTTTTTACTTCATAAATGAAAACTATATGAATATGGGTAACTAGTCTAGGAAGAATCCAATGGTATATTAAACTACTTGGGTTCCTCTCTACCTGAGGATAGAAAATGTGGGATTGAGATTCTATATGTTTTTGTCACCAATCACTGTCATCCCCATGATCCATTGACTAACCTAAGGGAATTAGTGTTTAGGTTCAGGTGGAGTTGGCACATCCCCCATGTTGGTACCAATATCCTTATGGTCAATCACGATCACTATTTAAGAAAAACCCCCCTACAAAACCATCTATATGAACTATATAACAATGTGAGATTATGATACTGGGTATTCTAAAACCATCATTGTCATTAATAAGGTTGTGATAGGATCTAAACCAATGGATTAATGGTGGGAATGGTCTATATGCGAACCAAACACTCTACCTGAAATTAAAATTGGATATATTAATCTGTTCTAAACACAAAAATGCATATATTTTTATATGATAAATGTTTCTAACCACATGAGTCTATAATATTCATCCATGTAAGTACTATAATAATACATGTATAGTAGGTAACAGAATAATAATATCAAATAAAAGGTAGAAATCCATACATTCATTCACAATATCTTATATTTTTGATGCATTTTATATTGGGGATGGAAACAAATTATTCTAGAATAAATCTCTAATAAATGATAGAGAAAGATCTATTTTTCAAATCGATAAGACTAATTATTTTAGGATGAATCACCGCCACTCCATGATCATTATCAAAAAACATCAATATTTAAATAGTTTTGATGATCCAATGTTTATGGATCAAAAAAATTTCAATTCTTGATGTGGAATGACAACCAAAACAGGGTTATTTAAAGAAACTAATATTTATGTAGATGAACATTACATTACTTTGGTGGAATACATAATAAATGACACAAATAGAAACCCAAAGATAGTATTAGATTAGTTTCCTTGGAAATGTGGAACATAATATTCTATCATGGTGAAGTATATTCAATATATCCCATAAAGATCATTCAATGTTTTTTCCTACCTAAAACCTTCCTTTATATCATGTGGAAAAGAAAACCTAAGAAGGGTGAGATCTAATGCTCGGTAAGGGTAATCATTGAGAACCTAAATCAAACCATAGTCATAATAATGTAAAAACATGAACATAATGCTGAAATATCAAAATCACGAGTCATGAAATATATCTTGGTATTATGTAAGGCATTGATCCAAAAGGAAATTAAACCATGATAAAATAACATTGGTATAAAAAATGTAATTTTGTCAAACCAATAAGCACAAATTATATTTTTTATAATAGCCATGGCACTTCTTCCAAGACCATAATAGTGGACAATTTCTATTATGGAGTTGGGTTTACATGTCGTTCTGGCCATGTGTTTCTAAACCATATTAACTTTCCATTCCATACTTGTATTACTAAACTAGATTTACTTGTCCTTCCAGCCATATATTACGGAACTATAATTACTTATCATTCCATACCTGTAATACTGAACCATATTTACTTATCATTCTAGTCATGTCAATCTTGTGATATATAAATCTTTACCAAATACGTTGGATGGAGATACAGGTCCCACCCATCTCCTAATGAAATCATTCTTACATGTTCTATAAAACATTAACCATTCATCATATCATAATCATTGAAATAAAAAGGGTTTCTTAAATATCATGCAATCATAATGTAATACATATAAAATAAATGTATTTCGTAAAAATAGTTCCATCATTAACACAATAAAATCATAGTAATAGTTGTTATATAGGCATAACCCTAGTTCATATTAGATAAAAAATAATTTTGATAAAACACTTGAACATAATTCTTGAGGAAAATATCATTTCTTTTCAAAAAAAATTTCTTTACTCAGAATGACACATAATTTAAAATGAAAATAATTTATTAGAAATTAAAAATGAAATTGTGTAGGGGATGTTTTGTGGAAATAAGGTGTTATAAAGATGTAAAAATCCCTTTATACTGTATATGTTAAAAAACATTATCCTTGTACTTTTTTCAAAGTAAAAAAGTAACTCATATGGTAAATAAAATAATGATACCATCAAAAACATTTAGAAAAAGTAAAAAATGGTTAAAAATGACTTTAAAAATAATAATAATGTTAAACAATTTTATAAAACCTTTTTTAAAAACATGGACTTGGATGAAAAATATACCCCCAGTAAATATTATGTACAAACAATCACAGATAAAAAATGAGATTACAAAATTATCCCTTACCTTTGGTCCGATTTTTTATCTATATGTCCAAAACTCATTTATTGTGGGTTAAATCATAATATAAACTTGTAACATAACCATAATAATATTTATGATTTCATATAAGATTCACTTATGTCATTATATTACCCATTCATTTATAAATTCCATGTGAAAGAAACGTTTGGAGTAATAATCGTTTTATTTATCATACGTGTTTCGTCATTTTATTATTGACTTTATTACCAATATCATAATTTAAATAATTAAATAATGTAACAAATGAATTATATATCATATATATTATTTTTATAAATACATATAATAGGCAGATAAATGAAATGGAAAACACCATTCTTGGAGATGGTAGGTTGTACGTATACATGAATGTTGTTTCTATTTTAGTATTGAATTGAATATTAGTAAGTAAATGACATGTATATATATATAAATAAATCCAGAACAATTATTTTGATATATATTTTATACATATTTATTATATATACTTTATAATCAATTATGATTGGTTAACATGGAGAATGAATCTCATTGTGTTGTGGAGATGGTAGGTCGAACATACGCACGAGCGATGATATCATTACCATAATTCATGAATGGTATTGAATTTTATTGGGTATTATATCTCAGAATCCATATCAATTTATAATAATCATATATAGTTAATATATACATTTTTATACTTATCCAAATAAGGTGGTGGTTAAAATAGATTACACAACGACGTGGAGACGGTAAGTCTACGTATGCACTCGTGGTGATTTCAATATTTTTAAGATTGATAAAAAGTTGAATATTGTTGTTTAAAAATAATAATAACATCACGTTATATAATATATACTATATTTGTTATTTTATAACGAAAAAACTGTTGAGGTGGTAGTAGAGGAAGAAAGAAAAATGAATGTATCAGTAGAGAAGTTTACCTCTTCTTTGATGTGCTCTCTTTAGTTTCCCTCGTAATGGAAGAAGAGTCAGTATTTTGAGAAGACCATAACCTCTATAATGTAACTTGGGATGTTAAAAAGTTAATTGTGTAGGGGATGGATGATCATTAAGCCTTAATGTGTTGTGGACAAATGAGGTACGGTGTGCCCTTTTTTAATTGATGTGAGGGGAAATTTTGGAAACCTCAAAAATATTAATTTATAATAAAATAGAACCAAACAAAAACCCTATAAAATTCCATAATTTAGAAGAAGATATTATACAGGGTTTTAATATCATCAACCAATACATTTTATATAAGTTTCTATGTACATTAAAACCATATCATTTGAATTTAACACTTAGTTATTCTATTTCATTTTGACTGGGGTAACAAGTATTTGAATATCAAATGGGTAAATTTTTTACTTATATGATGTAAATTAGATGATAAATAAATAATTTATGACATTTTTTACCATATAATGATTATTTAATATTTTTAAAAATTTATATTTTTTTAAAAATAATTTAATAATTTTTTTGATAAACAATCACCAGTGTCAATTTTTACGTTATTCAATTTATTGATTTCTAAAAATATTTCGATAAAAATTTAACTTTGAAAAAAATACATTATTATATTTCAATGAGGTTATGGGTATATATAAAATTTATTGGACATATTAATAGTCTAAAAATATATTAATTTTAATATTTCTATTATCATTTATTTGATTTCTCCATTAATAAAATAATCACTATAATGATTTTGGGTAATTATTTAATATACATATTTGATAAGTAAAAAATAAAAAATAAAATACAATAATGATGATAAATTTAATATCTTTTATGATAATATATGTAGTGGAATTTATATACATTAAAATCAATCATTATAAATATTATACATATTAAATTATGAATGTGTTAACTTTACCATTACTCTAAATAAAACAATATAAAGGTCATAATCTATTCTATAAAGCTCCAAATGGTCACTAGAATAAAAATTGGATGATTATGGTCGATATCTAACTGAACAAGAAGATTTGGTCTTATGTTTGGTCCTTTTTATGACTATTAGGATTTTAATAAAAAAATCATTTATTTCTCTTTAATTAATTAATTTTTACATCATCAAAGAAAAATACGTTAAGGTAATTATTTTTTATTAAAAATTTAAAATAAATTACCATGATGTAGGTAATTCTGTTATATTTCCATGAACTATTTATTTTCAAACATATAACCTAGTTATCAATATATTAAAAATATTATACTTATATGAAATGTAAGTTTTCCATTTTTTCACTTTCATTGGATTTATTTGTAACATCCCAGGTAAATAAAGAATATTACTGTTTCATATTTATCCATATTTGTGAATAAAATGTTAATATTAATTTAAAGGGAACACTATGCTTGATGGCGTACCCAATACGCAACAACAAGTTTCTTGGAAATCTTACGTTGCACTCTAATAATAAAATAATATTATTTTAAATGGTAATTAATGTCTAGACGTTGTAATGGCGGGAATGAACAGAACTATCTACAAAATGATTATATATGTTTGTCAAATATTTGTAATTTTTTTCCAATAAATGTTAGATACTTAAAATGTGAATGAATCCAATTTTAAGCATAAATATTATAATATTCTTTAAAGGGTCAATTAACTGCCTTTTGATGGCGAACCCCTTTTAAACCCACTTTTTGACAATTTTATTTGTTATATTTGACAAAATAAAATTCTTTTTAGAATTGGGACATCAAAATTTACATTGTATAAATTTTTGGTATTTTTTCGATAAAGTTCATTTTTTAATGAATGAGTGTAAAATGTTGTATTTTAATTCAAAACCACTTTTTAATATAATTTATTTATATTATTAGGTCATATTTTTAATTGGTTTTAAAGTGAAAAAAGAATATATTTTTACCATTTAATCTAATGGTGGTCATTGAAATTAATTTTACATTGAAATTGGACTTAAACTAGTGTCAATCTTTTAATAGATATTGTTTCTTAAAAACAAGCTATTTGTTTTGACAGCGAGAATGAATTATTAAATTAATTAATGCAACTTATATGTTTTGAATTTTGTAAAATAGACATCATTTTTGAATTCGAAATATCAAATATAGCTTAGGGTGAATTTTTGGTATTTTTCTGAAAAAATTCAATTTTTGATGAATAGTGAAACCACTAAGTGGAAGTTAAAAAATGGATTTTTCATTTAAATTAAACTTTACCACTTCTGTGATTTGAATTTTAAAAATCTGAAACACATGGTTGTCATTAGTATGTAAAATTTGGTCAAATGGGATTAATTTTTTTTTGGCGAATAGTAACTTTTATGTTTTATTAATCACTATTAAAGGTAATTATTGTAATTAAAGGTAAAGATAATGTTATAATAATATGAAATGAAATTGACACATTTCCTACCCTTATTTTAGGAGTCATGTCCGACCAAGAAAATCCATGGGTCAACTTGGGGACCCCATGGAGCCACTTAGGTTAGAAAATGTCATTAATAACTTTTTATTGAAAGTTAAAATAAAAATGTCACACACATGTATTGTTTTACTAAAACAATTTTTACATGGGGTTATACAAGTCATATTTTTGATTATAAATATTAACTAGAAAGATAAAAATATTTCCTACATCATAGTATTTTTTTATAATTTTTATACATTATATAAATTAATTTATTTATGACACCATGATGATGTAGTGATTACCTCATTAATGAACGATTTAAATAAAATGAAAAGATAATGTAAAATCTAAGACTTAAACTTATCAAAAACCTATTGGATGGGTGGATTTAGAACCCTTATAACCTTATACTCGAAATATATAATTGTCAGACCTTTAATATCGAAAAATAATTTTATAATAATGTAACTTTTCAAGACATTCCAAGAGTGCCCCTCATCCCTCGTAGAAAAGGCCCCCACCTCTACCTCCTTACCCACACCTCTCAAGCCTTTGGATTGGCCAAACTATGATAATTTTATCTCTCCACATCCATCTCTTCATCCTATAAGCCTTCTCTTAGGAAAAAAGCTCTTCAAGAAACCCATTTGGTTCAAACCAAAGGGAGTTACCCGATTTAAAGTAATATAAAGAAACGAACCAAACAAGTCCGACCTGAGGTAAGGGATCCTACCTCTCTCTTTATTTTTATGTACTCTCTTTTATGTAATTTCTTTTAATCTCAAATTTCTTATTTTTGGGGATGTTCTCTTATATTCCTCATTCTGTACATTTTATGTTCATATTATGAGAGACCCTATTTGATCTCATAAATCCATTTTTGGGAGTTTTAAGTGGCGCTGTTAGGCTGCCGAGTTTTCATAAGGGATTTTTCATCTCACATTTATTCTTGAGATATTTATGCTACATTTTACACCATTTACTTTGAGTGGTGTATGCACTTACCATTATTCTACTCATTGTATAATATAATTTCATTTATTATTATTTACATCAATGTTGTATAGTCCTTCTTTTATGGGGTGTACGTTTCGAAAGTTACCCAAATCGGTAAGAGAACCTTTCACCCTTCTCTTTTTAAAAGACTTGTTTTTGTTAGGTATTTTAATTTACATATTCTTATGTAGGGATATGATCTTCTATATCCTTATTGATGTAAATTTTATGTCCAAGTGATGAGATACCATTTTCTCTCTCATCAACTAATTTTATGAATTTTAATGTGATGTCGTTGGGATGTTGAATTTTTGAAAAGGAACTTCTTAACTCAATTTCAATGATTTGGGTTAAACAAGTAATCCTTGAACATTTCATGATATGAATATATTTGAATGAATCTGATAGTTTTATACTTAATATCCACTTATATTAGATGTATTTATAACTGTCACACATAAATTATGTAATTGATTTATCCTTAATCTAAGGATACCATCTTAGTAAGGGACTTCGTCTCAATCTCCTTTCATTGAAGCATATTTTGTTCTAATACAAGAATTTCTTTTATAAGGTGTATAAACCCCTTTTACTTTTAATTTTATACAAAAGAAGACATTTTCTATGAAGCATTTTACTAAACGATAAAAAGGAATGTTTGTTTTAACGTACGCGGTGACAACGACCTTTTATGCCGCTGCGAGTGTTATTTGGTATTTGGCTTCCTCAACAAGCTGTAATGTTTTTTAAAATAAAATAAATACCATATACTCTTTTATGTATTTTGTTATTGAAAATGGTTTTTATAATGGATTTTTGATGTCAATATATTTAAGTGATATATTGTGATTTAAATGTCGAAATATTTTCATTCCATTATATTTGATTTATGTCTTATGATTTTATAATGGTACTTGGACATTTGACGGGTGGTTACGTGATAAACCATATAAAGGGTGGTTCCATGAATACGAATATGGGTGGTTACGTTATAACTTCCAATGCATTGGGTATAGAAGTCGGTTATATGGCTATTCCATTAAGTGATATCTGTGGAAGTCGACCATATGGTTATTCCATTTATGTATGTTTATGTCCCATGTTACCTTTATATGTTATGTGTTATTTATATGGGTTTTATGGTAATCTTTTGGTTACAAAGGATAAGTGGCGATCTTTTATTCAGTGAATAGTATTTACTACATCATAAAGGTGAAAAATATTTCTTTTATAAAGTATTCAAGGTTTACTTGTTGTTTTGAAAAACTAACAGTTTTCCTTCTTTGTGTATCCTTTATTGGGATTTTTATTCTCATCCCTAGTTTTTGAAATGTTTTCCACAGGACTTAAGGATGACTAGGGTCAAGGATGGGATCAAGGAAAGACATTCTATCTAAAAAATGAAACTAGACATGTTGGTTTTTAAGAGTTTTTATTTTTTGTAAACATACTAGAAGTGTCTACTTTGTAATCTTTTGATATGTAATAGTTATGTCCTAATTTATCTAAAACTCTAAACCTGAAAAAATCCTCTATGTGAATTATTCATTTAATTCATGATTATATAATGTTATAAGGCTGGTTCCTTATAGTTGGTATCAATGGTCGGTTTAGATAACTTTAGAGGTTAGGGTATTCTCTAAGAATAAGTGACATTAACATAATGGTTAGGATTTCAGGAAGAGTCATAGTTTTAGAAAAAGTGAATGAGTAAGTATATCTTAGTGTTTATCTTCATCATTAGTACATGATAATTTTGTTGATATACTCACACTGACATTTTTGGTTTTAGTAAATGGATGGATCAAGCAGGCACCAAAGTGACAATGGGTTTGAAGGAAACTCTGGTGGTTCTCTGATTAAGAGACTGGATGAAATGGGGGATTCAATGAGGAATCTTGTGGTTATTCTAAACCAACTATCAAGGAGTCATGATTAACAACTTGTAACTGGGGGATTTCTCTAATTCATCATGTAGGAGATAACCAACTCGATGTAGAAGTTCAGGTAATAATTATAATGGTAACCATTAGGGTTTATATGATCCTCACTTTTGAGGTAATTATGGTTTAATATATGATCGAAGGTGAAAGGCATGAGGTAAAATTGAGGTTAAATTATGTTATTGTTATTTTTGAAGATTTAAGGGGGAATGTTTTTATAATTATATAGTTTTGGAAAAAGGACAACATGCAGACCATGTGACAACCCGTTGCGTCGTCCAATGCTGTGGGAATCGAACCCACAACCAAAGTGCGACTGGTATTTATCACCTACCACTGGACTACGTAAAGTCCCTAGTTAGTATGAAAAATTCTTTTTAGTTATGTAATTTTATGAATCAAGAATAATATGATTTTGGGTTATCTAGGAAAATATTTACCTATCATGGAGGATATATGATTAGGTTAATTACTTTTCAATATGACACTTTAAGAGCAACTGATGTTATTTGGAGATAAATGTTAATTTGTACCTCGGAATACTATGTGATCAAATCATTCAAATATTTGGGTTTTAATTTTAGATTGGTTTACATTGATGAATTTTATGGACAAATTGTTTATCCAATGGTCTTCTTTGAACTTTGGGTTTTGTTGGACAAATATTGGAGATTAAGAATAGATTTTCTTTTTATAAAGTATTATCATTTTGTGGATTATCTGATCTTGTTCTAAAAATTTTGTTTTTGGTAAGGGTCTAATGACATGGGAAATATATAGTTCTCTTTTGTGGATTAGCTGATTCTCTAGGAGTTGATTATAGCGCTCATAATGTGAACAAGTCATCCTAAATACTCATCTTTTGGAGAAAATATGAGTTTGTGTAAGAAATCTAGTAGGAGATGAGAGTCTACACGACAAGTAAGTATCTTTACTTATGATTTAGTTAAGATCATAAATAAATTCCTCAATGAAAAGTAACTTAAAAACAAAAATGATGTCTGTTAATGTTTCTTACTGGGGAATCAAATACCGTTTAACCCATCACCAGTTTGTGATTTTATGGTGGTTAACTTTTTCCTAAACATGTTTTCTATCACTCTCCACTAGAACATGACCCTTTGTTTTTTATTCCATATCAATGTTTTCCTACATGTAATCCTAGTATGGGTTAACTCAGGTGACCTTTGTACATCCCTTCATTTCTTTTAATGTGACAGCTTAATTTACTCTTTTTCCGATGTGGGGATTTCAATAAAGTTTCCAAGCCCAATTTTAAAATTGTGAGGACGCAATTCCGAAATGGGGGGGGGGGATGTAACATCCTAGGTAAATAAAGAACATTAATTTTTCATATTTATCCATATTTGTGAATAAAATGTCAATATTAATTTAAAGGGAATGCTATGCTCGATGGCGTACCCAATACGCAACGAGTTTCTTGGAAATCTTACGTTCCACTCTAATAATAAAATAATATTATTTTAAATGGTAGTTAATGACTAGCCATTGTAATGGTGGAAATGAACAGAACTAACTAAAAAATGATTATATATGTTTGTAAAATATTTTTAATTTTTTCCAATAAATGTTAGAGGCTTAAAATGCGAATGAATCCAATTTTAAGCGTAAATATTATAATATTCTTTAAATGGTTGATTAACCACCTTTTGATGGTGAACCCCTTTTAAATAAACTTTTCAACAATTTTATATGTTATATTTGAAAAAATAATATTCTTTTTAAAATGGGACATCAAAATTTACTTTGTATAAATTTCTGGTATTTTTCCGATAAAGTTCATTTTTTAATGAATAAGTGAAAAATGTTGTATTTTAATTCAAAACCACTTTTTAATATAATTTATTTATATGATTATATCATATTTTTAATTGTTTTTAATGTGAAAAAAGAAAATATTTTTACCATGTAATCCAATGGTGGTCATTGAAATTAATTTTACATTTAATTTGGACTTAAACTAGTGTCAATCATTTAATAGATATTGTTTCATAAAAAAAACTATTTTTTTAAAGTGGGAATTAATTATTAAATTAATTGATGAAACTTATATGTTTTGAATTTTTTAAAATAGAAATCATTTTTGAATTCGGAATATCAAATACGGTTAGGGTGATTTTTTGGTATTTTTCTGAAAAACATCAATTTTTGATGAATAGTGAAACCACTAAGTGGCAGTAAAAAAACTGATTTTTCGTTTAAATGAATCTTTACCACTTATTTGATTTGAATTTCAAAAATCCAACATACATGGTTGTCATTATGATTTAAAATGTGGTCTAATGAGATTAAATTTTTTTTTTGGTGAATAGTAACTTTTAGGTTTTATTAATCACGATTAAAGGTAATTAGTGTAATTAAAGGTAAAGATAAGGTTATAATAATATGAATTGAACCTTGACACATGTACTACCCTTATTTGATGAGTCGTGACTGACTGAGACAATCCATGGGTCAACTTGGGGACCCCATGGAGCCACTTGGGTAGGAAAATGTCATTAATGACTTTTTATTTAAAGTTCAAATAAAAATGTCACAAACATGTATTGTTTTACTAAAAAAATATTTACATGGGGTTATACAAGTCATATTTTTGACTATAAATATGAATTAGAAAGATAAAAATAATTCCTATATCATAGTATTTTTATTATAATTTTTATACAATATATAAATTAATTTATTTATGACACCATGATGATGCAATGATTACCACCTTAATGAACGATTTAAATAAAATGAAAAGATAGTGTATTATCTAAGACATACAATTGTCACAAACCTATTAGATGGGTGGATTTAGAACCCTTATCACCTTATCCTTGAAATATATAATTGTGGGACATTTAATATCTAAAAATAATTGTATAATAAAGTAACTTTTCAAGACCTTCCAAGAGTGCCCCTCCTCCCTCTTATAAAAGGCCCCCACCTCTACCTCCTTACCCACACCTCTGAAGCCTTTGGATCGGCCAAACTATGATCATTTTATCTCTCCACATCCATATCTTCATCCTATAAGCCTTGAATTAGGCATAAATCTATTCAAGTAACCCTTTTGGTTCAAACCAATGGGAGTTACCTGATTTAAAGGAATATAAAGAAACGAACAAGACAAGTCAGACTTGAGGTAAGGGATCCTGCCTTTCTCTTTCTTTTTAAGTACTCTCTTTTATGTAATTTCATTTAAGAAAAATTTTCTTATGTTTGGGGATGTTATTTTATATTCCTCATTCTGTACATTTTATGTTCATATTATGAGAGACCCTATTTGATCTCATAAATCCATTTTTGGGAGTTTTAAGTGGCGCCGTTAGGCTGCGGAGTTTTCATAAGGGATTTTTCATCTCACTTTTATTCCCGAGAGATTTATGCTACATTTTCCACCATTTAATTTTAGTGGTGTATGTAATTCCCATTATTCTACTCTTTGTGTAATACACTTTCGTTTATTAGTATTTACATCAATGTTGTATAGTCTTTCTTTCATGGGGTGTACATTTCGAAAGTTACCCAAATCGGTAAGAGAACCTTTCACCCTCTTCTTTTTAAAAGATATATTTTTTTATGTCTTATAATTTACATATTCTTATGTGGGGATATGTTCTTATATATCCTTATGGATGTAAATTTTATGTCCAAGTGACAAGATACCATTTTCTCTCTCATCAACTAATTTTATGAATTTTAATGTGACGTCGTTGGGCTGTCGACTTTTTGCAAAGGAACTTCTTAACTCATTTTCAATCCTTTGGGTTAAACTTGTACTAATTTAACATGTCATGCTATGAATATATGTGAATGACTTTTATTGTTTTATACTTAATATCAACTTATATTGGGTGTATTTATAATTGTCACACATAAATTATGTAATTGATTTATCCTTAATCTAAGGATATCATCTTTGTAAGGGACTTTGTCTCAATCTCCTTTCAATGAGTCATATATTGTTCTAATTAAAGACTTTATTATATAAGGTGTATAAACCCCTTTGAATTTTCATTTTATACAAAAGGAATCTTTTTCTACGAAGCGTTTTACTAAACAAAAAAAGGAATGTTTCTTTTAATGTTTGCGGCGACAACGACTTTTTCCGCCGCCGCGAGTGTTATTTGGTATTTGGCTTCCTCAACAAGCCGTAATGTTTTTTAAGATGAAATAAATACCATATACTCTTTTATGTATTTTGTTATTGAAAATGGTTTTTATAATTGATTTTTTAATGTCAATATATTTAAGTTATATATTTTGATTGAAATGTGGAAATATTTTCTTTCCATTATATTTGTTTTATGTCTTATGATTTTATATTGGTACATGGACATTTGACGAGTGGTTGTGTGATAAAACATATGACGGGTGGTGCCGTGAATACCTGGACGAGTGCTTACGTTATAACCTCCAATGCCTTGGGTATGGAAGTTGTCCGTAGGGCTATTCTATTAAGTGATATGTGTGGAAGTCATCCGTATGTTTATTCCATTTATGTATGTTTATGTCCCAAGGTACCTTTATAAGTTATGTGTTCTTTATAGGGGTTTTATAGTAATATTTTGGTTATAAAGGATAAGTGGTTATCTTTTATTCAGTGAAGAGTATTTACTACTTTATAAAGGTGAAAAGTATTACTTTGATAAAGTATTCATGGTTTACTTGTTGTTTTAAAAAACTTACAGTTTTCCTTCTTTGTGTATTCTTTACTGGGATTTTTATGCTCATACCATGTTTTTGAAATGTTTTCCACAAAACGTAATGATGAATAGGGTCATGGATGGGATCAAAGAAAGACATGATATCTAAAACATGGAACTAGACATGTTTTTTTAATAGTTTTTATTTTATGGAAACTTAGTATAAGTGTATACTTTGTAATCTTTTTTGATGTAATAGTTATGTCCTAATTCTCAAAAACTCTAAACCCGAAAAGATCCTCTATGTGAATTATTCATTTAATTCATGATTATGTAATGTTATAAGGTCGGGTCCTTATATTATTAATATCAATGACATTTCCAGTATCATGTGGACATTAAATGAATAAGTTTCAAACATAAGATGATAAGGGAAAAATTATATTAATCAACTATTATATTTCATGTTTTTTGAAAATTTTATTTTCCTTATATTATTTTTTTTACAATAATATACATGATTTACCTTAAATCACTTCAAATAAAAATTACCATAGTTACTATTCATAATGTCAAATAAATAAATGTAAAAATTTAAAACAATTTAAACAAAATTATTATAAATAAATAATCAAGTTCTAAAAATTCAAAACATAGAAATTGTAGTAATTAATTTAAAATTGATCCTGTTTTCAGAATGAAAAAATGAGGTTTTGATTAAAAGCTAAAACATTACAAAAGATAGAATAATTTTTTCACATGAATTCAATGTAAAATTAATGAAAATGGTGTAAATTGTATTAAATTTTTAAAAAATTATCTATTTATAGTTTGAAACAATTTAATAATATAATTTAACCATATAAATTATTTCGATGAAAAAAATTTATTTTCAATTAAAATTTATTGTATTTTTACAATTCATCAAAATATGAAACTAATTAGAAAAATATCCAAAATTAATCCATTGTAAAATTTTATATCCCAATTCCAAATAAAGAAGATTATTTTTTAAAATCTGAAATATAAATGTGTCAAAAAATATTTTTAAAATGGTTGCGTCATCAAAAGGAGACAAAACTACAGTCTTAGAAAAAACATCCTCTTTCCAAAAAAATTAAATTATTCTTATATCAATTTTTAAAACATATATAAGATGGATTTCAATGTTAAATAAAATTAAAAAAGTGTTCAATAATATTCATGACATCTAGTTTCTATCCTTTGAATGTTATTTTAATAATATACAGTTGTTTAGGGAAACTCGGTATTGTGTACAACACAAGCAATAGAATAAAACCACTATAGTGTGTAACAATAGAAAAGTATAGTGTTGTGTATACTTCATTATAATACGGTTTTGCGTATAGAGATAAATAATCTTCGTTTAGTGTATAATAGATGACATAAAGTAAAATAAAAATAATATATATCATAAAATATTGTGGTGTTACATTCTACCCCTTAAAATTAATTAATTTCACAAAATTCGTTATGGTTATAAAAGGTTCAACAATTTAATGTTTCTTTCATGAAAATCCACATCATAAAATTGAATAAAAAACATCATTTAAAAAATAGAAAGTTAAACATAATTGTTACCCAATGTAACTCATAAATTGGATTCCACATAGGATAACATGGGTGGGATGTGAAAACATAGATATTGGAGAAAAATCTAACCATCAGGTTTTGATGGGTAGTGGTAGAGAACATGGTTTAGATGAAATAACAACCAGAAATCCAAAAATCAATGATTATTTTTGGTACCATCTATTTCATCAGATAATAAAGTACTAAAATAACATTTTTGGTTTTCAAGAACATTTCTATAAAGTTGAATACATTTTATTCAGAATAAATACGTACTTGATTTTGGAACAATCTCACCATTGTTCATGCCTTGAACAACTTCCACATCATCTCTTATTTAAAAAATGAATTTTAATTTGTACTTCTTGTAGTATTATAAAGACATGGGATTGAATGTTAGGTCATTCCATATATCTCATCAAAAAGGATAACACATGTAATAAAATATTCTTAAGTCCACATATAGTGAGATAATACATTAATATAACATACTTCAAATGGAATATAACTTTTACTATCGACAAATATATAACTTTACTATCCTTCCAAAAACAAAAAATATAAAACATTTGAAATAGTTGAACTAAATTATCTTAACATTTATCTACCATAACTCATAAGTTAGTTCAAGGTTGTCACATTCCAAACACCTGAATACTTTAATCATGTTTTCTATTGAAACACTGTAATAACATGAATTGCCATATAATCTTAGTGAAAACATTTATTCTACCCAAATTAACTCTTTCTATACATCAAAAATATGAATAATTCTAAATACTCAAACCATGATATCACTTTTTCCTTGTATTAGTTATGAGGTCATTAATACTATATAACTTTTCATTATCTGTTTATCCCTTCATTATGCACATATCACGTACTTTCCAAAAATATTTCAATCACTTTTCATGATTACTGGTACCATATACTTTTTGAAACCCTAAAAATCCAATGGAATAATATTTAAATATTAAATAATACTATAAAAGAGATTCTACATCACTATTTTGAAATCCCATTACATAAACACTTTATCATTATACAACTTCATTATAATACCCAACATTACAAACAGTGATTTCAATAGATTTTCCATTTTTTCCTTAATAGTTTGTTGAAATATATAATCATTCATAACCATTGTATTTGTGAATCAATTATAAGAATTACCAATTTCCTTGAAATTTTATCCCTAATTTGTGGGAGGTAAAATCTTTGGAGCTTACTATTTATTCCCTGGACATTTTTTGTAAACTGCTCGATGACCTTCTACCCCAAACATAAATTATTTATCTGTCCCCCTAACAAAATTTATTCCATGAGAACATCCACACATTGAGCATAAATCTAATATAACATTTTTTCTCTATAATTTTTATATATATTCCATTGAATTTTATCCTTATTTTCTTATCATTACAAAGAGATAGATGAGAAACTACAATCGAACTTTTTGTAAGAAGAATACGAGGAAGGTACATATGGGAAAAATATTTTCTCAAAATCATACCAATCCAAAGAGTCAATTATAACCTATTACCTCGCATTCTTTAAAAAGTTCCCCCATAGATTTTATTTACCATCCTATAAATAAGTTCCAACATAATCTTTTCATGTTTTAAAAATGGAGATTGAAAAATATACTTTCAAGGATACAAATCCATTTTTTTCAAATAGTGGATCAGTTGTACCACTAAAATAAATAGGATGTTTCCTTTAAAAGGATTCAATAGAACATTTTCCCCACCTTTGGTCATTTGGAATCCTAGATGGATTTGTGGTCCTAGAAAAATGATTCATTATTCAATCTCCGATAAGATTTTTTAGTTCAGGAGTACAATAATTGCATTGACCATCACATCCATCATTAACGTGGTTCCTTTGGGTTCCGTCCATTGTTCAAAACCCTAAAATAAAAGTATGAGAGGAAAAGATCATACAAGTAAAACAAAATAATCATGGGGGAGTACATTCAATCTCTAACATATTTGATTTATTCTTATGTTATTCATAATCATTACCATAATTCTTGGACTGTAACCGATAGTTAGACTTACCCTTAGAGATATCCCCATACATACCTTCGAAATATCTCTAGGGATCTCACTAAATTATTCAAATCCTAGTTTCCCAAGGTTAACTAAAAATTCTCTCTGATACCAACTATAAAAACCCACGATTTTCATGTATGGATATTACACTACTTTTGTGGAATAATTTATACATTACCCAAAAAGATATCCAAATACCATATTATCATAGTGTCTTTGGAAACATATAACAGAATCTTCTAACGTGGTGAAAGATCTTCAATATATCCAATAAATATCATCCCCTCCTGTTTTCCAACCTAAAAAATTTATTTATATCCAATGTAAAAGAAAACATAAAAAGCGTGAGCTAAATTGATCAGTAAGGGTAAACATTAAGAACCTAAAACTAGCCTTAAAATAACAATGTAAAAACATGAACAGAATGATTAAATATCAAAATCACAAGTCATGAAATATTTTTTTGTTGTACCTAAGGCATATATCAAAAAGGAAAATTAACAATGCTAAAATTGAATTTTAATAAAACATGGAATTGTGTCAAAAAAATAATAAAATAATATGATTTCTATATTATCCAAGGCATTGCTACCAAGACCATCATAGTGTACAAATTCCATTACTGAACAAGGTTTACATTCCATTTCATCCATGTATTACTAAACTAGAAGTAGTTTTCATTTCTGCCCCATATTAATGAACTGGATTTACTTATTCATCTTGTCATGTCTGTATCATGAGATATAAATCTTTACCCAATCAATTAGAGGGTAATATATATCTGACCCATCTCATAATTAAATAATTCATTCATGTTCCACAAAACATTAATCATTGATCATATCATATCCTAGGAAATAAAATGGATTTCTTAAACATCATTCCTTCATAACAAAATCTATATAAAATTAATGTATTTCCTAAAATTAATTACACAATTAGCACAATCAAATAATAGTAATAATAGGGACAGAAACATAACCCAATTTTATTATATATGGAAAATAATTTTGATAAAACACTTAAACTTAATTCCTGAGGAAACTATTCTTTCTTCTTCAAAAACGTTTTCTTTACTCAGAGTACCAAAAAATTTTAAAATTAAATATTTTTGTTGAAAGTAAACCTGAAATATTATAGATGAGGTTTCACAGATATAAGTTATTATGAAGATGTAAAAATCCATTCCAGATATATAAGAAAAAAAGATTCTCCTTGTACATTTGTTAGAGAAGTGAAAAAGTTACTCATATGGTAAATGAAAGAATGATTCCATCCAAAACATTTATAAAATATGAAAATGGTTAAAAATTAATTTAAACATCCAAAGAAGAATATTAAACTAGTTTTCAAAAAAAAATTAGAATACATGGACATTGATGTTAAATATACCCCAAGTAATTATTTAAGTATAAACAATCTCAAATAGAAAAGTGATTACAAAATTATCCCTTACGTTAGGTATGATTTCATCCATATGTGTACAAAACTCATGTATAGTGGGTTTAAACATATTATTAATTTTTAACAGAAATATAATAATATTTATGATATCATATATCATTCACTTGTGACATTATATTACTGATAATTTGTCAATTCTATGTTGATGCAACATTTTGGGTAATAATCATTTTATTTATTATTCTTGTTTCTACTTTTTATTCTTGATATTATTACTTATATCATGTTTTAATTACATAAATAATGTAAAAAATGATTTATTTATCATATATATTAATTATATAGATATATACTGTAGGTAGATAAATGAAATGGAACACACCCTTCATGGAGACTGTAGGCCATATATTTCCTTATTTAATTGAATTGAAGTTAGTAAATGATATATAAATATATGGAAATTTAGTATCGTTATTATGAATTATATTTCATTATTATTTATTTTATATAATTGATAATCAATCGTGAAATGTTAACATGGAGAATGAATCTCATCGCGTCATGGAGACGGTAGTCCGTACATATGCATGAGCGATGATATCATTCCCATAATTCTAGAATGATAATGATTTGAATGATGTTCTATATTTTAGAATAAATATCATTTTATAATAATTATATATTGTAATTACATCCATTTTTATTCTCATCTATGTACGGTGGTGGTGAAAAATAGATTACACCATGACGTGGAGACGTTAAGCCATACGTGCGCACACATAGTGATTTCATTTTTCATAGAATGGATAGAAAGTGGAAAATCAGTTTTTCATATTTATAATAACATGTTAGAATATAATTGATACTAAAGTTATTATTATATAATGAAACATCTTCTAATGTGGATGTAGAAGAATAATGAAATATGAATGATTCAGTAGGAAAGTTTACCTCTTCTTTGACATGTAATCTTTAGATCTCCTCTTAATGGAATTAGAGTTAGTCTTTTGAGAAGGCAAGAAACCATATAATGTAACAAGGGAAGTTTATAAGATAAATGGGTTGGATATGGATTATCATTAAGGCTTAATTAGTCTTGTATAAATGAGAGAGGAGGTTCCCTTTTATAATTAAGGTGTGTGTATGCATTTGGAAACATCAAAAATATTAATTTAAAATAATCAAATCCTAATAAAATACCACTTAAATGTCCCAATTTTAATGACTACATAATACAGGGTCTTAATATAATCAAAATTTACCTTTTAGACCAGTTTATATATGCAACAAAACATTATCTATTTGATATACCACTTAGTTATTCTATTTCATTTTACCTGGGGTAACAAATAATTCCACATTAAACAGGTAAAATATTTATTTATTTGATTTATATTATAAGATAAATAAATAATTAAGATCACTTTTTTACCATAGAATAATTATTTTATATTTCAAAAAATATTTTTGTTATGTATAAATAATTTAATAAGACATTATTTTGAAAAACAATCAATAGTGTCAATTTTTACATAATTCAATTTATTTATTTTTAAAAATATTAAGATAACAAGTTAAATTTGAACCAATTATTTTATTATATTACTATCAGGTGAATGAAATCTATAAAAATTATTGGACATATTAAATATCCCAAAATATATTTATGTTAATATATTTATTAACAGTTATTTTATATCTCCATTAATAAAATAATTACTTTAAAGATTTTGGGTAATTTTTTAATATATTTATTTTTTTGTGGAAAATTAAATATAAATTACTATAATGAAGATAGATTTAATATATTTCATTAGAATATATGCTGTAAAATTTATCTACTAAAAAATAAAACATTAATAATTATATACTTATTAATGTTTCAATGTGACAACATTTACATTACATTAAATAAAATAATATAATGGTATTAATATATTCAATAAGGCTCAAAATGGTCACAATCATAACCTTTGGATAAATATTGTTGATAAATAATTGACCAGTAAATTTTTTCATATGATTAGAAAATTTTATGATAATTAGAAAAAAAAATTCCATTGATTTCTCATCAATTAATTAATTTTTACATCATTAAAGAATAAAAAAGAGAGGTAATTAATTATTTACTAAAAATAAAAAATAAATTACCTTGATGTAGGTAATAAATTTATATTTCCATGGACTATTTAGTTTCTATGAAATCACATGTTTATTCATGTATTAAAATTATAATATATATAGGAAATGCGATTTTGACATTTGTTTCAGATTCATTAGTTTTATTAATATCAATGTCATTTTTTGTCAAGTTGGCGTTAAATGGATTTTTCATGAATCTAAGATGTTAAGTTTATAATTATATTCATAAAATAGGAATTGTTTTCATTTTTTGGAGTAATTTTATAATCCATATAATTTTATTTGTTACACTAATTTACCTGATTTACAATTAACGGTGTGAAATAACAATTATCGTAGTTACTATTTATAATATCAAAAAATTAAAAGTAAATTATTAACAAATTTTTAACCCAATGATTCAAAATGTAAAATCTATTTTTCAAAATTTAAAACACTGAAGTCTCAGTGAATAATTTAAAATTAATGCTTTTTTCGGAATGAAAAAATGATTTTTTGTTTAATAGTTAAAACATTACAAAAGATTGAAATGTTTTTACATTTAAATACAATATAAAATTAATGAAAATGAATTAAATTTTATTAAATTATTAAAATATATGTTATTTTTTATTTAGAAACATTCAATAATATAATTTAACCATATAAACGATTTTGATGAAAAATATGTTTTCAATTTTAATTTTGCCTACACGTCAAAATATGAATGTTATCAAAAAAATATAAACTATTCAACCAAAGTAAAATATTATATTCCTATTATAAATAATAAGTTTTGTTTTAAAAATTGAATATATAAAATTTTCAAATACTATATTTAAAATGAGAGCACCATCAAAAAGTGACAAATATGCATTTTCTGAAAAAAAAACTTTTTTTATCTGAAAAATATAATGTTTTCTTATATCAAGTTCTATATAATACAAAATTTGATTTTTAATGATATATAAAAATAAAAATGTGGTAAATAATTTAATAGTATATCATTGTTTAAGGAAACTCAGTATTGCGTACTACAAAAGCTATTGAATAAGGTCGCTCTTGTGTGTAACTCAAGAAGAGTATAGTGTTTCATATACTAAAAAATAATACGGTGTTGTATATATCTTAAAATAATCATGGTGTGGCATACAACACAATACATCAATGAAATTAAAAATAATATATATCATAAAATATCGTGGTGTTACATTATTGATTGATATGTAACTATAATTTGGTTATTGGATTCTTTTGGAATGATCAAAGAAATCATGTGGTTGCTCAGATAAAAGGTAACATAATCTGTTTTTCGGGTCCTATCAGAAGTTTAAGATGTTTTTTTAAATAGTCTGGTGGATGTAGTATAACTTGAGCTCTCTGTACAATTCCTTGTAGTAAATGTGGAACCATGTCTATAACATCATCTGGAGGAGTTGAGTGTATTATAATGGGTAGCAAATGATAGACACATAAAATTCACCACAATCAGGATAAATGGTTGACTGGAATTTCATTTTTTAATCATCATGAGAGGAAAAAAATGAGTGTTTTAGGATGTTTAGGAAATGATTCAATAATAAATTTAGAAGGTGGGGGATACCATGAATCAAAAATAAATTTTCAAGGTAGAACCTTTGTTTTGGAGAACTAGAAGATAATTGAAGAAACATACGGTTGAGTTATAATTTCTGAGGTTATAGAATCATAAGTAAGAACAATCATGATGTACTATATTTGGATAAAATTGTTTGATCACGTTTCAATTTTTTAGGTTAAATATGATTAGTGTATTACTTACATGTACATTTGTATTAGAAAATGAAATGTGTCTATTTGAATGAGAATTTCAAACCCAAGTAGGTTTGTTAGTCCTTTTCAGCAGCCTATATGGATTCTCAAGGATAAAAATTGTTATTTTGTGTCTGGAGGGGGGTAATACTATCATTGTTTCTTATGTTTAAAATTACAATAGATCTTGAGCATAAAATTTAATTGATGATCCCAACCATAAAATGAAACCAACAATGTAAATAAACTATTTGGAAAACTTAATTGTGATCTTTTTAGTTGGGTTTTTAGTGGTGAGTGTTATTGTGGATGTTTTTTGTTTGAGTTTTAGAGTCTTTAAGATTTAGAATATAGGTTTTTTGGAATGGAAAAGAGGTAATATTATTTTCACATAGTTTGTGTAAACCGTGAACACAAACTATGAATACTTATTGGAATGTCACATTATTTCCAACAAAACGAAATTTTATTTTCATTAACACAAGAAATTTCTATAGAAAAATTCATAGAGGATCCCACAGGGTATGCATAGTCTGCTTAAATATGTGTGAGCCGTGTTATGGGGTGTGGCTCTAAATAAGTGTGAGCTACATGGTTGTCACATGGTTTTCATGTATATGAATCCATAATATTTACCTCATTATGGGAGTAAAAATTACTGATATCCCATCTGAACCTTAATGAGTTATCACCCCATTCTTGCACTCATTTGATCCGGAGACTCCCCATGCACATACCCTTCTATCTCTCACACTCCATAGCGGTTTATCATTATTTCTGATCAGAATATTTTTTTTGTCAAATGTGTTAGAAGCCTATTGGTATGGACAAAACTACTCATAACTCATTTTTAAAATTTCTCATTTCCCAATTGGTTAAAATTTACATATTAGGTCATATTCCCTATTTATAGGGTGTTTGTAAATTATTCTATTTTCTCTCATTATATCTCAAATTAATGCCAGATATTGGATAGGTGATGCTTCCTTGTTATGAGGTAGGAGGTCTAGTGTCTTTTCCACTAATGATTTATTGATTATAAATTATTTTCATTGTGATTCATGTCCATCTTCCCATGTTTTAATCTGATTAAATGCAATACCTTAAATTTAATACCTTGACCTCATTCAGGAAAAATATGAAACCATCCAAATTTTTTACGAATTTATAAACCAAACCCAAACCACCACTTAACAGGAGTTCTATAAAAATACTATTAATTATCATTATTTTATATTATTATTAATCTCCATTTGGGTCCATTGATCTTTATAGTTGGTAGTTTCCCTAATAAATTCCTTAAATGATGTATGAAATGTTTAAAAGAATTCATTGTTTTGAATCATGGGCAGTTAGTTAGATAAATTGGATTAATTGACATATTTTTATAAGCCATTAATTGATTATCTTCACTAGTATGTGAAATAATTAATATAATGGGGGATCTTGTAAAATGGGTAGGAAATTTACCACAGGTCTTTGTTCACTAATGAGATTGTTCTTTTTCATTGATTAATATAAATGAAAAAATGAATTGTTTTGTGGTAATCTCATGAAAACGACCCTTATATTCCTTTTTAATTGGATATACATTCTAAATGAATCATGATGATTTATATTATAGAATAAATTGAATCCCATGGAATATTTTTATTATTGTCTGTTAATATCGTAAAATTTTGTATTATTCCTTGAGTGGACCATCGATTAGAATATAGAGATAACATGGAAGGGATCTTAGTTTAAAGGAATCAAACAATGTCTTGGTAAATACTAGTATCCTCTTTATGGAATTCATTAGTTAAGTCCTCATATGGAAAGTTGGATTACATTATAAATTAATATTACTAAAGGAAATTGTTTGGGGTTATTGGGATTAATGATTCACACCCCCTTTGTATGGGATATTGGACATGAAGATTTATGTAATCTTTTTTTAATGGAAATAAAACATCACAACCTTAATTAGGATGTTCTACGTGAAATTTCACATCATGGATGTGGATTTTCAGGCATGGCGATCTATATTCTCCATTCAAATTATTTGGCTAGTAAAAATATTTAGAAAATGATACTGTCAATATATTATATATATTATATACAGATGAAATGGTCTTATTCCAAAGGTCCTCACTATTTTAAGTATATATATATGAACATATATATTTTAATATTGGAATATATATACAAAATGTAATGTTTAGAGAAGTCCCATCCTAGGCCAAAGCTTATATGGTTCCCCGGGGTTCCATTGTGAGACTTCATCTTGACTTGAATATTTTTATTTAATAATTTCATTATTAATATACCTACACGTAACATTATTCTATATTCGTGCAATTTATTGAATTATATATCATTTTTAGTGTACTAATATGTAATCTCACTTCCTATTCAAGCTTTCTTTTGGTAACTAGAATGATTTTCTTGGTTGTAAGTTGGGACCTTCCTATATTTCATTCCAATTATAGACTAGGACTGGATATGGGAGATCAAGATTAGAAGCTATGTATGTAATTGAGATTCCATCACATGTAATAAATTTTATTTATTTACTTATTAATTCATTTTATGTATAATAAGTATCATAATATATATAATTGACAACTCCTATTATGATTCAGCATATTCAAGCATGGATATTTATTTATTATTTATATTGATTATTTCTCATAATTATCTTTTACTAATATTTATTTATTTAGTGTACCAATATATATTATTATTAATTCAGATGGCATAGTCTCCCAATTGTTCCACCATTAAACCCTCACTAATAGTTGGCAGCCTCTTGTGTACAGTGAGGAAAAATGGACTAAATGTGACCAACAGGGCTAGAAATTGCTTATATAGTCATCCAGGTCAAGATATTATAGGATAAAGAATAGAATCATGAATTATGTGGTCATAGATAACTAATGAGTCATAAAAATATATCATGATAAAAAATACAAGATTCAAAACAAAATATCATTAGTTTTAGAGGCATAACATAGGCATGTGAGTACAACAAAACAAAGATTTATTAATAAGAATACCACCATGGTTCATCACCAAGGTGTAATAAAATATATTACATATATTTTTATGGGATGTATCATTGTATATTTACATTTAATGCTACCAAGAAATAATAAAAAAGTCATACCTATATATTAATTCGTTAACGAATTAATTAGAGTGATGTTGGGGAACAAATTACATATATCTAACATTATGCTTTTCATATTGATCATCTACCGTTAAAAATGTTTTCATCATTATCACCCATGAATCAGAAATGTGTGTTTAATATATGGAAGTAACAAAATTTAGTATGTATTTTTCTATCTATATTAATAACATATAATTAAACAATGGTTTGGGTTTTCACAATATAAAAGTAAAGCATGGAAAATCCATCAACTCTTTCGGTAGCATTACGAGTATACATAATGGTGTATGGATAGAGATAAATCACATTCAAATGTATTATATCATTAATAGGCTGTAATTTAAATTTTTAAGGAATAATTATGAACACATTATGACCGGAAAAATGAAAATAAAAAACATTTAATATAAGGTATGTAATTGAGAAAACAATAAAAAATTAGAATCTCTTACAATAATTATCACTTCCTAATCATACTTAGTGATTCCATGAGATATTTTTAGCTAAAATAAATGGATTAATGAGATAATTAGATAGGGGGAAACAAGAATGATGTTTTGGGGTAAAATTATTTTGGTGGATATGTGGGTATTTGTAGAAAAATGGGATGATTTTTTTTTAAAATATTTTCATTCAAATTCAATGTTTCTAAAAATAAATTTACCATGTGCTACCCATGAATTCAAATTTTTATTGATGATGTTAAAAAATATTTATATAGTTATTACGAATTGAAAAATGAATTATTATTTTATATATCAATTTTACTAAAAAAAATTAGTCATTCATTAAAAATATTTTTTAAAAGTCACTAGTTAATTTAAAAATATCAAATTTATTTGTAACACATTAAAAAACACATTTAGACTTTGTAAATAATAAAAAAATTAATAAAAAAATTATGATTTTTAATACATAATATATATTAGTAAAACATTTGTATATATTAATGTTGTCCTAAAATATTCTAAAAACCAAAAATGGAATATTTACTATTCTGTAGAAAAAAATATTTTAGAAAAAATCAAGAAATTCACCCTAAAATAATTTTAACATTATAATATCAAATATAGTCTTTATTTAATTAGAATAAATTAATATTTTTGAGTTATTATTATTTTACTTACAAATTGCATATTTTCTATAAAATATCATTTTTAAGTGGGAACAAATTATTTATTCATATTATAGAATTATATATTTTATAATATCATAAATGTGTTCTCATAAAGAGTATATGAAATTATTAGGATTATATATAATATGTTTTAATGTAATTTAAATCGATATTTTAAATATACTATATGGTATTATTATTATACCAATTTGACATTCCATTAGTAAGGTTGTAGTTAGATTCCAATGGTCACATTTCGTTTTAGACCCTATATATATACTCCATCATTCACATAATAGATCAATCAACACATCACATCCAATTTCTCTACACATTTCTAGATAATTTCCAACAAATTTTTTCCTTTAATTTATTTCTATAGTCATCATCGAAGGAGTGATCTTCATAGGTAATCATGTGCCTTTTGTGCTTCCATTATAGTCCTAACTATTCAATGGTGTTAATCTCCATTTACAATTTTTTTTATATTATGGTGAATAATAATACATGTTGTGTAATTATTCTATATATTGTAAAATTATCCCTATGATATTCACAATAAAATAGTAATATTGAAATAAGTTTCATTCAATTAATAATACAAAAAAAATCATCCATTATATCTCCCCCATTAAGAAGTTCTCACATAAATATTTTTTCTACCCTCAATATAAATGTGGCTATTTTAATTTCATATATTATTAACAAGCCAATTTTTTTTCATTGAACATCTTATTTATGCACAAGACTTTCACATGTTATGGTGTAGTGTTCCAAAACACTCATTCGCATTTATCAAGAATATGGAAACCTTATTATTTATATAATATGTCAGTATATAATTCCCTAAAATTTTCCTATAGTGTATGTGTTTAGTTTTATGTATAATTTCATAATATGGTCATGTGGAAGACATAATGGATATTGTATTGATTTATATTTTATGATAATAAAAAGGGAACTACTCTAACATACTCTAGAATCTCAAATGATACGATTCACATTAGGCTTTTTCCTACTTTTTTTCAATATCGTGATTCCTTTTGATGGTTATACACTCAATAATTTGTTCAAAAAAACAAGAAACATGAATTTATTCCTTAAATTGTCAACATAAAACATTTTTCAACTCAAAATAGGATTGATATGTTTCAAGATAATATATTTATTCTATATATTGACTTTCACAAAGTCTAGTCATAAAAATTTTCATTGATAAGAACCCAAACATTTATAGAGTCATTTCAAGATCCTCTATATGTACTCATGTAATTGTGTTCTGTTATATATTGGGATGGTTTTTATTTTGGGTTGTTTCGAGTGATAATTGAGAAAAAAAAATTTATATGAAGGTGTTGTGCACTGGTGGTGCATGATTTTCCCATACTGTCAGTATGCTCCGAGAAAATAATGTGATCCATAATAGTGGTTAATCATATGGTTGGAACATAGTATGTCACCCCACTCCCACTATTAGTATAATCTTTTTCAAACCTATGAAGAGGTTCATGGTTAGGGTGCATAGTTTGGAAGAATTTGCAGCCCATCCTAGGAAATCGTGTGTGATGTTTTTATTCCCCTTATAATTAATTTCAAAAGTTCTGAACCCCACTTATTTCACCCTTATTCAACCCTAATTGACTATAATAGGTTTCATCAAATTTTTGAGACTCCCAGATGAATTCCAAGGCATTTTAAACAATTTTATTGATGAATTTCACACTAGATTGAATAATCTACACCTCTCCTGGTAAGAATCTCTTCTAATGTTTTTTCTCTTGTGTTATATTTTCCCATTGGAGACAGTATAGATATATGTCTTCATAGATATATTTTTTTTTATTTTGTTTCTAGAATTTAGTTATATTTATCATTCTTCTTTGTGGAAATGATCATTCACTTTCAATTTGGGGAATTGATTTGGTCTGACATCCATAAAAAATAATGAAAATGGTGGTATAAATTGAGAATACCATAGCGTTAATCATAATTATTTTTTGTGGAATTGTAAATTAATAATTTCATGGTTTTGAAATTGATTCAAGATTATTATTAATTAATTAGTTAATTAATTATTTGAATGATGTGACTATGAAATTGATGAAACGTTAGGATTATGATGTTTTTCTATTAATGTGATTGTGGGATTGGTCAATTAATGTAATTATGAATTGATGATAATGGTAAATAATTATGGGTTAGATTTACCATAAAGGGTTAATGGGTTACATGATTTAATATTGATAAAGTGTTTAATCTTGAAATTTTCCTATTATTCCATTTGAGTTATGAGAAGAATTATTATTTAATTGATAATTGAAATGATATAACATGATGAGAATGTTAGATAATAATTTTAATGATAATTAATGTTTCCAAATGTGATATTTGTGATATATGTGTGATTGATAGATTAATGAGATGTGGTATTAGGGATGATAATCCAAATAACCATAGGGTTCCAGCCATGATATTGTATGCCTAATGAAATCACGTGAATACTATTTTAGATGAAAGAGATTAATGCTCCAAATACACATGATGTGTCAGATAGGTTTTGATGCTCCAAATACTCACAATGTACTGGACATGACATTCTACCCATTATTTTGGAATTGGAATATGGTTCCATGAACACATAATCTGAATATCAAATAAATTTATTAATAACGACCCGTGATTTAATGAAATGTAATATCAATTGGGGATGGTTTAAACTCCGACATTGAATGATACATGTAATGATGGTTTGGGAATCACTATTAAACCATGGAAAACGATATGGATAAATAATGAATATTTTAATATGAAAATTTTATACTTTTGTGATTTTACATAATTCTTTATACAACTTCATACACTTTTATTTATATGATATTGTTTTGGACATCATTTTATGTTTCCTACAAATTTGTACTCACACCTTACTAGGGATGCCTAATTGGTACTTGAATAGACTTATTGATTGCATTATAGGAGAATGGAAAGTGTCCTATGATAGATGTCTAAGATGGGATGAAACATGAATGGGGGAAATAGAATTTGTGTTGGGTCCTATTTTGGATTTTTCAAGGCCTTTTTTTTTCTGTTTTTCATATGACACATGAAATTTATATGGCATAACATATCAACTATTTTGATAATGGATAATTAATTCTTGTTTTGGACATCATGTTATATATGCATTTATTTTATTAATTTATTATACCATTTGGTAGTGTTTTTTCTCTAATGTGTTATTAATGATGGTATGGGCTTCCATAGTTATATATTAAATATTAGATGTTAGTCATCAATATCTTATGTATGGGGTTGCGATTATGAGGTCATATAACCAACCTTATTAGGGTAAAATTATATGGCTCCTAGGTCAGTGTGTTACAAAGCGGTATTAGAGGTGGTGGGTTTCCTTTTATTTTCCTATGTATTACTTTTTGGGAAAGGTTTACAGGAGACTAGGATGAGTCATTCCATGGTTAAGATCTCGCGCATGGGATTTTCTAACCCATGTACTGGGGTGAAGGCCGAGTAACAATTGCAGGACTACTACTATTGATATTTGTTGTTATAGTTGGATTTTATTTAACCTTGGGTGATACACTAGTTATTTGCTGTTATTAATTTGATGTTATTTTTTCATCATGGATAGAAATGGAAAAATAGTTGTGTAATCATGTATTATATTGGACACTTAGTATTTATTTTCCCATGACACATTTTATTACTGCACATTAATATAGGGTTCTGGATAAATTTCTAAATGATAATTTAATTTTTTTATTTTCTAATTTTAATAAGAAAGGTGAGAAATAAAAATTTGAAAAATTTTAAATGTTAAAAAACATGATAAATTGAATGGGATAAAATGGTAGTCTAATTAGTTACTTGATATGAAAAAAAATTACCCAATGTTGATAATGATCAAGTTGAGATATGGTTGATGGTGGTTATAGTACCTTTGTGTTGACTTTATGGAAGAATATAGGGTATATACAATTATGGGTTTATGTTAAACCACATTTAAGTGTATTAATGTTATATTTTGTTTTATATGATGTGTGATTAGAATTATAGAGATATTTAACCATGAATACACTTACTGATTGGATGATAGGTGGGGAAGTTTATAATTGATTCTCTATTTGAGGAACCTAAATCACCGATATTTCTAAGGGAAGGTCTAGGACAATGTCACTATGATAACATTAATCATTTTATGATTTTTTTTGAAAAGATACCCAGATCTGGTTTCCGATAGTATGTGTGACATGAAATTGGAGTTTTAGTTGTACTACCCTATAACATTCATTGTACATAGTAGAAATAAGAAAACAATGTTATTGAATGATTCTATCCAGATGACACATGAACACATGGTGTATCCTACTAAGAAGATAGTTAAACATGATATCTATATGTCACATGTTCAAGTGAAATAGTTTTAGGTCATCTGAACTCATGATGGACAGCTAGATAATATGGAGTGTAATGAGTTTCAAGAGAAGTTCATGGATTCCTTTTACTCTCAGTCGCGTATGCTAGAGATGTGTAAAAAGTTCAAGATATTGAACTAAGGAAGAATCATTGTGATAGATTTAGTTGGTTGGATTATATATTTAGAGTTATTTGTACCATCATTGGTAGGATATGGGGAAATTTTGGAAAGATAGTTTTAGGATGGGTTTCAAATTGAAATTAATTCACAGGTTAACATATTTATTGTATGAAATTATTTCTCAGGTGGTGAGTTAAGATCTTGTTTCCAAGGGGACCCGGAAGAAGGATTCCAGTGGGATTTTTTTGTTTTCTAATGAATCTCTATTTAGTATGTCTTCCAAGGGATGGATGCATCACTATGATAATTTTAACCAATGTAGTGGGAAGAAGAGTAGAAAATGGTATGGTTTGATTACTATATACATTACTTGAACTCACTTCCAAGACTGCAGAAGGCCATGAGACATTCATATATTGTTCCCCCAATAATTAGTAGGGTAATGATCTTGTGAAAATTTGGGGGATCTACTATAATTATTAATGTACAAATGACAAATGATTATTGATGGAGTGGATTGACAGATCTAGAGTATGGGAAGGTGGACTTAAACTGTATACCATTATGGATGATATAATACAACTGCACATGGTGGTTGAGACAGTGGATGCGGTACTTTTGGAAAAGATAACTGTCATCAAAAGAGTGGTGAAACCCATGATACATTTAATGTATTTAACATAATAGGGATATGAATGTTTCATAAATTTCATCATACACTTTTGATTGATAGTTTTGACCACTAAAATATGGAAGTACTCTTATTAGAGCTTCTATTCTTTCCAGATCTTTAGTTTATACAGGATCCCATCAGTATTATATATCCTCAAAACATGTAAATTTCTTCATATTGGATGTAGATATTATCATATGTAGGTATTTCCTATATTAGTTCTTCATGATTCATATTGTGTTGAAGAACACATAGGATGTGTTTATAGCCTTGAGGAACCTAATCTTTCACTAGTACAAGGATCAGTTTGTGGTTGTTTATTTTGATGAAATTTTCATATACTCTGAATGCCATCATGATAATGCCCAAAATATTTACATCATCCTACATAAAATAATATAGCATCATCTAAAATCCAATATATCTATTTTCAATTATATTTTTACAAGGTATATTTACTTCGTTATATCAACTCGAAGGAAGGTGAGTCAGTGGTCCCAAAGAAGGTGAAGGAAGTTGTTTCTTTGGTGTATCCAAAGACAATTACTTATATCTGTTATTTTATGGGATTATTGGTATTTTATTGGAGGTTCATTTAGGAAATTCCATTTTTTGTAAGCACAACATTCTAGTTATAATAATAAGGGAGTACAGTTTGAATGGTCTGAAGCATGTGATAATTATTTTGATGAGTTGAAGATTCATTTTACTATGGATTTAATTTGCATCATACCTGAGTAAGGGGAGGAATATATTGTATAATATAATTTATATTGGATAGTTCATAGAGTAGTGTTGCTTTTTGGAGATCAGGACGTTGTGTATGGGTCACAACATTTGAGGCCACATGAGTATCATTACCATATTCACAGCCTCATGTATGTTGCAGTTGTTTATTCCTTGAAGTGATGGTAGCATTTTATTTTGGGAGAATATTTTAACATGTATACTACTCAAAAGAATTTAATTTATGTATATTTATAGTGATATTTCAATCTTTGGTATTGAATACGGGTTAATTATATGAAATATTTTGTTTTGGAACTACCATAAACACCAGATAATTGAAACTGTTTTGTTGATAGATTGAGAAAGAAAAATCTGACTCACGAAGTACCCGAGTCTAGTTCTGAGTGAAAAATGATGACCATACTTTCTGTGATGATTGTTATTGTTTAAGAGGTATATGATAAGATGAACCTAATTTCGATATCAGTGGATACTACAATTTTGGGTCGGATAAGGGAAAGGTAGTATAATGATCTAAAGTATTTGGCCTTGAGGGGAATTCATGATGGTGGGGAGTCACCTTTACATTATACCATAGATGAGTATGATATCATTTATGCCAATGGAAGTGTATTTGTTCAAACATGTATTTTTTATGATGATATGAGTGTGTTTTATGCATCGACATGTGCAATGAATCTTGGTTTGAGGAAATCGTACTATGACATTTATTGGTAGTATTGGTGGTTGGGATTGAAAAAATGTATTGCATGGTTATTGAAAAAATTCTACAATTGTCAATAGGTGAAGCCTGAGAATCAATAACCTAAAAGATTACTATAGTAATTTCCCATTTTATATGGAATTTGGTTTATGTTACAATTTATTTCATGGTGGGTCTCCTAAGGAAGACTTAGAAGAATGATTTCAAATTTTTTTTTGCAGTGGATAGACTAATGAAAGTAGTGAAGTTATTACCAACATTGGAGATATTCTTAATAGAATATTTGGGAGAGTAATACATACATAAAATAGTTTTCCTTGATGAGGTACTATGAAGTATAGTTTCATACTATGACTCATGTTTCACCATGTTCTTCTATAATGGATTGTATATGGTACTTTGTACACAATATTTACTGATTATGGATTTCCTCCAACTGAACAATGTGTATTCAGAATATAATATACAGGTTTAGGAGGACATGTTAGGGGTTCATTCCATAAAATTTTTGGGGTCTTGTGAGATTCAATTTGAATTATTTTATTTCTTCAACAACAATAGTTATCATGAAACAATTTATAATGAATCATATGAGGTTCTTTATGGTATGCCACAAAGATCACTTCTATTATGGAAAGAGGTAGGAGAGTTTGATTTTATGGGACCGAGTCTCATGAAAAAGATATCAAGGTTTGTTAAGTTGATTTAAAAATGTATTTATATGTATAAAAATAGGTATAACTAATATGATTATAGATATTTATGAGACTGTGAGTTAATAATGGGTGATCATTTGTCCCTTCAGGTGTCACCTTGATTGGACCACCATAGGATTCATAGAGAAGAGATGTTGGCACCCATAATTTTCTGACCTTTTGATGTTTTTAATAGAATTGTATGGGTGGCATATTGGTCAACTCTTTTATATAGGTATAGTTATATTAATTATGTTTTTATGTGTTAGAACTTTTGAGGTGTCACTCTATATAATTTTCATGTGATTGATGTGGATGACATTGTTGTTGAGACTGATGCATCCATTATGGTTTATCCAATAAATATTTCAGATCACATGGAGAATGTGTTGTTTGTAACGACAGTGCCAATAATTTATTATTGTGGTAGCTTGGTCTTGTTCTGGAGGAAACATGGGTAGGATAAGAGGATATGTTATCTTAGGGTCTTGTTTATTTATCTTAGAAAGTTTGATATGCTTGGATGAAAAGTTTAAGGATGCGATGTTATAATATTGGGATATTATAATATATATGCCTAATACAGAGATGTCTCATGAATTTTGACAAGTACACTTTTATCCTTTTATTTTATATCTTGGATGGGGTTTTTTAGGTAATTTCAGTTAATAATTGTGATATTTTTAGAGGAATGGGAAGTGAACAGATCATCCAAACCATGCTTCTACACCAAGAAGATAGTGAGATCTTATGAAGTGAGGAATATCAAGATTTTTTCATATATTTTAAAACAATTCAAACCCTTAGCAGAAACCATTAACTCCTAATTGTAGTCACAAAATCAGCAGAAACTATTTGGAAAATCGTGTACCCCTCTATAGGAAACCATGTGTGTGGTTTTTAATCCTAATTTTTTTTTCTTAGAATTCATGAACCCCCAGCTAACACATTCATTAGTCCCCACTAAAACAAAATGGTTTAAATTCTATTTTGGAGGCTCCCATACATATTCAATGGCCTTTAAAACTTATTTCATGATTAATTATGGAATTTATTGGAGAATCTACACTATTCCCCATAAGAATGTCTTCTTATGTTGGTTCCACTTCCTCTTGTATCTCTTTCTTGATGAAGATTAGTTTTTTAAGTCCCCATTTGTTATGGTTTGGATCATTATTTTCATATATATTAATCTATTTGGCCTTGTTTCTCAGAATTGGTTCTTAATCTAATTATTCAATGGGAAATTGACCTTTTTTTAATTTAGAGAATTTCAATTGGATAAAAAACTATCAATGACCTTGTGGTAGATGGTATAAATTTCAAATCCATAGTTATTAATTATAATTGTTTATATATAATTTGGAATCAATAATTTACCTGTTTTGTAATATCATATTGAATATGATTAACTAGCTTATTTATTAATTAATGGAATGATGTTATTATAAAATAATTGGAACATTTGGATAATGAAATGGTCAATGGGATTGGGTAATTAATCTTATTATGAATTCATGATAATGTTAATTAAGGATTTTTTCTTAACCATGAGGGTTTAGTCAGTTGCATGAATAAATGTTGATAAATTGTATAATGGTGAATTTCTCATGTTTTTCCATGTGATTAATGTTAAAATGTATGTTAGAATTGATTGTTTAAATTGTATACCATGATGAGAATGTTTTATAAGAAGGTTAATGATAATTAAACTTTATGAATGTTCCATTTTTGATATATGTACGATTCATAGAGTAATGTGGTATGGGTCATGTACTAAATCTCCAAATACCCATGGGGTGCCCGAAATGACATTTTATGTCTCGAAGCCTGCATATCAGTCCTACTGTTTGGGATATGGACTGATGCCAAGAATACCCACAAGACGTGAGATATGAAATGATGATTAAAATTATCATTAGGTGGTCTATATGATGTTATACACTAATGATTTTGGAATTGGACAATGGTTCCATTTACTGATGAAATGAAAGTAAAAATAAAAAAATAATTAAATCCCTTGATATAATGAAATGTGATTTCCCTTGGGGATGGTCCAGACACTAACAGAGGATGAAAATTTTATTTATGGTTTAGAAATTATCTTGAACCCTGAGAAAAGGTTGTGTGTAAATAAAAATGAATTTAAAATGTATACTATTTACTTTTAAAATTATAAGTTGTCTTTTATTCAACTGCATTCACTGTTATTGCCTGTTTATTGTTTTAGATGCTGTTGGTGGTGGCCTACTTAGTTGATCTCACCATACATTGGATGCCTGGTCAGTACAAAAATAGACTTCTTATCTGAAGGATAGGATTAGGTCCATAATCCAATGATAGATGGATGAGTTGTGATGGAACAAGGATGAGGAAACCATACCTAGTGTTGGAACCTACATGATATTTTAAGTGTATTTATTTTGGGTCTTTCATTTGACACATGACACATATTTGGCATGACATATCTTCTGTTTTAGTTTTGATATTGTATTCAAATTTTGGTTAGCTTATGACACTACTATTTATTCTTGTTATTGGTCATATCATATGGTTGTGTTTATTTATTTCTTCTGTTTTGTTTTTTTATTAATATCTTATATTCTTCTAAATTAATATATTAAACCCTTGGTCCTTATCGATAGCTTCTAGCATGCGAGTAGGCATGCAGGAGGTCACCAAAACAACCAGATCAGGACACCCGTATGTGGAACCCATTTCAGAAAATTATATCCTTCTCCAAATTCATCCCAACATATTAGATTCCAATAGATTTACCCATTTAGTGACTCATAATTCCCCCTTTTAGTGATCCAATGTAATTTTTTTGTAAGTGAATTCATCAAGATGAATATTTTGATCCCAAATCCCATGAGAATCATTTTGACACTCCCAAAAATTTTTTTATAATGTTCCAATAGTCCTATTAGACTATCCATCAGTTTTTAAAAGGTATATTATGATTAGGTTTACTTCAATATGTATATATCCTTCAAGGATCCTACAAAAAATAGAAGAAATTTTTGGAATGTTATAAAAAATATTGATGAAGGTACTCCATAATTTATATCCACTTCCTGAATATACAGACGATCAGAGAAATAATTTGGGAAATCCTCCTATAATAAATTAAAATGGGTTTCTTTGTTAATATATAAATCCATTCCTATATTAGGAATTTTCCACTGGATGACTTGGGTTGGCCAATATCAATTTCCATAGTGATTTTAACACTTCCATTCATGTATTCGTAGTGAATGCAACAATCATTTTGGTATATGTCACTCCATGTTCACTTAATGTCATACAAAACATCTTAAATTATGATCCTTCATCCCCCTTTTAGTATTACGAAACCAATAATGGTATTTTAGAGAATTATACATATTGTTAGTTTCAAGATGCATAGATAACACCGATCTATGATCATCACCAACTTTGTCTTTCAAAAACGATATAATAGACAGGATATATATAATTATACAAAACCATAGGACTCAATCTTAGTAAAAATTGAAATTAGTAATCAATCCATTTTTCATAGTTCCTCTTATATTTTGCATCATACATTCTTCCCTTATTTATATCATGATATTTTCTAGTATAGAGTTTTGGGTAATCAAGTTGGATTGAATGGATTATTACCCTTATCTAATGACTTACATGTCTATATTTTTCATGTCAGGGATCAATGTATTTCCTTAAATACTCATCATTTCAATGACATTGGTGTCCTTTATACACAATGATCAATGACTTAGTATTTTTTTTCAATTGGTGATATGGAATAAACATTCATATTTCTTAATATGTTCCAACTTTATCCTTTATTTCATAATGAGTTCATTTTTTCTGAATATGTACATAGAATTTGGTTTCATATGTATATATAACACTTATGTTCATATAGATAGTGTCACTATATCTGTAATGTAATGATAAATTTTTCTAATATAATATAATCATTTTAACAATTCTTTTAATGGGGCTATAATTTTTGAGATTCATAGGTAACAACCATGTTATATTTCATGAATATACATCCAATTCATTCCAAGGGTAAAAATCCATAAATGAGAAATACACCCACTAGAGTGTATGAGTTGGTTCCCTAGAACCAACAATTTTGTACATTGGATAACTCATATATTCAATGAATTGAATATAAATATAATTATCTGATCACATATTGGTAATTAATTTGTGGAACAGGGATGTGATGATGCCTTCGAGTATCTATCTCATTGATAAAATCAAAGAAATTCCCCACTGTAATGAGAACCTTGAGATTATATGATTAAACTCATAAATAGCATTCTATGATTGGATAATGTACCATGTCAGGGAAAATCATATACAAAACATCAAGTTATATTACTCATATGTGGATGAGGATTCTTCTCATGAAGTTCACGCATGTTAATGTACAAGATAACAGATTATGCAAATAGAGACACAGTAGTGGGAATTATACATATTCTTCTATCCTTCGATATTCTTATCTATCATCATGTGTAATAGTTCTTAGACATTATGATTCTCATTAATGAATTTATTGTCTCAACCATATAGATATACTAACCAAAATCATCATATCATATATTGATGGGAAGTAGGGGTTCATTGGGAATATCACTAATGAAAGGATAATAATGGATATATTCATGAAAGATCATTCTATTACGTCATTATAGATATTCATATAAAAAACCATTCATTTAATTATAATTATTGCATAAATTCCATGGTCGTGGTGTAATGATTTTTATTTTAAATAGTCAAATGAAGACATATCAATCATATTGGTTGATGACGTAGATCTAAAACCATCTTCATGGGATATTGATACATATAGATTATAATAAATAAAGAGTGATTGAATGCGGTTATCGATGTTGTGACATGATGTTAATTCTCTTAGGTGTCTTGACATGTTTTTAGACAACAATCATGGTCTTTAGGCTTACTCGCCTAATGAAAATTTGAATAGATCATAGAGGCGAACACAGTAACTGATTTCATTAATCTTAATTAAATTATATATTAATTTAAATAATAAACTAAATAGTATTTTCTTGAAAAATGATTAACATTATTCATTTTTACTAATCACATAAATTACATAATTAATTATTCATCTGATTTTGAATAAAATATAATTATTTATTATAGTATATATTTATTCACAAGGTTGTGGATAAAAATATTAATTTTATAAATAAAATTTTTCCTTGGGTATTAATTAAATATATTGGATTTTTAATAGATAAATATTTCCTCTAGTGATATATTATTAATTAAAAGTTAGTTGAATAAAATGTATTGTTTAAAAATTTATCACACACACCATAAAACAATGACAATATTATTATTATTTTGGTTATGGGGTCTAATAAATGTTATAATATTATTTAAGGTATGGTAGAAAATTAAATAATATTTTTTAATCAAAACACAAGACCTATAAATAGTTTGTTATGATTGGGATGTTGGGTTAAATGAGATATAAATAATAATTTCACACCCTGGATTTCACTCTTGAAGTTTTCATTCCCTCTCCCCCTCAATAGCGACGAATGATAGTGATATTCCATCATGATTGATGGAAGAGAGATCAACACGAATGACTTATGAAAATTGATTATCGATGAATGAAAATGGGAACCAAATTTCATTAACTGATTATTAATGGAGTAATAGTGAATCTCCTCTAGAGGGATTCTACACATTGATCCTTATAGTACAATGGATGTTATACAAAATTGGGGTCCATAACATCCATATCTACATCGAATAATGGATCCAAAAATAAGGTAAAAAATTTATTATGATCTTAAATAAATTAATTATCAATTTGACATGAAAATATCCACTACTAGGTTATCAAACAACTCTATATTAAAATAAATCTTATAATATCACCCTCCCAAGATTATTCTGCTACACTATAATCCATCACGTTGTATCAGAGCAGTCATGTTTTAAATTAATAATTTTCTATTTGATAATTGAGAAATATTTTAAATAGTGGATATATTTACATTTCAAGATTATTGATTTCTAATACGATTTTTATAAACAACATTCAAAATATTAATGATTTTTATATGTTTTATTTTATTACTAATATAAAAATAGATGATGAAAGATTGAATATTCCATATGAAAGTACCATATTTTGATCTTGTAAGACATGTTTATGTGGACTGCCGATAGATTTCATTTCATATACCTATGTACCGAATATCTAGATGTTTTATTGGATAAAAAAATTCCAAAAAATATGTAAATATTATGAATTTAATGCACACCATGTGTAGACCTAGCCATTCTATCACATGGGTTGTAAGATTACATGGAATGTTGATGGAATACACATGATGTAGTATACATGGGTTAGTATTGAAATCTCACAATCCATGAGGTGGTTAAACACTGTCAAACTACATGAGTCTGATATCATAGAGGACTAATTATAGTCACGACATGTATGTAGTGTAAAAAACATATAGTTCATCATTTTCCATGACCGAAATACTTAAAACCCCTTCGGTGAGTCATGCGGACACACAAAAAGTGAACTCATATCATGTAGTCAGAATAGAAATCATGTGGTTCCACATTTATTAAAAACGCAGAGCCTGTGGGAAGGTATTATAGTCACATAGAATTCATACCACATGGTGTGTAGCTGGGTCTTACATGTTGTAACGTAGCATCAATATACACACCTAATACCATGTGTTTATCTCATTAATAAATTAATATAAATACATGGAATGTTTCTATATTGTACATTCCATGCATTTTGGATGAGTTAATATGTTCAAGACCCAGGAAAGTTACCCAGTTACACATCAATTGAGATAGATAGTGTATAGCTTGGTAGTACGCATCATGTTTTCTCCTAATAAAGCACAATATTAAGTTATATTAAATTTCTCAATGAAAAATTAATACATTATTTTATTATTGGGAATAAAAGTTTTGTTTTGAAATTTAATAATTGTTTTAATGAATCATTAAATGATCTATTAATTTATTGCAATAAACTTTTATATTTAGTTCTAACATTTATATACAAAATTTTCATTTTGGAATGGTATCTCTATGAAAAACATTATGCCCCATAAAAAGAACAAAAATTAATATTTTAATTGATATATGGAAGCATTTTTATATTAATATAAAATTTTGAATAAGAAATAAATGTTAACTCATTTTACTTTTATATATTCATTGCATGTAAGACCATTCATGAGCTTCAAAAATACCTATCTATGATTTTTTATATTAACTCAATTTAATGCATGGGTTTGTAAATATTTCATATTAAATAAAATATAATGGTCTGTGAGTCATATCTCCCCACATTATATTGTAGGATGTTCTTCTCAATGGCTATTTATATAATTCACCTTAATAAATCATTTTTGTATAACACTATTATGGGAGCCATTGAACCCATGATCTGGGTAAGAATACCACAGTGCCTTAGGTTCACATCCCTATATGCTTATGTCTACAAACTATTAGTCGTGGTCTAATTAGGTTATCATGTGGTTATAATTTCCTCTAGTTATGATATAATAACAATTGTATAGGACATAAAAATGAATGTACTATGGAATCATGTAAGAAAACTATATGGAAACAATGAATGTACAATCAGTAATAATAATACCAGAAGTAGAATACCATATATGGAAGTAATTTTTTTCATGTCATCTCAATATATAAATCATGTAGGATCTCTAATGAGGTGATCATATATATACATACTCAAAAATTACAAAACAAGTTACTAATAAATGAAAATAACCCCTTAGTCTACAAAAAATATATCTCTTGCACCACAGTGCATACCATTCCTATGTATGATGCCCCTTCATGATCTCGAATCCATAAAGTCTACACACATCCTGGGGGGCCACTCCAGGGAGTGTGTCTGAACAAGTATGTCACCACCAATGTGTTCCAATCATACAATAATAATTATTAAAGTGTAGGAATATATATATATATATATATATATAATCTACCCCCACATGTAATTATCGAGCTTCATTCGTTCTCAATATCCCAAGGAAGATTTTTCTTACATCATTCAGCTTTATACAAGGAATGATATATCCCTATTCTGGTATCCTCTGATAATGATTTTCCAATAATCTATAACATAGAACTAATCACCTCATTCCAAAAAATGCCAAATTTTTCTTCACGTTGAGTAAAATAGAAATATAAATGGAACACCCGCAAAATATTTCACATGTCCCTAAAAATTTCATTCATAAAATCTCCATCCGCTCAATAGTATGACTTCTAATGGCATGGAAATCTTCACCATTCTATACACCCAAAACATTAGACTCAAAATATTAGTGTTCATTTATCCTTATATGATGGACTCACAATATCTACTATGGATTTATATACTGAGAACCTCATCCGTAATTCATTATCATCACCATCCCATCAGATTCATATAGTAGAGAGGCCTCCACCCATATCCATTGGTCAAAAACCCCACACAGTTTCCTTTCTAATGGGAAAAAAACTAAAACATCACCATAAGCCAATAACAGTGAGTGTAAGTCACTGACCTTGCCTCAAAAAACTTTTCTGGTGGAACTCCATCTCTACATGTAATCATTTTCAACCAAATAGATCAATGGTCATTACCCTCTACCTCACCCTAATGATCCATGTAGCCTCAATCCTAGAAATAATTATTAGCTAGTGTTTCGTGATCCTAGACTAGTGTGTTCTCATGGATCCAACAAAATTATAACAAGATTTAATTTATTTAATCATTTAAATAACATTAATACCCTACCCAACCAAACTAGAAACCAATTCTCACATAAACTATTCCACTCAATGCTCAACATATGTAAACATTTTTGGTGTTTTCCATCGAAATATGACAATAATATTTTAAAAGAAATGAATTAAATTAATGGAATCATCTAGAAAACCACACTCACATGTATTTAAATATTCATCCCATGGAACATATATAAATAAAGAGATATCTTGGAACCACATACCTATTTCTCATTGGTTCACACTAATAGAATAACAGCCTCTAATGGAACATAAAATAGATAGACACTAAGAATATATAATTGACCGTGGGAATTGTGAAAATGAGCTCATATTGAAATAGAATTAAAAATATTAAGATAAAAAAATTAAAGTGAAATAATAATCTTTTATAATACATTTAAAGGAACTTGAGGATGGTTGAATCAAATATCACATGAGGATGTAACAGAGGAATCTAAGAGAGGATAATTGTGGATCTCATGGATGGAGTAGTCAGATGAAATGGGAGAATAAAAGAGGAGAAATTTGTAAAAATAGAGGGAGAAATTAATAATTTATCACCGTATATGAAACAAAATTTTGAGACTACATGGTTTGAATATCATTTCATGAAATGTGTGATTTCATTTTCAAAAGGTAACAACACCCTGCATGGATAGGAACACGATTCTTCAAACCATGTGCATACCCTACACACCCTATAAAATCTATTTTCGGTTCATAACATAGTTTTTTGAATAATTTTAATGTTTTTTTAGAAATTCACTAGTGAAAATGGTCCACAATGTTTAGGCAACATAGTTATCACAAACCATGCACCAAATTTGTTCCCACTACCATGACACATAGGTTATGGTCTTTGAAGCTTAAGGATTCTAGAAAGAAACTGACCCCCATTGAAATGTACGATGAATTTAACCCCATTTATATTTTTTTATTAATTCTTTTTAACCCTATAAATAGATTTCCTATTCTCAAAAACCATGTTATTGTATCCAAAAAAAGAAATTTGAATTCATTAATAAAATCCAACCAACTCAAGAACCATGATCATTACAAAAAACCCGACCTTATGATATCTCATACTTGATATATATGGTCTTTACTAAGATTATACCAAACATACCCTTCTTTTAGAAATATTCTTGGACATTCATATTTTATTAGTAATAATATTATTCATCTTTTATCTCCATACCAAAAAAATATTGTACCCGGTTTCTTCACAAAACAATCCGAAATTATAATGGTTCCATTGACCACCCCAGACATACACATCCCAAAATAGAATAAATTCATTCATTCCCCTCATTAGGTGTTGAATAATATATACATCACACATGAACCCCATAACATCATAAATTATAAATGATTACCAATGTTCCCACATCACACCTTATATACAACATAGATCCCACATCGTATATATATATATATATATATATATCTAGGTTAGTGTGGGGGTTATCTTTCCCAAAAATTGTCTCGATTCCTACAAATCTCATATATGTCTTAGATCAATCCATGTTCCCACATATGTTCCCATATATTTTTAATTAATCTATAAATAATGAACCTCAGGAAACAACATTAGTTATACAAAAAACATAATGAAAACACATCCATATTAAAGGTGTACCAATAACTATTATCATATAACTAGCCGGATCTACCCAACTAGGTCAACCACATGAACCTGTCCAAATTATAGACTTCTGAAATCATTTCCTTACAACATATCTTCCCCTACTATAATCCACTGACCCAATAGTTTTACCTCCCTCTTTGCCTACCATGACTTTCATGTGTAGTAATATCTCAACTACCAACTCTTGTATCCACTATCAAATCTATATTAGATCATTATGTATAACCTAGTTCCTACCTCATAGGTATTAGATAAGTATACGACCATAAACTATCTAGATTCCCCATCTACCCACATATTGGGAACTAAATTAGGTTTCATTCACACCGGGATAGAACATGGGCTAGTTCCCAAAAAATGGAAGCCCAAATCTATGAGCCACATCTCATTGGTCTTCCTAAATCTATCACATTAATATAATTTTAAGTCTCCTCATGAAATTACTTCCAAATGACCAAATAATAACTACCTATATCAGATGGCACTATCACCCAACCTGAAAGGTTCAGGTTTTTCATAATACCCGTAGATATCATTATCTGGTTTACTACATCAATAGATCTGGTGATCCTAATGATATCTACCGACTCCCTGATAAAATACGCCAAACTATCATAAATATTATTCACCATGAAAACGTAATCAGCTGACATAGATGGAATGAAATGGTGATTTTTTGTGAAATTTACTTCATAATCATCCACGAATGTTTCCCCCTTTTGCTGGTTCATAAATACATGAGATCGATATTCCTTTAACATATCTAGAAACAAATTCTCAATGAACTAGGTCCTGTAATCCTTATATGTGGTACACTATTTCCTCCCTATATGTATAGGTATGTCACACAATTTCATTAATGGTTGTATAAGAATATACATTCAAGACTTAACACCGACCCCATAGGTGTCTCTATTTGATCAAATATAGTTAGAAAATATTTGATCATATTTTATGCTTCCTACATTCCACCTTGACCTTGAATAAATGATGTTACTTGTGACTAGAACTAAAACAAAAAATATTCCATGGATGAATCATCTACTCAATCTCCCTCATAAATAACCAGAAACAACATTTACCAAATTCATCTTGAGTTATTGATCCATCCATGACACAAACTCTCCAACCAATTATTGTTGACCCATGGACCTCAATGCCACAATCTATAGATGATGACCTCCCTAAACATAGGAGGCCTCATCATGTTCACTCTCATATAGAACCACATCTTTTCCCACTTGACTCTCTATCAAACACTATCTTGGTGTACTCTTGATAAATCCAAAAATCAGGGTCAATAACAGTAATAAATATTTATATATCATAAATTGGAAAAGTTGTGATATGAATTTTACCCCACCAAAAATTCAATTCCCTAGCACACCTATATCACATTTCCTCAGTCAATGTGTCCCCTTTTTTACCCATATAAATTTTTTGAATGACACACCAAGTATACCAAAGTTTACCATCCTAAGATGGATGTGTAATATTCTACTGAGATGTTATGTAGTAAAACATAATTTAGGTTTTTAATGAAAATATAAATTTCTCACATTTTTCCTTTGTTCTTATATATCAATATTAGTTTTTGACCCATATATTTCATATAATTATATTATCACAAATCATCTCATCGGAAACCTCTTTTCTAGGATGGATGAGTAGAATTCTATGAAAAATCTATAGTGGAAAACATTGTTTAGATTTTTGTTATAACACTAAACATCCAAAACCCTTTTCATGTATTAAATGTACAAAGAAATAGTCATATTAACTTATATATATTTCATGTATACCTATGTTCATATCAGGATTCAAGAATGTTATATCCATAACATATTGGGAAAAGGGTCAAAATTTCAAAATCTATTAATATCACCCAAATATGTACCACTCAAGTTGTAAAATAAGTCAAGTATAAAATAAAAAAAATTATAACATTATTTACCACTAAAGGAAATGAGGTCTATCACCCATGAATGAGTGTGTCGGAACCAAAACACATGTTCTTTACCCCTAATCTAATTAGATACTAGTATCTGATATACCATAACCCAAGTATCAAACCATATTTATGATTGGATATTAATACCAGATAGAACCAAACTATTTTTTTCTACATTTATTTAATATGCGATTCCAGATATTATACTCCTATGATACCATTTATAGAACCCTCACTAGTGATCCGATGATATTGTGCTCCACAGTTGATGACCACTGGTCATAGGGAACACCAACATGTATTCCAATGGTTTTTATTACATGTGGGTGTTTATATATTTAGTTCATAGTTGGGAGAATATACCCTTTGGTGGAAATATAATATTAATAGAATGCATCATTCTAATTAAAACACTATAGAATCATGTAATCCCCTTCAATGGAAGCATCAACATACTTCAAGAAATTAACCCAAAACATAAAAGTACTATACATAGTGTATAGTGTATAAATCTCAAACTGTCATATAAAACATGTAGCATCACCCATGTGTAAATATTATTAGGAAAAAAATCAAAAATTCCAAAAGTAACATTGTATCAATGTAAATAACTGCATATTCTATATGTCATATTTCCCATTAATTCACGGTATGTTCACTCTTACTATGTTCAAGCCCAAATGTATAACCCTTTTCTAAATATAAAATCCCTAAAGTATGCATGTGTCCTGATGGGATCATGAATGGTGTGAGTATAGACTCAATTTTCAAAAACCAACATGTCGAAATATTACATCCATATTTATATCAGTGTATGAATATGTCAATAAGTATATAATATAATCAAAAATAAATTAACCCACTTCCACCATTATCAATAGCCATAAGTAAGGGACAACCTGCATTATCCATTACTTAAAAGGATCGATTTATCTTGGATTTGTCATACCCTGTGTGACATTGGTTGCTCAACCATAACATGTCACTGATAACCTCATTGAAATTAACACCACATTTATCCTCATGTCATGTACAAAAAAATACCTATGTCATTCCCTAAAAAAATTTCACATGTCACTTAGAAAACGACTCATAAACCTACCATCGACTTAATAGCTTGATGTACCAAAGAATGAATGTCCTTGACCCTCTATAAAATTATTCCATAAGCCTCAAAGTCACTACCATCCTCAGCCCCTTCCAATGTTATCACACCACCAACTATGGTTGTATATGGTGATATACTCCTCCTTAACTAATGTTCATCTCGATCCCTTATCATTCATATATTACAAAGTTCTGAACACACATTGAGTGGTCAACATCACATCACTATGTCTTTTCCTATGTCCACATGACTCAAATGAAGCTATCAACCAATGTTGGTGAGCGGTATTCACCAGTCATACCTTATCCAAACCATCTAGATGAACTCTATTTACATATGAAAAAAAGGTTTCCCAAAAACATAAACTGTCATCACTCTTAACCACAATCTAACAAACTATTTCCCTTATGTACCACAGATTATAATTATCTGATGTCTCTAGAAGAAAGACCTGAATGATCCCATAGAACTGAATAGCTCATAAAACAATACAATGATTTTAGACAAATTAATGAAAAATAATACCCTATCCAACCAAACTAGAAACATCGCTTCAGTTGAACCATTTCATTTGAGGCTCAAAAATCATAAACGTACATTTATTTTCCAATCTATATCCTCAAATAATAATTTTAAAAGAAATGTTTTAAATTTATTGAATCATATGGACAACCCCACTCACATGAATTTAAATGTGAATTAAATATAATTTTTATAAATATGTATAAATCTAGGATCCACATACCTTATTATAGTAGGAGACCACTCATCAAATTTCATTATCTAATCTGATCCAAAACAGAAGGAAATAATGAATCTTAGAAAGGCCATCGAAATAGAGAAAATGGGTTTGGATGGAAATATAATTCTAAAAAGTGATATAAAAGATGAAATGATTAAATATTACTGTTTTCCATATCTTTTTCATTCCAAAAATATGATTTTAGTCAAATCAGATCTCAAAAACTGATGCTATAGAGGAACCTAGGTAAGGAGAAGGTGGGATATTACATTTGGATGAGGTTAATGAACAATGAGAAGAAAATTGAAGAATAATATATAAATTATAGAGTGTAAAATATTTAATTTCATGCACTTTAATTAATCACATTTTTATCCCAAGGGGTTTTTCTAACAGTAGGCCAACCTTGTGGCACCACTATACAAATGGGTCACCGCCTAAAAAACCTAGGTGCATAGTTCATCAAAACATGCAACCCATGAACACCATTTATTTTTTATTTTTTATTTTGAAATATTTATATCTACTTCACATAGTTTTTTCTAACTGTAATATAATTTTAATGGGATACACAGTTTAGTCCACATGGTTAGAACTAATCATGAACCAACTATGCACCCAGTATTGTGCCTCCTAATTTTTTGTTGTTTAAGGAAAATGATTCTAAAACAAAAATGAACCTCTAAGACACTTACATTTAATTATCCACCAGGAAAATTCAATAATAATTGCATCTTAATTCTAAAATATTTTTTTATGATAAAAACAAATGTTGGTCCACATCATAACCTTAAACTCAAATTCCTTTGGAAAATTATAACCCTCTTAAAAACAAGTTATATTACACTTTTTTTTCCGCTAAACTGCAAGTGAATTATAAAAATATGTAATTAATTTACTATCTTAAAGAACATGGATGAAATTCAGTGTTAAACCATAATAATTCAATCCAAGGTAATATATAAGTGGGCATGTGGAACGACGCAACACATTCCATGTCTATCATAGGGAGTTGTTCCACTAGGTAATATGTTAATTGATTATTTACCCAATAAATATTTGGTTTGATATTTTCATGGTCAGTTAATATATTTCATTTCTAATTCACATCTATGGATTATATAATATTAGAATGTAAGTAAGTTTTATTATAAAATAATTAATTAATATGCATCTATGGAATTTGAATAAATTTATTATGTGTATATGTTATTCAAAACAATTTTAATATATTAATTAACATCATGTTAATTTGAAAAAGTAATATAATATATAAAAATAGTAAAATGTATTCATAATATTTTAAAAATTCATCAACTAAAAATTAATTTAGACATGGATTTATATTACATGATAACAATGGAAATCCTTACAAATAAGTGATTGACTAACCGTCATTGGGACACATTGTTTTAACATTGTGCTATTATCAATGTTATTAGTTGACATAACCATCTAACATTATAATATATATCCCTATATATAATTTATGAAACAAGGATTTAGGGGTTGTGTAAATTCAATTCAGGATATCAAGATTAGGGTGACCATTAAATAGATTAAGGGTCAATAACCCTGCATTGAGAGATGATCTTCCTACCAAAATAACTTGAAATATCATTACCATCCCTTATCGAGGTTATTCCAGGGTTAATATCGACCTTTTTCAATATAATTTTCTATGAAGTATGACATTCTACATTCAATTCTGAGTGCTATTAGGACTTGATAAAATTCTAGGAGACTTAATATTATTTATTGTTATTTTTTATTATATATTTTGTAATCAAGAATAGTAATAATAATATAGTCTTTTAATATTATATAAAATGGAATGTGAAACCATGAACCCACTATGACCATTCATTAACTCTGGGAAAGTCACTAAATTATCAATTTTCTTATATTCTACAATCCATTATGCAGTACATTATTATCTGAAAAATTGAAATATGTGTTGAAATTAACTATTATTATTCTTCCACCCATGAAATTGAGATAACAAGAAATTGTATTCTACTATATATATAATAAGTATGACTCCAAATTTAATTATTTTATAATATCATTAATATTTATATAATTGTTGATACAAAAAAAAGACATGTATTCTTACATCATAACATCTCGTCACCAATCTCTATTTAATGATAAAAAAGGACAAAAATAAATATGATTATCAAATCACTATATAATTGAATGTGGAAGAAGGTAATCTATCTAATTATCATAAAACCAATATTATAGGGTCTATTGATAAGTTGGTGAAAGTTAGATTCCACATGGATAATAAAATATCCCTTAATATTTTCTTATTAAACTTATCACCATAATTATCCTCGTTTTTCCAATCCTAGATATAAAAAATTTATCTAGATCAGGAAACTTATTTCTATACTTCAATGAGTAGATAAGGATTGATTGAAAAATATTTCTTAAATCCTTGTTGAGAAATTATTAATAAAATGTTGATGATCACATGGTTAATATAAATCCAAAAGATTCTTTTTCATCATCGTTTAAATTGAAAATGTATTATAGGTTATAAGATTGAATATGAATCAATTTTATTCTCAAGTGGAATGCTTGGCTACTAAAAACATATTTTAATGGATTGAAACAAAATTTAGTTGCACAGATGCAAGGAATATTCATCACGTTCCAATTTATAACTTGTGTATTAAATACAAAATACCTAGAAAATATATGTATATAAATATATGAAATACACAATAAATGAACTGTTATATATAAAACTCAAATGAAACAAATAAATGGTGATTCATTTGTCATCCAATGGGATATAACTATTTCTCATTTTCAGATTTGATTGACTCATGTTTTCAATATTGGCATCTAAAATGTATATCTAATTTCAGACTAGACAAAACAAGACACCGTTTCATTTCAGGATAAATTTTTTATGGTAGTTAAATAATAAATGAATGGTTCAAAAACTCATGTATCAAAAATACCAATTTCATTGAATGATGAATATAAAATATAACAATCTTTCATCACTATGAAAGTATAATTCCTTATAAAAAACATAAATTATATGACATTTAATACCAATAAATGGTGTTACACTCTTTTTTAATATGTGATACATGGTACACAAACAAACTACATGTCATGTTAAGATATAAAAACAATTATTTAAAAAGTCAAGACACAAAGATTTTAATCATAGTGCAACATGGTAATGAAAATGATTATAATGATAAAAGAAAAACTATATACATCATGATATATCATTATTTAATTTTAGAAATTTTAATATAGTAAATGAGTTCAGTTTTTAATGATTGAATAATTTCTAAGCTGGATTTTCAGAGATGAAATATTGTGTCATTGAAAACATTTTAATTTACATACTATAAAATAATAGTTTTTTTAAAATTAATGTATGTTAAAAGCTGTATATAGAGAAAAAAATCAAACACTTGTGTCCAATCAATTTAATAATCCTTTGTCCACTAGGGATAAAAAAATGTAGTCAAGAACGACTATATTGGCATATAGAAATCATATCACATTTAGGATAGTGGGATAATACATGACTTGTATGGGTTATAGATCCAGATATATATTATTTTTGAATAGGAATACATGAATCCACAAATCGTAGTGGGAGGAATAGTTCTATAAAAACATGTTGTGTAAGAACGTATTACCAAAGAGGTGTTTTACGTTCACCATATATGGTGATTCATATATTTTATTCTTCCTAGAATAATATTCTTACAATTCACTAGTAAATTGTAATATGATCTATTTGAATTATGTGTATGAAATCAAGAAATGGATTGTCCATCAAAAATATTGGATTCAATATTTTGAATGATTCTAAAACATCATACATCTGATGAATATTTATGAGAAACAAAAACAATTATGGAAAAATATGGTAAAAAAATTATTTATTATGGAATGGATAAAAATTTTATAGGTCATATAATGTATTCATCCTGAATAAAATCCTTTTTAATTTTACATTGGGAAGGCATATTTCGAGAATCATCATATTGGGATATTGATTTTCATGACCCCCTTAGATAGAGAATCATTATTGTAGATGTCGATACGATATGAAAAAAGGAGAACCAATTTTTTATCTTTAGAAGAAATAAAAAAAGTCTATTAAAACAATAAATTATAATACGATATGAAGATCACAAAAATTAATTTCGTGAAAAATTATGCATTGGGATAATAGAATATTAATTTTCATGAAAATGAGTGGCATATGTCTCTAACTTGTTAGTGGGAGAACTATAATATTTTATGATATATATGTCGCGAAAATATGAAATAAATTTTTGTGTAGAAACCCTTCTTTTATTACATTACATTGACATGATATTAATGATAAAAAACATAAATTCATTAGAGGATACAAAGGTTTAGTATAAGGCCCCTACTAGAAACATTACATATTCTTGTATTAAGATAATAATTAACATTGAGGATATTTTTAGGTTTATATCTTTAGTGAATTAGGCCATAAATTATACATAACAACTTTATTATTACAATGTAGACACTTTTACTCACTATTAATAAAACAAAAACTAAAAAAAGAACATGGTTTCATTTCAGGCTTAAACATAAAAAATTTATCATTATCCCATCCATGAATATATTCACCTTTATATCATATGAATCATATCAAAACATGGGATTAGCATAAAGAGCTTAGTAAGGGATTCATAAAGAATGAAAACTATAAGGTTTCCAAAACAAAAAGTAAACAATGAATACCTTTTCATAATGTAATAACTTTAACCTTTAAGAAGTAGAAAAACACTTCATTGAATATAAGATCATTCCTTACCCTTTTTGTAACCGAAATATTACCCTAATTCCCATAGAATGAAATATATAGCATATAAAGGTAACATGGGACATAATCATACTAAAATGGAAAAGCCATGTAGTCAACTTCCACACATATAACTAAATGGAATAACCATACAACTGTCTTCTATACCCAAAACATTGATGGTTATAACATAACCACCTATCCTTGGTTTATCATAGAACCATCCATCATTTGGCTTATCACATAACCACCCATCAAATTTCCATGTACCATTATATATTCATCACACATAAAAGATTTAAAATATCAACATTTCAATAATAAAAAATACATTTTCAATCACAATAAATAATTTCATGATTTTAAAATAGTAAAAACAATATCAACACCATTTTCTATAAAAAAATATTTAAAAGGGTATATGGTATTTATTTTCCATTTAAAAAAACATCCCGACATGTTAAGGAAGCCAAATATCAAATAATTCACAGGACGACGGAAAGGTCGTTGTCACCGCATATGTTAAAAAGAAACATTCCATTTTTCATTTAGTAAAATTATATTTAGAAAAATATAACCTATGAATGAAATTAAATTTCAATGTGGTTTAATCACCATGTAAAATTAAGTCATTTAAAAATAAAAATATGCCTCAAAGAAATGAGATTGAAACAAAGTCAATTACCTCGTGTCCAACATACATCGTTCGTTCTTTAATTTTATAAATAATAAACATAAGTTAATTTATAATTTATTTAGAATATTTTTCATGTTTATTATTCCTTTTATATAACTTATTACCTTGCTATTGGAATTAGTAAATTATTTGAGTTCATATCCAAAAATTTGTCGATTATCAGAACTTGAGTCGAAAAATGAACTTGTTATAATTAAAAATTGCACATGATGGAAAAATTCCATTATCTCAAGAATTATATTCATTTATTAGATATCATTTATATCATATATATCCTATACATATGTATTTATAATAGTCCATATATGTTGTATGTAAGAAATGGAATGCATCGTTCATGGAGACAGTAAGTCGTACGTACACATGAACATTACTTTCATTTTGTTTTCATATTTAAAAGAATAGAAACAAAATTAAAAATTGGAATACTATAATTATAGTATAATATATATGTTAAATATTTTTACATATGTTAATTGTTTACATCCTTTATACGTTCCATGTATAGCATGAATGAGTCATATCACCATGAGGGGTGGTAGTATGCACATCCTCAAATGAAATTATCATATTTATACAACATGAAAAGCATAAAGTTCTGTTCTAAATGAGAATTATAAAATACTATAGATAAAATAAATATCATAAATATCATATATAATTATATTTCCCTCATAATGGCAACCATTTGAGGTGTTAAGAGAACATTTAGCATTAACCATTTCGTGAGGTAGTAGTTTGTCATCCACAGAAACAATAATTTCTATACCCATTAGTCAGAGGTATGTTTATGTGTAGTTAGAATCCTTATTAGAAAAAACTAGTATATTTAGAATACTAGTGTTTTTATGTAAAGAAATAATTAGAAGAGCATATGGAGTGGATAAGTAAAATTTATGGAAAATATTATGAGAGAAGATGTTTTCTAAAATTAGGTAACTTATTTTGATTTGAGCCTAATCTCTTGAATTTATTTCATCCTAGGGAAAAGAATATAGGATGAAGATTGTGATGTATTGAGCTTTTTTGATTAGATTTTGAATGATCCACGGGGGCTTGAGAGGTGTGAGTATGGTTTAGAAGTGGTGTCCTTTTATATGATAGAAGAGGGGAACATTTGGGAATATTGAAAGAATTATTTTATTTGTAATTTATTTTAGAATTATAATAACACCAATGTAATTTATTTCAAAGAATACATGGGTATGGGTCTAAATACTCTCATAAAATAGGTTTTATACATGTTTAGTTCATATATTTAACCTTATGTTTTATCTTTAGCCTTCATTTAACAAATTTAACTTTTACCACGTCTTGTTGTATATTCATACTATATGGTTAATTTAGCTACAATAAAATTCCAAGAGACCCCAAATTGGATCAATAATTACATTTGTAACATAATACATATCATGTGACTGAATAGTATATTTTTAGGACTATTATATCATTTAAAAAAATATTAATTTATTTAAAAACTCATTTATGTAAATTTTTATAATATTCATAGCATGTCTTTTTATAAATCCATAAATACTTGATTCGTTCAAAAAAAGTTCATTAATAAAAATATAGAAAGTCATAAACATCCATAAAATTCATGTGTGGAATAAAATATTTTAAAATAAATTTATTTTAATATTTATTATCTCATTTATTCAAATCATCCATTAATAAGGCAATCACTACATCACCATTGTGTCATAAATAAATTCATATATTTGATGTATAGAAATTATAAATAAAATAAAATGATGTAGGAAATATATTTCTATTTAAAATTAATATTTATATTCTAATATATCACTTATGTATCCCTATATTATAATTGTTTTAGTAAAAGTTACATGTTTAGGTTAAATTTTCCATAACATTAAATTAAAAGTAATAATGTTTCATTTTCACACAAAAGTGGCTCCATGGGGTCCTAAAATCGACCCAAGGATAACCATGGTCTTCAATATCTCATAAAATAGGGTTATAACACATGTTACTATAATTTAATATTTGTATAACAATTTTTTACCTTTATTTACCAGATTCACCTTTTAACTTTGGTAAAAAAAATAATTACTGATTTTACTATTCATAATGTCTAAAAATAAAAGTTACTTATTTACACAATTTGGACCTCTTGATTCGAAATATAGAGACCATTTTTTCAAATTTGAAAGACCGAAGCTTCAAAAATTAATTTAAATCTAATTCTTGTTTTCAAAAACCAAAAATCGTGTTTTTAAGAATTAAAAACTACCAAAAGCTTGACCTGTTTTTAGGTCCAATTTTAAAGTGAAATTACTTTTAATGACAAAAATGTGATTAAATGATAAAAATATAATTTTATTACACTTAAAAATAAACTAAATGGAACATATAATAATATAAATAAATTATATTAAAAAAACATTTTTGCAATAAAATTTAATATTTCTCTCTATTCATTAAAAAATGAACTTTATCTGAAAAATTATAAAAAGATACCCAAATTAAATTTTGATTTCCCTCTTTTAAATAAGAATATTATTTGGTCAATGGTTACATATAAAAGTGAAAAACTGTATTTGAAAATTTTTCTCCATCAGAAGATGGTAAAACTACCTTTTTAAAAATATTAGAGTATTTATGCTTAAAATTGGATTCTTTCTCATAATAAGCCTCTAAATTTCATTAGATTATTGAAAAACATTTATAAGAAAAATTTAATAAAAAATAAGGTTAGTTATTTTTTTTGTTTCCAATACAATTGCTATGCATTAACTACTATTTAAAATAATAATATTAAATTTTTATTTTTTAGTATGACTCAACCTTGGGTGTACCATGAGATTTGAGAGAAATCCATTGTTTTTGTGTTGGGAACACCATAGAACATAGAATCACATTGAAAGTAAAATTAATATTTAATTCAGAAATATTAATAAATATGAAAATATCATATTCAATGTTTAACTGTGATGAAACATCCTTTCCCCTTTTGGAAATTACATCCTCAAAATTTTATTCAATTATCAAATAAGTGTGGGTATTTATCCCTCATAGTATTTCCAGATTTCCATGTTGCCTCATCAACCATATAGATTTTCCACAAACCATTACTTGATGGATTACCTTATTCCACAACACATGCTCTCTGCGGTCAATAATCTGGATCTGTTGTTCAATATAAAAGTGATTCTCTTTCTATTGAACTACCTTTGGTCTCATGAAATGAGAGGGATCCGGCATATACTCCCTCAACATTGAAACATGAAAAACATTATGTACCAGGGATAAAAATGGATGGTAATTCCACTCTATATGAAAATGATCCATCTTTCTCGAAGATTTCAAAGGTTTAATGAACCTTATACATAGCTACCCCTTCTTAAAAAATGAATCGCACTTTTCCACGGAGAAACTTTGAGAAAGACATGATCACCTACCACGAAACAATGATCCTTACATTGGTTATCCACATAACTTTTCAGCATAATTGGAGATATCCTCATGTGTTTCTATATCAACTAATCATTCTTTAACATATATTATACCCATTCTGGTCTCATCAGTTTACTTTCACTTAATTCATCCCAAAAAGCTAGAATTCGACAATGCTTCCCATATAATGCATAAATTGGAGCCATCTGTATATCGGAATGAAAACATTTATTATAAGGACACATAATCAAATAATGATATTGGTATGAACATCCCTTTTAATCCATTAAGTAAGGACATATCATATCATCCAAAGTCTTAATTGTTCATTTTGACTTCCCATCTTATTGAGGATGAAATAACACATTAAGATTTAATTCAGCACCCAATGAATTCTGAAGGCCATTCCAAACGTTTTAAGTAAACATGGGACTATGATTAGATACAACAGAGAGGGGAACTCTACGCAACCTAACTATTTCATTAACATACAACCAAGAAAGTATATCTTGAGACAGAGTATCAAGAATGGGAAGGAAATGAGCAGGTTTAGTCAATCGATCAACAATAACCCAGATTTCATTATTACCTTGAGATGTCTTCAGTAATCCCACAACGAAGTCCATGGATAATGTTTCCCACTTCCACTCTGGAAATGGTAAAGGATGAAGTATCCCTTTCTGTAACTTCCACTCTACTTTAACCTGTTGCCAAGTCAAACACTTCACAGTAAAGTCAGAAATATCTATTTTATTTCCATACCACCAGTATTACTCGAGATGATCTATGTACATCTTAGTACTATTGGGATAAACTAAAAATAATGTACAATGATCTTCACATAACGACTCTTTCTTCAATAGTGAATCCCAAGACACACGTTTTCTAATCCCAAATCTACAAATACAATAAATATCAATGATAAATTCAAGAAACTAACCATTTTGAACCAACTCTACCTTTTTCTCCAACTCACTATGTTTCTTCTACACATGATTAATTCTATCTCAGAGAGATGATTTCACTGACACCTGAAAAAAAATAGAGGAATTTCATACACCAACAACTTATATTCCAATGATCATCAAATCATTAACCATTATATCATGTTCTATACGTAACACGGTTAATATAGAATTACTTTTTTGAATCAAAGCATCAACCACTTTATTTTCTTTTCCTGGATGGAAATGACTCGTGCCATCAAAATTCATGATTAATTCAAGCCATATCCTCTATCTCATGTTCAAATCTTTTTATGTGAATATATACTTCAAACGTTTCTGTTCAGTATATATTTCATATTTTACTTCATATAGATGATGCCTCGAAATTTTTAATGAAAAATATAACAATAGATAATTCCAAATCATGTTTTGGGTAATTTAACATTTGAGGGTTCAATTGAAGAAAAGAATAAGATATTACCTAACCATTATTCATTAGTAAATAACCATGAACTTTCAATGAAGCTTCACAGTAGATAAACAGTGCACAGACTCTGGAAGGTAATGCCAAAACTAGAGCATTCACCAATCTTTTTTTCTATTCCTAAAAACAATTATTGCATTATTTTTTCCAAATGAACATAACAACCTTTTGAGTTATCTTAGTCAGTGGGATATATAACTTTAAAATATTCTCAATAATCCTATTGTAATAGCCTCCCAAACCAAGAGAACAATGATTCTCTGTTATATTTGTGGGTCTTGGTCATTCTTCAACAAATTTTGTTTTACGAGTATAAATAGTTATGGCATTTTTTGAAATAATGCGACCTAGGAATAAAATTTCTTGTAACCGAAACTCATACCATTTGAATTTCACAAAAAAATTTCTTTTCTTTTATAGTTTTCATAACTAATATAAAATGACATCAATTATCCTCTTTAATTTTAGTATATACCAAAATGTCATCAATAAACACAACCAAAAACTTATCCCAGAACTCATGGAAAATTCTCTTCATTAGATCCATTAATACAGTAGGTGCATTAGTTGGTTGAGTAAATAAGGTTTCCATATGAATATTCAATTTCCCTATGTTTTTAAAATAACAAGCACTCTATCTTAAAGAATATTACATTTTCCCTAAGGATTGTCTTTATAAGGAAAATTTTCCTTGCATAAGAAATTTTTTATCTATAACCCTATTTTAATAATTAATTTTATATTCTATCTAAATATAACTCATTTTATTACCAAATCAAAGTTCAATTTCACATCTAAAACTTCATAATCATAAATTTTCATTGATATAGAGTATTCTATTTTCAGACTCCGAATTATATGAAATTCAATCTCGGAATTCATTGAAATTAAGACTCCAAATTCTCTAAAACATGGACTCAAAATTATTTATAATTCTGACTCTGAATTCATTATAATTCCAACTCTTAATTCCTCAAAATTCAGACTCCGAATTCCATAGAATTCAGACTCTGAATTCCTCAGAATTTAGACTCCAAAATCATTAGAATTCGGATTCTAAATTCCTTGAATATTAGAGTCCAAATATCCATGTATTGTAGACTATAAATGTATATTTAGTTAGATTATGAACTATGTTATCTTAGACTTTGAAAAATAGATTTGGTTAACGTAACTTCTTTTTTCCTTATACATGTTATGAAACAATGTTGTAAAATATGTTTCAAATAATCATTGTTTAAATGACACGTGTACAGGTCACTATGATATTTTGGAAAACATATAACTATTGTAGGAGGGAGGAAACCATTGGAGATGTTTCTATAAATATGAACTCATTTGAATGAGTTCATTGTTGTGGATCAATCTAGATAATTCAAGCTGCTGATGTGATTTCAAGAGAGATAGAATCTAATGCGTTGTCGAGTTCTGATCATCTGGTTCTGCTTGCTTTGTGTGACTCTAATTTTTATGGAGTAAAATCAAGGGCTTCCAGAAATAGGATGATATATGTTCTAACTACCTTATATTTTGAGGGCTTCCAGGGATAGAAAGATAGAGGTACCGATTAACTTAATGATCGAGGGCTTGTGTGGATAGCAAGACAGATTCTAATATTCCAATCAAGGGCTTACTATAGAGTGGGTAAGACATAATTTTTTTAATGTATAAACCAAGGGACCTTTATCCAAGGTTGTTGGATACACTACTCTTTGATTTAAAATATTTCATACTTGTTACTTGTTTTGTTTCATGTTTATTTCCATTTTATTTTGATAAAGTAAGAATGTATAACCTTCTTATACATTCTTGTACTTATATATAATATTATTAGTAAGTTTCTATAATAGTTAAGGTATAATATTTTCCTTTTAAACTTTCCTTATGATTCATTTTGGGAATCATATTTTCAGAACGTAGCTTGTTTTATTAGTTGAAAAAATAGGTCTTGTGAATTTACCTTGTTTAACTTTGTTAAACATAGTTTTCCTTAAGGTTAAAAATGTATATTTTTAAACTTACAATTCCCCCCCCCCTTGTAATTTAGCATCTACATTCATATTTTTATCCCAAAATTGGTATCAAAGGAGGTCTCTAAAATACGTATATTCATATATAAGATTTCTTTCTCAGGTATCCTCGTTCTCTATTTTATAGATTAAATTTTTTTTTTCTCATGGTTTGATTAGATATTTTTATCTTTGGTTACAATCATTTTTCTATTAATATGTTTTTGTGGAACTAAATTTTATTATCGAATGGCAGGAATGAATGTTGGTTCGATTGACAATCTAAATCCTACTCAACCACCTATTTTTTATGGCAATAATTATGAGTATTGGGGATATCGTTTGATGAATTTTGTTATTAATACTAAATTGGACAACTTTGTAAAGCTTACTGGAGATTAAAAAATTGCTGACAAGGAAGTAAGAACCTTTACCAATCGAGAAAATTAGAATATCAACTAAATTACAAGGTACAAAATCATTTGTTGTGTTCCACAACAAGGAATATATATAGTCAGATTTCATCTTATTAAGATGAAAATTGTTTGTGGAAGAAATTGGAAGTCACACATTTTGGTACATCCAAAGTTATAGAAACTAGCAGATCAATGTTGAGAGAAGAGTTTCATTTTATTATATTTCATTACGGAGAACTATCCTCTGAAAGTGCAACCGAGATTTATAACTAAAGTCAATAATTTACGATCTGTAGGTGAGAAAGGGTTAGATGATGAATCCCTTATGGAAAAGATTATAGATATCATGTCTAATGAGTGATAATCTAAGAGAAAAATTATAGATGAGAATAGAAAAGTTTCTCAAATTACTCTTGATGATATTTTTGGAACACTTCTTCAACACGAGACCATAATGAAAAGAGATACTAAAATGAATAAAAAGAATAATGGTAACAGATGTGTAGCCTTTAATTTTTCTTAATATAAAACTCTAGAAAGGCTTACATGATCCAAGTCTAAGAAAGTCATTGTTTTATCAAAATCTAGTGAGAGTGAACATTATCAGAATTAGAAATAAAATATTAAATGAAGGATGAACAAGATAGTTGTAAAGAAAGGCTTTAATTTGAGATATAAGAATAAAGAATGAAAAGACAATAAAGGCTCAGAAGTCAGTATCTATGAATGTAATTGATTAGGGCATAAAAGGCATGATTTTCCCTTTCTTAACAAACATGATATAAAGGAAAAGTATTTTGAGAGGAATTGAAAGAAGTATTACAGTGATAAAGCTAAGAATGTTTTGAAAGCTAATGGAACCATGAGAGCTAGGGGTGGTTACTCTTCAGATGAATCATCAGATTATTAATATTCTAGTAAGAAGAATTTTGGTCTTCTTGCCAAACTACCTATTGAAAATCATTTTCTAATGTCCTGGGTACACAATACAGAATCTATTACTAATTTATCCTTGAATGAATATTATTTTTCTGATAAATACTATGAATCTACTGCGGATGAGTACTCCTCATCAGAAGATAATACATTACATTCTTATGAAGAAGTCTCTAGGTTTACTAAAATTCATGAGAATGAAAACTCTAAACTCAGGAAAAATATTAATAAGAAAAATTCTAGATTATTTATTTTATCCAAAGAAGAATCATATCTTTATAATGTTCTTATTAACAAATTTTTTCATTTTAAAAGTATTTCAAAAAATCTTAAAGAATTCAATTCTGAGAAGGCTAACGTTTCTATGAATCTTGAAAATGTAATTTCTAGGAAAAATATTTTAGGGGACCACTCTAGTCCCAGAACTAATGTTTATGAGGATAAAAACAAGATTATAAAATTGAAGTTAGAAATTGTTTCCTTTTGTATGTGTTTGTCAAACATTAAATATGGAAACAAATAGTTTGACAAGATGTATTCCTAGATTCATCTTATGGGGAATCGTTCTGGATTAGGTTTTACCCAATCTAAACCAGTTTTCATTAATAACTATTTTGTTCCAAAAAGTTCTCCATTATGTACTAAATTTCAGTGTGGTGGAAATTTGGAAAAAAAATTCATATAACAAAAATCAATATTTAGGTTTTCATAATTCATATTTTTCTATGAAAATGTGTATAACTAAAATTTTTCTTCATGAAATATTCTGTTCCAAGAATGTTGGGATTCCAAAAATCTAATTTGTGTATTTTCAATAAAATAAATAAATTAAGAAAAGTAGTACATGGTACATGGATAGTGGATGTTTTGGACATATGACTTGTAACAAAAACATCTTTGATAATATTATCAAGACAAAATAAAAAAAGTTACTTTCAGAGATAATGCTTAGGGATAAATTTTTTATATACATAACATTATTCTTCTTGAAAAAACTATAATATCAAATTTTTTATTTGTTAAGGGTATTTAGAACAACCTTATTAGAACACCTCAATTATGCGATGAAGGATACATTGTGAATTTTAGGAATGATAGGTTCTTATTACATAATTTCAGGGAAGAGTTTATTATTTCTACCCATATGAAAGAGAATGTATACACAAAAATCATAGATGACCTTAGGATCCATGATCTACCTTGCCATAGTGGAATGGAAGATAAATCTTGGTTATGGACTAGAAGTTTAGGACACTATAACCTTAATGAACCTATGTAAACTCTCAATATAATGACTAGTTAAGGATCTACCTGATTTTAAATTTGATTTTTCAAAATATTGTTATCCTTGTCAGTTTAGAATGCTATATAATTCAAGTTTTAAATCAATTGGTGATATCTCAAATTCTAATGCATTACAGTTAGTTCATATGGAAATTTTTGTTTCAACACAAACTGGGTGCATTAGAGGAAAATATTATGTATTAGTCTTAGTAGATTATTACACTAGATTTATGTGGGTCAGTTTTCTATCAATGAATTTTGATGGTTTTTCTGATTTCAAAATCATCAGATCCAATTTTAAAAATGGGAAAAACCTTCCATTGATAACTATTCATAGTGATCATGGAGCATAATTTTAAAATTCTTATTTAGATAGTTATTTTAGTAGGAAAGGAATTACTCATAACTTTTGTACTCTAAACACTCATTAAAAAAATTGTGTTGTTGAAAGAAGAAATTGAATTCTTCATGAAATAATAAGAACCATGTTGAGTGAATATTCTATAGCTAAACACATTTGGGTTGATGTGATAAGTACTACTTGTTATACTATAAAACAAGTTCTGATTAGACCATTTCTTAATATAACAACTTATGAATTATTGAATGGTAGAAAACCTTTACTTTCCTACATCAATGTATTTGGTTGTAAATTATCAGTTCTGAATACTAAAGATAATTTATATAAATTCATACAGAAATATTTTGAAGGAATTTTCTTTGTCTACTCCATAACATCCAAGGATTATAGAGGGTTTAATATAAATATTTCTTCTATTGAAGAAATAGTGCATGTTAAGTTTAATGAATCTGATCCTATGGTTTTTAAACAACGTAAAACTATATTTTCAGATTTGTTTTCAGAAACTAATTATAAACCCTTGACAGAAGATCCTATTGATAAGGAAAATGTTAAAAAAAAATTCTGAAGCATTTACCCCAGAATATTTTCTACATCATGTTGATGAACTGGTTTTATAAAACCAAAATCAACTGTATTTTAAGAATCATCCCAACGATAGTATCATTGCTAATGTAAATCATCCTATGAGGACTAGAAGTTCCTTATGAAATGAAGTACACATCTAATTTTTTATCCAATTAGAATGAAAAATAATTGATGAATCTTTAGGTGATGATGATTATATTAATGCCATGAACAATGATCTAAATGAATTCAAAAACAATAAAGTCTGGACCTTGGATGAAAGACCTAAGTAATGTTCTGTTATTGGAGTAAAATGGGTCTTTATAAATAAGTCTGATAAAAATGGAATCATTTTAAGAAATAGAGATAGATTAGTTGCTAAAGGCTATAATCAACAAGAAGGAATTGACATTTAAGAAAAATATGCTCGAGTAAAAAGTCTTTAATATATCTGAATTTTACATGCCATTACAGGATTCATTAATTTCAAACATTTTCAAATTGATGTAAAAAGTGATTTTCTTAACAAAATTATTCAAGAATAATTTTTTGTAGAATAACCTCAAGTTCTAAAGATACAAAACATCTTGAATATGTTTTCAAACATACCAAATCATTATATTGACTCAAACAAGACCCTAGATCCTGGTATGATAGACGTACTAGATTTTTGTTATAAAATAATTATGTTAAGGTAACTACTGATCCAACCCTTTTTAGAAAGAAAGATAAGAAATTTTTGTTTATTATTGAAATTGATGTTGATGACATTATATTTTGTTCAACTCAATCATCTTTAACCAATTTGTTACCAAATATAAATAAGTTTGAGTTTGAAATAAGTATGATGGGTGAGTTAAAAATTTTATTATGTTTTAAAATTTCTCAAAAACTAGAAGGAATTTATATATCTCAACATAATTATATTAAATATATTCTTAAAAAGTATGAATATGACAACACTAAGAGTATATGTACTCCCATTGGTACCTCAAATTCACTTAATCAAAATGAAGCTGGGAAACCAGTAGATCATACATCATTTAGAGGTATGATAGGTTATTTACTATAGTTGGTAGCTAGTAATCCAGACATAATGTTTTCAATATTATTATGTGAAATATATCAATCCAATACTATTAAATCTCATTTAAATTAAGTGAATAAAATTATTCTCTATTTATAGGGAACTATGGATTTAGGACTATTTTATACTTCTGGTGATTTTTTTTTCTTTCTAAAATGATATTTGGATACAGATATAGGTGGGTGTAAGATGGATAGAAAGAGTGTATCTAGAATTTTTCATTTATATGGAGGTTCAATAGTTTCTTGATCATGAAAAAAGAAACACAAAGTAGCACTTTCCCCTGCTAAATCATAATATTTAGCAGCTAGAAGTTGTTGTGATCAAGTGTTGTTTATGCAACACAGACTCATAGAATATGGAATGAGTTTTACCAAAACACAGATATTGTGTGATAACACAAGTTCAATTTCGCTAAGAAAAAACTCTTCACATCACTCTTATGAAAAACACATAGACATTAGGCATCACTTTCTTAGGGATTACACAAAAAAAGATGTCATTCGTCAATTTATCAGAACACAATATCAACGTACTGATATTTTCACAAAATCATTACCATCCAATAGATTCAAATACATTAATCAAAAGATAGGAACGATATACATAAGGTAATCATCCATGTTAACTTTTTGTCCAAACATATCTCTTTACAGTAAAAAAATAATTCTCATAGGTGGAGTAAATTTTCTTGTTAAGTCAACATTTTCGTAATCAATTTTTTTCAATAAATATTTTCATAATAAAAAATTTTCATAATCAAAATTTTCGTACTCAAAATTTATCATAATCAAAATTTTCACAGTCTAAAGTTATTCAAAAAGAATTTTCCACAATACTGATAATTTTCCTATAAATCTAAAATGTACATTTTATTACTTAAACATTCATAATCAACATTTTTATTCTTGTTATTTTAATCTTGTTTAAGAAAAATCTTTGGATTGACTTTTCATAAATCTGAATGTTTTATCTTAAAACACTCAAATGATCGGAACATATAAAAACACTTATTCGACTTTCATCTCAACTGTCAGACCAGATCAAGCTTATTCCAATGGTAGGATATTTATGGGAATATGAACTGTCACCTCAAACACCTATATAATGACCCTATGATGGTTGTACCACTTCGTTTATCATGCTTTGGGGTGTTGAAACTCTATTACTATACTTAAGGGACATTCCAAATTTCCTAGTTTTCCACAATTCCGAATATGTTAGGAAGATTATCCTCCAAAACAAATGTCACCAGTTACAGAAATTTCTTGAATGGAAGATCTAAAGAGAAATATTAGTAGTCTCAAAGTTCATTTCCTATTACGACCCTATTATTCTGAAAAATATCAAGTTGAATGGATGGAAGAGCTTATGTGTATCCATACCAAAGGCCCAGGATCAGGTTTATCTAGAGTTAGAGTTATAATTCTATGATTCTTTATATTTCTCAAATAATGGAGGGAGAGACATTTTTTTAAGAGATATGGAAGAAATTATTCCCTTTCCTACAGAAAGGCTGCAATCTTAATTGGAATTCAGTATGAGGGTGAAGCTGAGTTTTGTACCCACAAGATACCAGATAAATCGAGTTCTTTTAATAAGGAGAATGATTTTGAGTGCCTTGGGTTGAACTTAGTGATGACCCCAAAGATTTTTCATCTCTATAAAAAATTCCATATTCTTGGGTTATGGGTTCAGGGTTTTTGTATTTCGAGAAAATGAGACATGAACTCCTTAGAGAAGAGTGATATCTATATTATAGGCTTTCCGGTGAACCTCGGGAAAATAAGTTTGGTAATGTATGTCTTGATTACAATAATGAATATCAAGAATGGGACTCTAAAATCTAAAATCATTATGTATTTAGTAATTCTTTCCAATATCATAGTTTTTTTTTCAGGAATCATTCAAAATCCCATGCAATTCTAAGCCAAGGAATTTCAATGAGATGTTTCTTAGTGATGAAACACAAATGAGAATGAAGGTTGGTTTCTCTAGTCAATTCAGTGAATTTTATGATCTTTTGAATCAGAAATCGAAGCTTTATCAAATAAACAGTAAGTGTTTATGACTTCCAATAAAGTTGGAAAGAAGAGAAAGGTGAAGGAACTAGAAGTGAAAGCAAAAACTCATAGAGTTCAAGAAACCCAATCCTCACCTCCAAAAGCTAAGAAGAAAAAGGATTATCTAGATGAAGTGGTTTCCAAGTAGAGAGAATATAAGAATAATAGGATTTAATGGAAGCCACATTTTGGATAGGACCCTACCAAATCTAAATCCTTAAATATTAAGGTTGTGATGGAATTTGAGAAGAATGTAAAAGAGAAGAAGAAAATAAAGAAGATGTCTGAAGATGAGATTGTTCAATATCTTCTTGAAGGCTACTATGAAAGCTTTTGTGCAGCTTTAGGTACCAAATCTTTTCACAATGAACATGTACCCATAAAGACTCCGAGAATGAATATGGTGATTTTGGAACATGATAAAGAATAACAAATTGTACAAGAAGAGGAAGTGGAAGAAGGGGAAGAATAAGAAGAAAGTTATGATACATATGATATGATAATACAAGTAAAAGAATATCATTTTAAGGAGATTCCTTCTAAAAAAATTTCAATCTAAAATTCTCAAGATGATTAATCAAAAATTCATTCACAAGGAAAAGAGGATGAAGAGCAGGAAGTTGTGAATAAACCATCTAGTGATGAAAGCAACAACCATGATTTTTTTCAATAAGAGGATCTCGTGGCAGATGATGAAAAGGAAAATTATGAGGATGATAATATAGTTCAGCAATTAGATAGTGAACACGAGTTTCAAAAAGTAGCAGAGATCATTCTGAGAGATGATAACGGAAAACAGGTGTTGGTTGATACATTGAGGAAAGCCCCTGTGGCAAAAAAAGATGTTGGTGGTTCTTCAAAGTGAAAAGCAAAAGATATAGAGAGAGAATATTCACTGTCCAATTATTCTGATTCAGAATCATCCTCTCGGGTACATGTCTTTAGGGTGAAATCGTTGAAGAAGTTTTTTGATACCATTTCTTTGTTTTCGAGTATAGACTCGAGGTGCCAAATTCATCAGCACTCATTTAATCAGAAATTTGATTCTGTTTCCATGCTTATGGAAATGTTCGTCAAGATTGAGGCTGATTTCAAATCTTTCTTCATTTGGTATGATTCTCCCAAAAGGTCTCGTAAGGATATTATAAAAGGTTCAATGAATAAAATTGAAGAGTTGAGAGTCATTGAAGACATTCAAGATAATGTGAAGGACGCATTTGATTCCAAAGAAAACAACACCAAAGATCTCACTTCAATTTTTGGTGAGAAGCATAGTCTCAAACAAACTACCCTAATGCGGGAAGTCAAATATATTAATGAGTAGCTTAACTAAATCTATTTGAATTGGAAAAGGGAAAGAGATCTCAGAATTGAGTTTGAATAAAAGCTTAGTACGCAAACAGTGATTTTGAATACTCAAGTAGAAATTGTTAACGCTCGGGAAGAAAACATAAATGCTCTGGAGAAGTAAAATGTAGATCATGATCAACTACTTAATAATTTTTAAGAAGTTCATAAAGAGAATAAAAATAATAAGACCATTTTAATGAATCATATGCCGATGGAAAAAGATTGTTTATTTTTTTCAATCTGATCTACTGTTGTATTTCCTTCCTTGTACAAATTATTTAAATTGTAATGAAATTTTAGCTTTTCTTCATATGTTTTGTTATATAGTACTAATATTTGATGTACCAATTTTCCATTTCCATTATTCATTTTTGAAAATCTCCAAGGGGGGAGTTAGTCGTATTCACTATGATACACAAGTAAAGGGTGATATGTTTTCCATTTATGTTGAAAAATCCAAATTCTATGTCTTTATTTTCATTTTCGTAAGGATGTTTCTGAATTCCATATTGGGCAGATTGTTGACTCAATAAGGTTTCCTTATAAATTTTCCATTTCTATATGTTTTGAAAATCACAAAAAATCTATCTTAAGGAAAATTACATTTTCACAAAAGATTACATTTATAAGGAAAATTATCCTTCCATAAGGATATTTTTCTCCTTACACATGTTTTCATTGTTCATTTCAAAGTATCATTAAATCTAAATAATTTTATTAATAAGGAAAAGTTCAATTTCACATGAAAACTTCAGAATCATATATTTCATTGGATATAGAGTATTTTGTTTTCAGACTCTGAATTCACTGAAATTTAGACTCTGATTCTCATAAATTCAGACGCTGAATTATCTGAAATTATAACTCCATATTTTATGAAATTTAGACTCCAAATTCATCAGAATTTAGACTCCGAATTCATCATAATTTAAACTCTGAATTCGTTAGAATTCAGACAAAAAATTATTCAGAAATAAGACCTTGAATTCCTCAGAATTTAAAATCTGAATTCCAAAGAAATTGGACTCTAAATTATTTAGAATAAAGACTCCAAATTCCATAGAATTTAGACTCTTAATTACACAAAATTCAGAATCTGAATTCCTTAGAATTGATAATCTTAACTCTTTAGAATTCAGATTATGAATTCATGTGAATGTAGACCCAGAAATATTTTGAATTTTGATTCAGAAATCATTGAATAACAGAATCTGAATATCCATGTCTTCTAGACCCTGAATGTTTACTTGGTTAGATTCTGAACATTATTTTCTTATACTTCAAAAAAATAGATTTGGTTAATGTAAAATATTTTTTATAACACTTTTTATGAAATGATGTTTTACAGTATTTTTCTAACTAACAGTTGATTGAGAAAAAAGTGTACATTTCCTTCGTAGATTTGATGAAAAAATATGACTATTGGAGGAGAAATCCAAACATTGGATAAATTCCTATAAATAGGGGCACAGTTGAATGAACTCATTGACGTTCATCAATATAGAGATTGAAAGCTTGTAATGTAATTTCTATAGAGAGAGAGACTCATGATTTTTGAGGATCTGAACATCTTGTTTAGCTTGATTCATGCGACTCCAATTGTTGTAGTGAACAATCGAGGGATTCCATGGATAGAAAGAAAGAGGTGCCGACTACCTTAATGTTTGTGGTCTTCTAGGGATAGAAATACTGAGGTGCCGACTACATTAAAGTTTGAGGGGTTGTGTTGATAGGAAGACAGATTCTAATATTCCTATCAAGGGCTTACCTAGGTGTGGGTAAGAAATAATTTCTTGAAATAATAATCTTAAGGTCCATTATCCATGGATGTTGGATACCCTACTCTTTGGGTTTAATGATTTCACACATTTTACTTGTTTGGATTCATATTTATTTCTAATGTATTCTGATAAAGGAAGATAGTATAACATTGTTATTCTTTCTTGTACTTTTATATACCATGATAAGTAAGATTATATATGCATTAAGGAAGAATCTTTTCATTGTAAACATTCCATAAGTTTAATTTTCGGAATCCCATTTCTAGAACCTAGCATGTCTGTTTAGTAGAAGTAAAATAGGTCTTGTGAATTTAACTTGTTTATCTTGGTTATAAAAAATTCATAAGGTAAAAAATGAAATTTTTTAAAATTAAAATCCACCCACTATTTTAATTGAGCATCTATATTCATACTTCTATCTATCATGGTTAACCCCAAAAGGAATAACTACAAATTTATAATGGCCATATCTTGTACATAATGCAGTATTTGGAATGTCTTCTTCCTTTACATTCAACTAATTGTACCCACACTTCAAGTCATTCTTCAAAAAATACTTAGCTGCTTGGAGCTGATTAAAAAAACCAACGATATGATGCAAAGTATACATTTTCATAATAGTGATATTATTCAAGGCTCTATAATCAATGAAAACCCTCATTGAACTATCATTATTTTTAACAAACTAGACTGGATCACCCCACATGGATGTGGTAGGTTGACTGATACCTTTATCTAACAACTCATAATATTGGTTCTTTAAATCTAAAATTTCAATTTGAGCCATTCTATTAGGGGTTTTTGAAATTGTCTTAGCATCAGGAACTAAGTTACTAGTAAATTCAACTTACCAATCAGGTATAATATGAGGCAAATAATTAAAAAATATCAAGTTACACATTTACAACAAGAACATCATTTATCTGAATAGTTCATTTGTTTTCAACAATATGTGAAAGGAATCATTCATTTCCATATTTCACTAGTTTATTAGCTTCTAGAAATGCTTTTAGAGATAAGGGTTCATTATTTTACACAAACAAAAAGTCATTCAAAACATAAACCTCCTTATATCTATATTCAATCTTAGCATGATAAACATATATCCAATACATTCCAAAAATAACATCAAACTCTACTAGAGTAAAAAAACTATGTTTTCTCATATATTCATTCCAAAAATAAGGATAAGAATATTCTTTTGATTTATTATTGACCTAATATTTTTCCCATGTGTTTTTAACATATGTTTTGGATTCATTTTGTGAGGTGGAATTCCAAATTTTCCAAAAAATTTCTCAAAAATGAAATAATTTTTAGATCCTGAACCTAACAAAGCATGGGAATAATTTGAAAAAAAACAAAGTACCTAATACCACTTCATTTGATGGTCCCCCATCAATCGTAGAAGTAGAAAAAGATTTTTCCACAACCTTCTTCTGTTGATCAATCTGGTTTCCACCATGGGTAATCAACATTAGACACACATTGGAATAATTCCTAAAATATTTACAATTAAAACATCTTACTGTTGGATTTTCATTTACTTCTTGATCATCTGCCTTATAGTTATGAGCAATATGACATGTCTTAACACATCGGAAGCACATTCCATATTTTGAGATATATTCTCTAGGATGCTTTTTACCACACATCTCACATAATGGAAATTTAATTTTCATACCTCTAGGATTCTTTGATGAATTCATTCCCTTTCCATGCCAACTGGATCACATCTTTTATCTCTCTAATGGAACTCTTTATCATCAGAAAACTCCATTTATACCTTCTCGACAAATCTGGAAGTTTTCTTATAGATTTTGAATTAACGAGTGGATAATGTTATTTGATATCACAGATTTAGTACCATGTAAAATCAATTTATCATAATATCTAGATCGCAAATGAAATTTGGATAATACCTTGACAGTCGAGTGAATTTTTTTTCATAAGAATCCACTGAGTCATTCTCCTACATCAATTCAACGAATTTGTTTTCTATCCTTTGTTGAACTTCCTTAGGAACAAATTTCTCAAGAAACATACATTTGAATTCATCCCAACCAGGATCATCAATCTCCTCGTTGTACCTACTATTTTTAACCATCGGCCCCCACTGATCTACTTCTCCTTTGAAATGATAAATAGAAAGAATAAAATTTAAGTTGTCTGTACAACCCTGACATCGAAAATCTTTTCAAGTACATTGATCCACCCTTCAGCTTGAACCAGGTCAGATGATCCTCTGAATGATGGGGGATGTTGTCTCTTGAAATTATCCACTATACACATGTTCATATGGGGTTGATCTGGTTGATCTCATGCATGTATACCACCACCATTTATATCATGAGTCAACTACACCATTTCTGCAACAAACTGTTCAGTTCCGATTACAACAATCTCATGATGCTTATTTGGAAGTTTATTATCCTCTATATGCATTCCCATCATATGTGATATGTTTCATCTGCAGAAAACCATTATTAACAAACATATAATAGAATAATCAACATGATAATCATCAAATGATATATCATTTCAATTTGAAAATAATTTATAAATATTTTATTGATATTCTATTAACAAAATTATAACTCTTAATGTTATCCAAACCGACCTCTAATACCAACTAAAAGACATCATCCTTAAATGTTACATAATTTTGAATTACATTAATAATCCAAATTGAGGAACTTTTTTGGTTTATAGATTTATATAATTATTCCATAACTTATAGAAAAAAATATTATTACAAAGTATACACTTCTACTCACTATCTACCAAACTAAAACTTAAAAAAGAACATGGTTTTATTTGAGGCTTAAACATAGAAACATTTCCTTGATCCCAGAATTAACTCTAATCACCGTTAAATCCTACTAAAAAACATTTTTAAACATGGTATGAGCATAAATATCTCAGTAAGTGATATATATAGAAGGAGAACTATTAGTTTTTCAAAACAACAAGTAATACATGATTAAGTTATCATAAATTAATACCTTTCACCTTTATGAAGTAGAAAAAACACAACATTTAATATATGCTCATTTCATATTCTTTTAGTAATGGAATGTTTACAATAAATCCAATAGGAAGAAACATATAGAATATAAAGATATGTTGGGACATAAACATACTAAAATTGAATAACCATATGGTCAACTTCCACACATATCACTAAATGGAATAGCCATAAAACTGACTTCCGCACCCTAGGAATTGGTGTTTATATTGTATCCCCTTATCCATAGTTTATTATATTACCAAAAATCATTTTGTTTATCACTTAACCACCCTTAAAATGCCCAAAAACAGTTATATAATCGTCACACAAAAAATATTTCATATATCAACATTTCATTCATAAAAATTCCTTTGAAATCAGAAGAAATAATATTCTGATATTGAAATAGTTAATCTGCTTTCATGAAAATTTGTATAACCAGAATATGTAAAAAGGTTATATGGTATTTATTTTACATTTAAAAAACATCAAAAATTTATAAGGATTCCAAATATCAAATAATGATTGCGGAGGCAGAAAGGTCGTTATCTCCACATACATTAAAAAGAACCATTCCCCTTTTTCATTTAGTAAAAAGCTACGTTGAAAAATATTAACTTTGAATGAAAATAAATTTCATAGGTTTTTATACATTGTATAAAATCATGTCATGTATAAATTAAAATATACCTCAATGAATGGATCTTGAGACAAACTCTCGTTCCTCGTGTCCGATTTGATTCGTTTATTCTTTAATTTTCTGAGTAATAAACATAAGATAATTTATAATTTAATAAGAACCTTTTTTAGTTTATTATTCATATTATACCACTTATTAACTTTCTATAACAATTATTTAATTATTTGAGTTCATAATGGCCATTTTGTTTATATTTGGAGCATCAGTCAAAAATGAGCATATTATAATTATAAATTTACCATGTGGTAAAAATTACATTATCTCCAGAATGATATTCATGATTTATATATCATATATATCATATATATCCAGTATATAAGTATTTTGAATAGTCAATATCATTTGGATATAATAAATGAAATGCACATTTCATGAAGACGGTAAGTCATACGTACACATGAATATTGTTATCATTTCTTTTTCATATTTGAAAGAATGAAAACTAAATGATACATATGAATATTATAAGTCTAGTATAATGTTAATGTTATATTTGTTAAATATGTTCACTAATTCCATCATTTATTCATTCCATTTTATAATGAACGAGTCATATCACTTTGAGGGGGAATTATTCTGCAATTCCTCGAATGAAATTATCAGATTTTACAACATAGAAATCATAAAGATATGTTATAAATGACGGACCCCGGAACACCCTGAGATGGGAGGGGTGAATCAGGGTGTCACCTTTTTCTTTTTAATGTTGAGGTTTGTGTTCCATCATTGGTAGGAATATGTTTTATCTGTAAAACAAATGAAAGCATGAAGTTGACATGACACTTTTACTTGGTTCACCATAAAGGGCGGCGTCCAAGGAGAATATGATTACAATATATCATTCGGACCAAAATCCACTAATCTTCACTAGTTTATGGATTACATGTTTTGGTCACAATCACACTATACCAGGCACACTGGCTTTACAAAGGTTCAGGGATAGCACACTACATCCCTCGGGTCACTCCCATTGACTCCCCCTAGCTCACTATCTTTGGTGAAGTCCCACTCAGTTTACAGATTTGAAGGTCTCTTCAGTAAAAATGCTTTGAAGTCTTTACCTATGTTTAGCATGAGACTTTTCTTGCATCAATGTCCAAAAAGGATGCACTTGAAAGCACTGAACCACTAAAACAGATATTTGGAATGCGCAAATATGTTACACCGAAGATTTCGTGCAACAGTTACCCTTTGCATGGAATATCTCACTATTGTGTGCAATACATGATTTTTTCATGGAAAATATATCGCGTAACAACCTCTTTAATGCACAACCTCAACTTTTATGTGCGACATCAAATTTTTCGTGAAGTATCACCTTTTACGTGCAGCTTTACACGCACTATCCACTTTTTCGTGCACCTTACACTTTTACGCGCAACTTCAAATTTTTGCACACAAAGTCTGTGTTTTCACACAGCATAAACTTTTACATGCAACACCTTTTACGCGCAACTCACATTTTTCACACAACCCCCTTTACGTGAACATTTTACACACATTAGCACTTAGATCTTCTCTAAGTCTTTAGCCATGTAGAATGAGGGGGGTCAACTCTTATTTATAGGCTTCGTCGAACCCCATGCGCAAAACCCATCATGGAACGTAAAACATCTCATTATATGCACAATAAATTTCGCACAAGAACCATTTTCCGCACACATGTCCATGTTTTTCGCGCAGCCCATGCCTTTTCCATTTTCCGACATTCTGATTCTGAAACACCTCTTGCGGGAAAAAACCTCTCTCCACTATTTCATGCACCACACTCTTTTTCACACACCATGATATTTTTCATGCACACCTAAACTATTTCGTGCACCACTTCATCTTTTCACGTACCTCCTTTTGGAAACAGCCTATGTCTTCATTTTCTGATTTTCAAGTCTAAAAATTTGGCAAACACTGGAGAACAACACCACCTTCAATACTGTTGTCTTCTTGAACTGTATGATCATTTTACTGGAACACATTATAGAATTCCATAGTGGATTGAAAAAAACACAAAATATACTCCAATTCATGCAAATAACGACCATGGTTCCAACAATAAATTAGAATATTGAACAATCAGCATTTCATGAGGTAGTACTTCTCTGTCAATAGAAAAAATTTGTTTTATACCCATTAAACCGAAGTTTGTGTAAGTTTAGTTCCAATAAATATCATTAAATTAACCTAGTATTTTAGGGATACATATTTTTTTATGTTAACAAAGAATTAGTAGAGGATACGGAGTGGATAAGGAAAAATAATGGAAAGGAACTTGAGAGAAGATGTTACCTCAAATTGTGTAAATTTTTTTGATTTGAGACTAATGGCTCTCTTGATTTGACTTCTGCCTTGGGGAAGGCTTCTTGGAGGAAGGGAGGTATGTTGGGAGATTATTTGGGCATATTTCGGATGAGTCAATGGGGTTTTATAGGTGTGAATGAGGGTTAGAGGTGGTGTCCTTTTATAACAGGGATAAGGGTACCTTAGGAATGTATGAAAGTATTATTTTATTATTAATTGATTTTCAAATTCTAAAAACAGAAAAGTGATATATTTTGAATATCATATGATTATGGGTCGAAATAGTCTCATAAAATAGGTTTTAGACAAATTTAATTCATAAAATTATCTTTATCATTTAGCTTTAACACTTTGTTAACTAATTTAACTTTTGCCATGTCTTCTTATATATTCATACTATATGGTTAATATATTTACTGTAAAATGTCAAGAGACCAAAAATGGATACTTAATTACATTTTTAACATCATATATGTCAATTGGCCTATTTTTAGATTTTTAGGTGTATTATAACATTTAATAAAATATTAATTGATTTAAAAACTCATTTATATCTATTATTATACTATTCATATCATGACATTTTAAAAATCCATAACCAATTGATTCATTCAAAAAAAAACAACATTAATTAAAATATAACAACTCATAGTCATCCATAAAATTATTTTATGTCATAAAATGTTTCAAAATAAATTAATTCATTTTTTTGTAATCTCAATTATTTAAATAATTCATTAATATGGTAATCACTACATCCCCATTGGGTCATCAATAGATACATTTATTTGATGGATAAAAAATATAAACCAAATACCATGATGTAAGAAATATTTTTAAATTTATTAATACTATTTATAGTTTAAGATATCATATATACAACCCCATATACAAATTGTTTTAGTAAACGTTACATGTTTATGTTATATTTTCCTTAACATTAAATTAAAAGTAATTAATTGTCATTTTCATATACAAGTGGCTCTATGGGGTCCTAAAATAGACCAAAAAATTACCATGGTCAGAAATATCTAATAATAAAGTTATTGGACACATGTTAAGGTAATTTAATATTATTATAATATTATTTTTTACCATTGTTTACCAGATTTACCTTTTTACCATGGTAAATAAAATATTTTTTGATAATACTATTCATAATTTCTCAAAATAAAATATTCCAATTTTAGAAATTTGGACTTGAATATTCCAAATATGGAATGAATGTTTTTATTTCACAATTCAGAAGTTTGAAAAAGTAATTTAAAATTATTAACCGTTTTCAAAACCAAAAAGCAATTTTTTTGAAGTAAAAACTAACAAAAGATTATCATGTTTTTACATCCAATTTCAATGTTAAATTATATAAAATGAACAACATTGTATTAAGTAATAAAAATATAATTGAATTATACTCTAAAAACAATTAAATGGAGAATTTAATAATATAAATAAATTAGATTAAAATACAGTTTTGACTTAAAATGCAGTATTCTTCACTATTTATTAAAAATGATCATTATCAGAAAAAAACCAAAAAATCTCCCAATGTAAATTTTGATCTCCGCTGTATAAAGAAGAAGTTTATTTTTTCAAATGGACCATAAAAATGTTACAAAAACTACATTTAGTATGGTTTCTCTATCCAAAGTCCGTAAAAATACATTTAAAAAAATGTTAGAGTATTTATGCTTAAAATTGTATTTATTCTCATTTTAAGCCTCTACATTTGGTTGGATAAATGTAAAAATATTTAAAAAACATGTTTAATCATAATATGGTTAGTTATTTTCCTTCAATACAATTTTTAGGCATTGAATACCATTTTAAATAATGATATTATAATATTATTTTTCAGTATGACTCAGGCTTGTGTGCAACCTAAGATTTCAGAGAAACCCATTATTGCATGTTGGGTACTCCATCGAACATAGCATCTCCTTTAAAGTAAAATTATTATTTAATTCATAAATATTAATAAATCTGAAAATTTTATATTCTTTATTTACCTAGGATGCTACATTTAGTGTCTTTAGAAAACTAGGACCAAAAATAGATTTTACCACATACACATAAATAATTATTTAATTCCTTTTTCTCTAGTTTCTAATTGTCCCTCGAATTCTCTCTAGAATATGTTCTGACCTGATCATATACATAAAAAAGGGGTGATATATAAGGATAGTAAGAAAATATATAATAACATGATACAACATAACATGGAATTAGAAAAATCGCTATCATCATAAAATATTCATAGGATCATAAACATGGGATTAAACATTAGGAAAATACTTGGAATGTGGAAATACATAAAAATGAAACATCATGTATTAGTGTTCAACTACCACACATAGTTGTGAACAAAGCTAACATCAGGTTCACACAAATATCACATTAACTTATGAGATTCATCACATTACCAAATTCATTGGAGCACTATATAATTCCAAGAACACATGACATATCATAACATATACATTAGGGTTGATAATTTTGGGCACACCCATCACATCATAACATTTATATTATGATGTTGACAGATAGAACATATATAAATTGTGGACATAAAATAAAACATTGAAATGAACAGGTTATATTTCACATAGCATACATTAATAATCTTTGGGTTCCTAAAAGAAAGAGGTAATATCATACTTGATCATCAGACATTAGTGAATATATTCTTGATATGTCACGAACGAACCCGGGTCGACCCTAAACTGATCACCCGAGCCGGTCCGCGACATGACCCGAGAGGCGTTCCCAATCCTCCCGGGCTGGCGACAAGCGCCAGGGCATCAATAGAGGACAAGTGGGAATGATTTCGCCCAGTAAAAATAACTACATAAATAAATAAGTAAAACAGAAGATGGAAAATAAATTACACGAAAAAGGAAAAAAAACCAACAAAAACACACTATCCTCGTCTCGACTAAAAACACTTGCGACTCCGAGAGTTGCTCACCAGTCCACAACCAACTATCACTAATGGCAAGCGAGCTCGATCAAAACCTGCAGCAAAACTAAAAAGAGGAAAACACTATAGGCGTGAGTGCTAAAAATCAGTAGGTAGGCCCTACTAATTATATTACCAATGCACATACCATTAAATAAAGAATTTATCAATTCCAGGTTTGAACTAAATTATATAAAATATTGGTTCTTCACACATACACATTTTCATTTCTAAAACAACTATCAGTCCATTTACCGTTATAATTTGAAAATAATTTTTAAATGTTGAAAGGAACAGGTCCATTGCATTTTTAAAACATTTATTTTATGAATAATTAGAAAACCAAACTTTAGTTATTATCCAAAAAGGAAAACTACACACAACACAGAACACACACCAAGGGCGGTGGAAAAAGTAGCACAGAGGGGCCAGCAATCGAACTAGACCTCTCAACCATCCAACACATGCAAATAAACACTAATAGAAACATGGTTCAAACCTAGGAGATTGTGAACAATCCAGAACGTACTATACATGTGACTCATCCTGAAGACATGCCCTAACTCGATGATGTCATAACGCCCTAATGCCTGGCATAGCCCTGAATGGCCTAACCGAGGGGCCCAATCCCCATAGCAGCAATAACTCAATATTCCCCTACTATGGGGCCACTAGTCAGTGTGTAATCTAAAATAGTGCCACAATCTTTCTCAGAAGATTCACTCACTATGCCAGTTTCCCATGTCAACCCAAGAAAAAAAGGGGTGCATCCGAAATGTAGGTCAATCAGTCATGATGCTCAAAAATCACATACATCTCACGAAATCAACGCACACCAAAGATCACCCCAGAATGAGTTTTCCAAAATAATTTATTTTATTAAAGTGCCAAACGGGCCTTCAACAATTTTAAAGAAAAACCTCGTTTCTCAAGAAAACCCGAAACACTTGTTCAGGAGAAATCATTTATCTTTAAAACCAGAACCACATTTGAAATTCGGTAAATTATGTTTAAAGGCCAAACTGACATTCTTTCACTACTAGGTGTCTGCTCTCCAAAAAAATATTTCAAGAGTTCGGTATAAAATAAACGACTCTTTTTATAACAAATAATCATTTAAAAATTAATTATCTTATATTATTTTATATTTATTAAAATTAATAAAACATTGAGCAATTAATAAATTCTAAATTTATAGGTGGGTGTAGTGGGGGACCTACCTAGAGTCGCAAACCAATCACGATGACAACGCGGCGCGTCTCACACTCGCGCACAAGTACACGCAAGCCGATGACTACAGTACCACAGAAATACATCACCAATGTGCTGCAACACCCGCAAAAATAAATAAAATCATAAACTCGCCATAAAAAATGATAAATCAGCACAAACGTTACCTCGGCGTGGTGCCAGATTTGACAAACAGGGTCGAACAAAAGGGTGAATGGTTAGGCGCGGTGTTGCAGTGCGCTGGAGAGGTCACCGATGTCATCAACGGCGTCACAAAGACTTGGGTGGCTGACAGGAGACCTGGTTGAAGCAGCTGGGGGGGTTGCGATGCGTCGTTCTATGATCGAGGGACGACAAAGGGGTCGCGCGATGGTCGGAAGGCAATGACGCGCACTGGAAAGGAGGGTCGCTGGTCGGGAAATGTGCTCGTCGCACCGGCGGGGGCTTGCTGGATAGCAGGTGTGAAGCAGGGGTGCACTGGACCGCAAGGGAGGCAGAGCGGCGAATGGAGTGTGCTGCACGAGGAGAATGAAAGGGATACCAGGCAGGGGCGTCGTTGCAAAGTTGGAGCGTGGAGGCTGGGCGTGAGGCAGAGTAGCAAGGGGTGACAGGAAGGATACGGTTTATACCTGGATGAGCATATCCTCGAAGACATTTCGCCCTGCGATAAGGGAAACGTTCGCCTCCATGAACCGCTAATAGAGGGAGGATTCCTGCTCTTTTAAGCTAGAAACGGTCTGAGCCTCACCTCCGACACCCTGTGATTGTCCGGTTATTATATAACCATTCAACCCCTACACGCACAAGGTCACTGGGACGCAAGACGGAGGGAAGCCGGGTGAGGCACGTCCAAGGCAGGGAGGTCTGGCTAGGAAGGCATGGTCGGCGGATGCAGGTGCTGCTGGAAACGCAGCTGAGGGGAAAAAGCGGTGCTACTGTGCAAGGGAAGGAGGGGCGAGCAGGGAGTGCAGGGGCCGAGGCCTGGTGATTCAGCAGGGAGGCCGAGGGTTTCTGAGCTGCGATGTAGGAAGAACCCTAGCAGGAGGCGGTTCGCGTGGGGGTTTGGCGATGGAAAGGGGCGCTACACCAAGGAGAAAGGGGGCTGGGATGGTGCTGTGTAGCTGAAGCCGTAGGAGGGTAGCGGCGCATCCAGGGGTGAATTTCCGGCAGAGGGGAGGAGCGCTAGTGCATGACTGGGCACCGACAGGCGGCTGGGGTGTGCATTGTGGGGAACCAGCAGGAAGGTGGTGCAGCAAAGCTACTGAACGGAGACAGAGCAGCAATGAGGGTTGGAGGGGCGGCTGGACCTGGGGTGCGCGGGAGGCTGCTGCGGCGCTGGAGGGTTCAGGGCGGAGGCTGGGCCGCATGCAGGGGGTTCACCGGGCGGAGCAGGGTGCCGTCGCAGGGTAGCCAGGCGGAGGTCGTGCGGGTGGCGGGCTGCCGGTGGCGCGGGTCAAGAGAGCCGCGGGTGGCATGCGGCGGTGCAGTGTGGCAGACGGAGGGAACGGGGGCGTTGGGTGCGTGTCGGCCGAAGGCAGCCGGACGGGGCACCGTGCAGCGGTGTAGTGCAGCGGACAGAAGGAAGAAGAAGTCTGATACGGGAGGAAGGAGAAAAGAAAAAAGAAAAAAATTACAAGGGGACAGCAGCATGGAAGAGGGGGAAACAAAGAAGAAGAAAAAAAAGAAGAAAACAAAAATAAATAAATAAAGTAATAAAATAAAAAACTAAAAGAATAATAATATTATCATTATTATTAATAATAAATTTAATCTATATTAACAATATTAATATTGATATCAACAATAATAATAATATTTATATTAACAATAATAATAATAATAAACATAATTTTAACAAATATAATAATTAAAATTAATAACCGTAACCGCAATAAAATATGAAACATATTCATTTTAAATATTTCTGAAGAGCGAAAGACAGTGTCGTTGCCTAGGTGAAGCTGTGTGGGGTTTCAAAAATGCTCTCCCCCCGTGCGCTCCACGACATCAATTTCAAAACACACATTTTCGATAAAACATAAAAATTGTTGTTCGGTGTTCAACCCGAACCTCGACAGGAATTTTTAAAACCAAGAAAATAATAAAATAAAATAGAAATTACAGAAAGGTCAGGGCGTGACAATTCTCCCCACCATAATGCTTCCCATCCCTGGGAAGCCACCACAAGACCTAGAACCAAGAAGAAACTTTGTAAGTGTCACTCACCCCCAAAAGTATAAGCGCCTCCAGTTGATCGGTCCACACAAATAACAAACTCTCATAATGTGCAACTTATCCTGAAAACACGAACAATTTAAACGACACCAAAACGAAACCCGAAATGAATCTCTAATACTGACATGGGGTGGCCCGAATGGACTCCCCACCATAGGAGACAAGCCAACTGAATTTAACGACACCTGTGATGGGTCTCCCCACCATAAGGACTGACGAGGCTAAACGAGCTTGAAGATTTTCCACACAGTCCAAAACCCCCCCACAATAAGGGGGAGAAGGGAAGGGCCCTACGGGTAGAGCATCGAAACTACCGTCACCGTCACTCCAACGATGTCACACCCTCAGAAGAACAGAAACCATACCACACTAAGGATGAAGATTAAACCAAGGCCCTTCTTCACCGCTGGGGTTCACCTGACTACGCGCCAGCTTCACTCCGGGACCTATGTCTAGAGCTCTAATGAATGATGCATCTCCTGCCTCGCAGTCAGGCTTCAAACATTCCCAATCATAACACACTAACAAGGATTTTACCAAACACACATCCATTAGAACAAAGG